>OX418218.1:27009251-27609251 GCA_948455865.1 Conomelus anceps | reverse complement strand
CACAAGCGACACATACAGTTGTTGTTGATACGGTATTAGTAAAATTAGAGAAATAACTAATTGAATATTTCTGGTTGTTTGTTAAATTAACGTGTTTTTTTTAAATCTGGCAGAATTATTATTTCATTGATTTAAGACATTATTATTTAATTACTTCAGTTGGCAGAATTCATGATTGACATCCCCATTAAAGTACAATTTTATTTATTTTTGTTACTTTTTCGTTTACTTGTGAAAGGTCCAATTTCTTCGCGGAAGAATGATGTAATAATCAGAAACAAGGACTCCTCACATGTACGACTTCCCTCGCAGGTTATCAGTCAAAAACAGAAATAAAGCAATTTTATGTTGCTCTTTTCATTATTAACTTCTTTTATATATACTGGTACTGATTATTAGTACATATTTATCATAATATATATTATAATATAATATATTATATTCCTGTCTGCTCTTCTCCTATTGACTCTCTCAAATTTTCTCATATTCAAGAATTTAATCATTTCTGCGATGTAAGGTTACGCTGAAAGCCTACTTAGACTTTGTCTAATAAAGGTATTATACTATATACAAGACCGATTATAAATCAGCGCTAAATTCGGAAATTTAAAACTAAATAATGAGTAAACATTAAACCCTGAATTGTACGTGTTTTAACTTCCACAGAACACTTTTTATAATACTATTTTCAGTTCATTTTCAATTTATAGACTCTTGGATATGATAAGTTGAGAATCGCGGGTCAAGAGAATGTACATTAAATAAAAAATTCGAATGTACATTAAATAAAAAATAAGGTCAAATAAATTTGAAATAAATTTGATAACTTGTGCACTTTTATAATGCATAGCCTACATAAAGATACAAAAGTTATCAAAATTCTACATAATAATAATTCTATAAAGTGAATATTATGATATGTGTTTAGAAATAGTTTTTGCTCCCTTCTAATACTTATTCTAACACGAAGAAAGTGTTATACTATCTTTTACACAAGTTAGAGATTTGATTACATGACTAGTTTGTTAACAAACATGTTAGTAATTGACACATACAACAATAGTATTAAAAACCCATTACCAAGTTTCCTATACAATATATTGGTTAGAGTTAAACTTACTTCTTTCCAAGCGCCATCAATCCATAGATAACTCCAGTCAAGAAAATAAGACCACTTCCGAAAAAACTTGCTAAGCCTAAACAGAGGAAAATTGGTGGTAGGGCTATCCTGTGGAATGGGACAAAATGATTTTTTTTATTAAATACTTGAATAAATGTTAAATCAAATAATGAATAGTGATGTTTTAACTGGTCATATTGAGATTACAAAAATCTACCTATTAGAAATATTTTGAAAACTACCTAAAAAGCTCCAACTTTGGCTTCAAGAAAGTAATTTCATTTTTATCATTTCAATAATAATGAAGACGAGGAAATGGCATTTGAAATTAAAGAAGATATTCGTAGATAAAAACAATTAAGTGAAGCCTGTAAACCATTTGAAGCTGGAGCTCATATTGATAATAATTAATTATGAAGTCATGAGTCATCATTTGTCTGTATACATAATTATAGAATGAATAATTTAAATGAAGGATAATATAATTTACTGATATAGCAGATACCTCTTTACATTCTTACTGTGAAGAATTTTCAAGTTTTATCAAATTCAAGTTCATGACCATAAACAAAATGACGAGTGGTACAGAAATGTTATCAGGAATTTATTTGAAAGCATGTTAAAGCATTTAGATCGACTTGAAGACAACAGAAATGCCTGCATAAGCATAAAAAAAATTTATTGAATTAGAAAATCTATTATCACATTGATGAAAACATGTATATTTGTTACACTATCAAAAGAAGCGTATTTTTTGACATTTTCTATAACAATTACTAAGGAGAAAACAACGAATCTCTTACCCACAATAAAGAGCACCTTTATTCCAATATGGTCGCTTTTCAATCATATCACTGACATTTTGTACATATTCAATGAAAAAACAGCAACATGGTGCTTCAATTACAATAACAAGGAATCCGGCAATCCTACAAAAAAGAAACAAAGTGAATGGTTATGGTAACTTGTTCAAAAGCACTCAGTTATACATCCAAAACGTTATAAAAAAATATATCTATTATATACATATATATGAGAATCAAGAGGGAATTCCACTCCACCAAGAATTATAGCTGTATTCAGGAACAGAAAGCCATGGCATTTAGGAACGAATAAAATGTGGAATTTAGGCTACTTCAATTAAATGCAATAATTAGAATTACGGATTTTAATAGACCTTCAATTTCCGTGGAAATAGTTTCCACAATAATTCTCATAATAAATTGTCCAATAAAAATGTTCATCAACTTAAAATTGTTCAATAATATTGGACAAAACGTTGGATAGCCACATATATGTTCTATGAATTTTGAGCCTTACGACCCAAGTGATAAAATTATCTAACGTCTAACCTATTATGCCACCATATGACTGTTTTTTGAATGTTGACAATGGTAACACTCATCAAATTGAATTCAGTAATCAGTACTAAATGAGACATTTTGTGAGACTAGCAGATTGCTTCCTCTAATTGCAAAATGGATAGATGTTCGCTTATTACATAAGATTGCATTGTGAAGAAACCATGCCGAAGGAAAAGCAAATTCAGTTACAGCAACTATATATTTTTAAAAACAAATCTTATTAGAAAAATGCGATTTGAATACTTACATTTGCCACATTCCACCGATAACACAACCAAGGTCCCCAAAAATAATTCCTAGACAATTCCAAACGCCCAGAAAAATAGCAACTAGAAAACAAAATTCAAATTTATTAGGAAGTGAATAAAAAGAGGGAAAAATAGTAAACTAATTAAAAAAATGGTCAAACAATTTTCATTTAACTGTTGATATCTTGAATATTTGAACTAGCTAAGGCTATTTGTTGTCCGTTGCAAAATAATTTTAATGTATTTGATAGAGAGCCTTTTCTGCCCTATTTGATACAAGAAGATGCCTGTATCTGATGTGATGGTGGTTTCTGTTCCAGGAAGCAGATGTGTCCCTGTGTGTAATTTGGATACTACTTCCAGGAGCTGCCTGGGATCCAATTGGGAAGTGATAGCCGCGAGCCGTAGCAGGTATCTGTTCAATCAGATAGATAAGCTGCGTTCTCGTAGGTCGTGTTTGTAACGGTGACCGATTAGATTGGCCAGCAAAAAAGACATTGTTCTCTGCTGAAAATCACTTCCCGGTGGTTCGGAACCCACCTAAAACTGTAGGTCCAACTCATAAATCATCACCATCCAACTCATTACCCACGCACAGGTCTCAGACCTATGCGGGCTTCATCCTCAAAAAAAAAAAAAAAATTCTCTGAACTCGCTAAACAGGTAAGAGGGAAAGCGTGTTGGCTTCTTGTTTATAATCTTGAGAAGTTTCTGTAACGTTATAAAAGTGTTGATATTACAGTACAGGCTCCACCCTATCCCACGGTTCTATACGTGAGCAGAGACTGTACAATTGAGTGATACACCATCTGTAGACATTCCAAGTTAACAACTGGTCTCAGCAACTTTATTTTATGAATGGTTCTTCTCAGTTCTTTGCAAAGTCCATCTATAAGTTGGTCCCAGCACAGGAACACATCAATTGTTATTTCCAGATAATGTTGCGACTGTTTCCTGAGAACCACACTTGGTTTGCTACTTGAGCTATGATTTAACCCTCGGTTGACCATGTTATGTAGCTGAGAAGCATAGAAAGTAGTTTATAGTAAGTAGGTTCCATTGTGAGCATCTTATTTTTTGTATGATTGTAATTTTTGTAAATAAATAATTGATTGATCTGTACAAAAATTTATATTTCTTTGCTTGTGACTTTAACCTAGATTTATACAACTTCCTATGCCGTAATATTATTGGTATTTGTGCCATGTTGGAAAAGTGAGTGTGAAAAGTAACTAGCAGACTTAACTTTTTGTAAGTGCTCTTCATCAGGAGCATTTGATTATTTTTATTCATATTAAAAGAACCATTATCTCTTACTGTGAGCATATCCTCCCAAACTTTTTCAGTGAGGACGACTATGAGCATATGCTTTTTTTTATTCAACGTAGATGAAGCATTTACTCAAAAAAACAAATTTTTACGAATGCTTACTGTCCGTTGATAGTTATTCTGAATAGGCTTGGCAATAATGACTCTTTTCAATGAGTCGTTCAATCGCCCTCACTCTTATAAGTGAGTCATTCATTCGAACTAGTTCAAAAATGAGTCATCAGCAATTCTCGCGCTCATTCACTGCCATTGCTTGTTCAGCAGCTAAGCGCTCTCTCGTTCACTGAGAACTCATACACACACACACACACAACAATAAACAGCCTCGTCGTATGTCTGGCGGCTCAATATGAATAATTCTCAGAATCTGAGTCATCAGTTCAATATTCCAGAGCACAGAGCTTAGTCAATGAGCTTTCTAAGCCAGCTTTAGTTGTAGTTCGTTCAGCTCACAGTTCAAAAAGCTCGTGGAGCTGAGAGAGGTGAGTGAGTGAGCAAGGTGTTGTTGTAGTTAGTTCACTTCACAGTTCAAGATGATCTTTCAGTGGAGAGGTGAGTGCTCTTGTGCTCTAGCAGTGCCTATAGCAGGCCGCTGCACTGCTCTGCTGATTCAAGGAGCGCTCACTAGATGGTGTGTTGACTGTGTACCGTAAAACACAAACGCAGTTCAAAAATGAACTACCTACTTTCTGAATTCGAACTACTAGTTCGTAGTTCATTTTAAAGAGTCAGTTACTTTGAACGACTCGCTCAATCTGGTCACATCTCTAATTCTGAATAAATGAAATGATTCTTCTCATGATTCGCACTGGTTCGTGAAGTTAGGTATTTATAACTTACGTACCAACACATTGAAATCTCTTCACACTTCGCAGCTGTTTGGACGGAAACTGACATACAAAGAGAGCCCAGTAGATGACAATTGCAATAACAAATGCAAAGCCAAAACTGGTTAAAAAGTATGGTAAATATGGTTTTATTTTATTAAAATTTCAACTTACTGCTGTATAAGTTGTAGCGAATTCAAGTTAGGCCCTATACATGAACATCATGTAAATATGATAAGTATGTTATTGCAACGATTTAAATAATAAACATTCTAAGAATGAGGAATATAATACATTCAAATAACTAATACAGTACCAACTCTTCGATACGCTATGAATTACGATGGATGGCATTGCGAAAACTAAACTTTAGAATGATATAATATTAGTAACGATATTGAGGAGCTATAACGACAACATTAATCAGCAAAATCATATTATAAATTAAAAAACAAAAATCAATTTTACAGAATAATTTCTTCATATTTATTTATCAATTGACAAACCTAGAATAATTTTCAATCTTCATTTCTTTTGAAACTCTGAACACACAAGGTTGAAGCAAAAAATAACAAAACAGTACAATAATTACAGATGGCGCAAAATATCTGTACGCGTGGAAGCTTGCCGTTACAGTCGGGATATAAACATTGATTGAAGTAGAATCGCAAGGAGAGCGAAAGAATTGCTGACGTTGACTGAATCGGTAGGCGATGCTATTCGAAAAGCAAGCATACTGAACCACTTCCACCCCTCCCGCATATTTCCCGACTCTTTGAGTCTACGCGCACAGATAATTTGCGCCATCTGTATTTCGAATATGGAGAAGCCAGGATTTATCATTTTAGACTCTGTTCTCTGATGTAGAATCACTTCCCGGTGGTTCGGAATCCACCTAAAACTGTAGGTCGAACTAATCAATCACCATCATCCAATTCATTACCCACGCACAGGTCTCAGACCTATGTGGGCTTTATCCTTCGAAAGAATAATTTAAGGTATTATATGGTCAATAATCAAACTACAAATCCTCAAACATAGTCCTAAATATTTATTGAATTTAGAACACAATAAATACTTCTGTATAATACAGGCATATAAGGATTTGGAATGATAAGTATGGCGTTCTGTTAGGAATGTTCTCAACTAGACAGGGATGGTCCAAACATGATAATTCAAAATAAGCAATTTATAGAATGAATTGATGGAAAGGGGATCCAAGTCACCCATAAAAAATATTCAGATAACCCCATGATTGTAGCATCTTCGAACAGCATGATCGATTATTATGTAACACGGTTTACTTCCAATTACAGCTTCTAAGGCGATATTAATGATAACTTATATAGAAGAATAATAGCTTCAAAGCTGAGACAGCTATTCTGCAAAGAAACTCCAAACGTTTGATATATAAATTAGTAAAGTTCAAGCCGAAAAGTCATGTCTATTGCCTTGCTATTAATACTAATACTTTACATTATTAATAGGCTACTATTAATAATTAGCCAATTATTAAAATATTAATACTTTACGATTTTTAAGCAAACAAGTATAATGTCACGTTATAAATTATGTAAGGAGTGCTACCCTGTTGAAGAATAAAATAATCAAGTAAGTGAGAGAAATATAATTATCAACATGATAAAGCTTCAATTCTTAGTTCTAACTGCTTTGTTCCAGTCCTGGATATAAGATCCAAAATCAGTTTCGGATTAACTGAATTATTAGTCAACATAATCCAGTTGTTTAGATTTTGACACAAGACAAGAGTGATGAGTGGCAAAGGTCATTAATAATCTTTAAAGCAGTTTACAGAGTGAGATATTTCATTTCTAATTACCTCCTCCACCAACAGTTCCCAGACCTCTTCCTGCATACTTCATCCACCAAGGAACTTCATCTTTTGGTACCAAATCTTCGTTGGGTCTTTGCATCAAAGACGTTAATTTTTCTGCGAGCGACTGAAATCATTACAAAATACAAGTTGTAAGTTAACCAGAGGCTAGGCTAACACAATTGTCCGTCATTCATAATATGGACAATAAGTAAAACTAATTGATGCAAAAAAAAATTCAATTTAAAAAATATGAGTTGCGAAATATTGAAAATTCATACAAAAAGTTGAAGGGGGTGTTTGCAAAATGCTAAAAATACCTTAGATTCAAAAATTTCAAGCTTTTAAGACTATGGTTGGTCTATCATTTACGATTGGCATTCTCCTGTTTGTGTAGGCTGTGAATGAAAAATAAACGCAATTGATGCATTTTAAAGACGTGTAAATAAAATTAATTAACTATTCGGAACCCACCTAAAACAGTAAGTCCACCATGTTCCCCGTAACATGGCACAAACGGCGAGGTGGAACTACCCGTAAGGGTCTCCCCACCATTAAAAGCCATACACTTATTATTATTAACTATTTGATGGTTAAACGTTTCAATTTTGATTAGACCATTGAAATGGTCAAGACCCATACACGTCATTTCGGTAGATTTCAAAAGGGAGAATTTCAAGCATGGAAAATGACTAATTGAAGTGATAATTATATTGCTATTCATAAACTCAACAGCTCATCGGCTTTTTACATTCCACGAAGCAACTTTAAACCAGAACTTACAATTACAGTCATCATGCATACAATACAATATAGTAAAATTATGATAAAAAATGGTTTACTCTAAGAGTTTCAAGTGATTAAGTTATAGGGGGATAATATAATAGTGGGTAATACCATTTTCTATGTTGTAATTCCAGCCGATAACTCAATAACTATAAAAAGAAAACGAAATATGTTTCACAGATTATATTGAGGTTTGTCTGACACACTGACAATCTAAAGATTTTTCAACAGCTGACAGATGTACTAGAAAGCAGTTTACCAACTGAAAAATGTGTGACATATGTTATTACGTAATAGACTAGACTACACAGAATATATTATTGTACCATCTTTATTGTTCTATGCTGAAAAATGGCAATTGATGATAATTTCAATAGAATATTTGATTTTCAACTAATTTTTTATCTTCGTCATTGATTAACATTATTTACATTTCATTTAAGCTTGATGCTTTTAAATCTAGCGTATCCTACTGATAAGTGATCGTCTATCACTATAAATACGAACAAATGACGTGGAATGGAATTGATGGGATTTGATCAGGTGAATGATGTGAATAAAAGGTAAAGTTCCCGTCTAAATTTCATGTGAACTATCAATAAATTGCCTGGTAAGTTGCTAAAATTAATGATCACTACGAGTGGGATCAGGACCTTGAAAGTGCTCATAATAACCAATCGTCATGCGTCTTTATCCTTGCAGGCTGCCACCTCCAGTCGATGCCAATTAAGTCAGCCAGTTGCGTTTTGTTTGTGTAGCAATTTAGAGTGTTGTATTCTGTTTATAAGTGATTACAATGATTTTAGTTACTTTTATAGGCAGAATTATAGGTAAATGAGGCAAAGTTAAATACTCCACTCAATGATTCCTCATTAGCGTAGGGGTTTCACACCACAATCTTTTTGAAAGTTCAACTAAGTCGCATAATTTTTCAGGAGCATTTTCTTTGTTCTGTACATTGTTTTGGTGGTCAGCTGAGCTCTGTCAGGGCTCTTCTACTGACCTTGTGTACCTTCTTTTTTGTCATGTTTCTTATTATAAAATGCGTACCTGAAATTTGATTGTAAACAATGTTTTTTTAATCAATTTACCGGATGTTAACCATTTATTTGTCAGATTACTGTTGTTTCATGCTTTATTCGTAAATCAAATCAAGTAATCAATTCCTCAACTTACAATAAAGATGAAATTGCTCGATTAAATTTTTAATTTCCTCATTCGTTCCCTATAACTTATTTGGATTGCAATTATTAAATTATAGTTTCAATTTATCTCTGAATATGCTGGGTTATCAAATTAATTCGTTTATACTTCCGACTTACCCCACTGTTACAGCTACAGGAGAAGGGCATAGTTCATGATGTCTGATATACATTAGACTTCTTATTACTTCCAAAGACCATGTTGTATGTATTCCATGTGGATACTGGGTCAATGATGACGTTTGACATCAACTTAGCATTGGAAAAGTAAGTATTGATCATTCATTGAAAATACCTCACTACCTCTGGAATCAAGTTATTGCACTCTCTTTATGACACAGGAGGGCCAAATACAGAAAATTCAACTCATGCCGCATCAGATTAGCATCATAAAATTTTAGTTTTTAACTTGGATTTTTTCAGATTTATTAGAAAACCCGGCTTTAACCGAAAACTGAAATTCACTGAAATATTGCATCATCATTTTTTACATATTATTCTCTTATTTTCCTGATGTAAGACTTTGTTTTCCTCAAAATAGGCCTAATAGAACATTTTCATAAAGGATTCATTCAATCCATATTTTTTAGTAGTTTATAATGTTCATTTCCGTTTATTAGGTTATTATTATTATTATTATTATCTTGATATGATGCATTTTCTAGTTTCATGTGTACAAGTGTTTGCCATAAGTGATTTAAGATCTGGCAACGTACGTTGTAATAAATAAATAAATAATATCAAATATTACCCCGATCTAAGTTTAGATAATTTATTTTTTGGTAAATTGAAGGAACAGCATTTCGCAATGCATAAACTAAATTGAAAGAAAGCTCACATTCGTACAACGTATCTTTGCGCATGTGATCGAAAGATTTGCTACATGCCATATTTTTTGTCATTGGTTCAATTTATTAGACAAACAGAGATTCGAACTTTGGCAATGTTACTTCATGCTTACAATAAGCAGAAATTAAAACTGTTTCGGATATTTATATCACCAAGTAATTGAATTTCAGTATTTGAAAATAACATTGTTTCCACACTACCGAATCAAATTCAACATATTGCAGCATTCTTAAAATTCCTTTCAAACGTCATCCAATAAAATTTTCTTCTCATTGTAGACTACTTTGCTCTGCTCTATGCAAATGTCAAAGTCAAGCAAAGTTCTTCCAGACTAGAAACTCATTTTTTTTTCAAGTTGAACCTATCTTAAACTTAAAGTAGATCTGGCTGGACACAATAATACTTGAAAGTGGCAACTAGCAGATGTACCAATGTACTATTTTTGTGAGAAGCCTACTATCCTGTTGATGCTTGGCTACGCCTGCATCTTCTTATTTTCTATCCTGTGGAACTCAACAGATTCTCAATTTTTTTATTATGAAAAAGTTTTACAGTGTTATTTTTTGTTTTAGTTATTGAAATATGTCAGAATGCAAAATGATTCTAAGTAATTTATTATAATTTCACCACAATTTTCACGTCAAAGCTTATATGGAATGCACCAAAAGTCCACTTGCAATCAATCCCTAAATCAATATGATCATTCCCATCATGTTCAGTTATTTAAAACGTTGTGATTATATTATTTATCAATTTATTATAAAAGTCAATACGGGCTTGCTTTGCCAAATTATATCAGTTGTCTACATCAAGTAATATGACGTTTTTACTTCTCGAATCAACTCAAAAATGATATGCGTAAAATATCAGTAATTTAAAAACAAACTGGCTTATTTAGTGCACTCTAGGATAAAGATTTCAGTTATATTTTTATATATTATGTAATTATAGTTCACAATTCCGGTTAAAAATGATATTCATAAGCTGTCATTGATAATATTCTTTTACAAACAATATTGATGGTGAAAGTAATTTATTGTCATTGTGCCAGCCGTTATCACAGAGATAAACTAACAACTATTCGGTTTGTATTCAGTAGTATTCCTGTTTGTCTAGGAACAGGTTATTAATACTTCTTCAACAATTAATTTGTTGCAAAATATTCTACTTATCTGAAATAGCAATTCTGTGCTCATTAACTTTTGATGAGCAGTTGCAATGATTTTTTTTTTAGTGTAGTTGGTCAATTTAGAATACCATAAAATCATGCGTAAATTACTGGTACAAAAAAAAAACGATAATGCAATAATGATTGGTCCAATTCCCCTTGATGAATGTATACTGTTATCAAGTAATGATGCCATCAAAGAATTTTATTCAATGATTTATATAGCACAGCTCATTAAGTATTAAGACGGAAACAAAAAGTGACTTTCCTGCAAATTAGCAACAAATTATGCTAATATTTGCATGAGAATATTCTTCTGTTCTATTGTAGTAAGGGGATTTCTATTGCGCATTATGTGTTCGCTCTTGTTTTAAACATGGCTACAACGTTTTCATAGTGAGACGAACTTATTAGAATTGTAATTGGCTAAAAATATTGAATTAGCTACTTGACAATGCTTGCAAAACTCTGGAAACTCAATTAGAAACTGAATGTAATATTCAATACCATTTACCTTTTTCGTGAAAGCAAAGGGAAGTGATAGCCGTGAGCCGTAGCAGGAATCTGTTCAATCAGATAGAAATAAGCTGCGTTCTCCTAGGCACTCTTTGTAAGGGTGACCGATTAGATTGGCCAGCAAAAAAGACACTGTTCTCTGCTGTAAAATCACTTCCCGGTGGTTCGGAACCCACCTAAAACTGTAGGTCCAGCTCATCAATCACAATCAACCAACTCATTACCTACGCACAGGTCTCAGACCTATGTGGGCTTCATCTTAAAAAAAAAGACAATTATAATGTAAATTACAATTGTCTTTGGTGAAAGATTTCTTCCTACTAGAGAGTGGGACATTTATGAATAAAATTAACAGTTGCCTAGAACTGCCACCTCATAATATTTACCAAAGGTGTATTCTCTATTATCAATCTATATATTGTTATGGAGCAAGAGTTATTTGATACTTGCGCTGCTTGTAGCTGTGGCTAATATTGACAGATCATTTAGTTTTGGTTCAGGCTTCAGATAAGGCTGCAAAATACTTGAAATCACTGAACCTATTCATAGTTTAATGTCGAAATTCCTATTGCAATTACTGGTGTTTTACACATGAATTACACAGTGTTCAAAGAGGTACGATAATTATTCTCCATTATATTCTTTGAAAAATTTACTATTGACTTTTGCTAGACACCCTGGAATTTCAAGTGATATCAGTTAGATAGCCAATATCATTGAGAGGTTTTTTCTTGTTTTATCTCCCATATTCAAAAAATCAATCATCCACGAAACGTAGTATAGCTCTTTTAAGTTTGAATAACAAATAAATTTGAGCCAATTTTTATTTTGGTTTATATGCATCGAATCGCTCTTCTATATAAAATAAAGCTAATAAAAGAAAGCCTTTTTATAGATTTTCCTATTTTCTTTTCCACCTAATTAAACTATCCGTTTTTTGTTTCCAGTGTAGTTCAACTGAAGGAGAACATTGAGCGGGTTTGCCACATTCCAGTAGATAAGCAGGTTCTCCTGATATCTGGAGGTGATAGTCTCGATCCATCAGCTCGAGTATGCTCCTATTCCGCAGGCACAGACACCAATCCTATTTTCCTCTTCAGCAAAAGCACTATTGAAAGCACCACCCCACCTTCGCCTAGTATAGATTATGGTTCAGGTAAATTCAGAAAAAATTATGATTATGATGAATATTAGGATAGGAGTCGTGTAAATAATGCCATTACTTTTCAATCTTTTGGATATTGTTGATGACAGTATTCTGGTAGATATCCATAATGAATAAACTGATAGAACGGAGTATTCAAGGACCCGACGCATTAAATAATAATGATTATTATAAATTGTGCTGTAGGCATATGCACCATTCGACCAAGGTGCATACTAACCTTGCGATTCAACTGCTTCGGTTTCCATAAACATCATAAATGCTTCTCAATTCACAAAAAATGCACATTGGTAATTCTTTAAAAAGAGGTTTGTTTCTTGCTCTTCTCCTTGTACAACATATCTCATAATATACATGATACCTGTATCATGCATCCATATTTTTTCTCAGCTTTTTTTTTAAATTAGACGATTTAAAATAATTTAAGAAAAGATTTCAACACAATCAAAAATGAAAACGTCAACGCTTGTTCTGCAAAACAAATAAAGTCGATAATTGGGGCTGAGCGTCAGCCTTCGTAATTTCCAATGTTTTGATTTCAAATGTAAACAACAGCTGCCAATGTTTTGATTTTCAGAAGCCTAAACTAACCTAGCGCCTATAGTGGAAATCTGTTTTACATCATAATTATTTTTATATTTGACCCGTAAACTCTAAAATCAATAGCGATCTCATTTGGACAATGATGAAGTTTTATACCAAATATCAAGATTCTAGAATCTTTCAAGTGTTAGGCCACAGCACTAATCGGACAACGGCACGATTTCAATAAGGCCCTGTCAGGTCTTTAATAATACTGATGTTGTCAAAACCACCTCAACTATTAACAAACGAGATACTATAGTTTTAACTAGTTTCAATTAAACTTATTCATTTAGTATTTCTGTTATTTATATTTCAAGT
Organism: Conomelus anceps; assembly: GCA_948455865.1. NCBI lineage: Eukaryota > Metazoa > Arthropoda > Insecta > Hemiptera > Delphacidae > Conomelus > Conomelus anceps. Next base: position 27,595,940 of record OX418218.1, on the reverse strand, counting down.
GATCTCGACAACATCAATATTATTTATTAAGATACGTTTTCATGTAATTGCAAATAAGTAGTGCAAATTCAATGTATATTGAGAAATGTAAAACCATTTTCTTGAGTGTATTGAGAACTTAGTGTTTGAGTTATTTTTATAATAGTAGATTATATCAATAGAATATAGGCCTATTAGATCAAATAGATTATAGTATATTATTTTATAGATTTACAACAAATATTTGGAAACAATTGTTACTGAGCATGTTCCATATTAATTGCAGATCTGATTAAAAAAAAGATACAGAAACTCAACACTTTCTTTGCATAATTTGCCTTACTTTGATAATGAGTTTAAATCTAGGTTCTTGCATAATTTCTTGATTATTATCACACATTCATTGAGATTTTAATACAACTAATAATTGGTTCTAGTGCCTGTATTCAGTTTGCCAGTACATGGCCCATATAGGATATGATTAGGATACAGCTATTTAGATTGTTCCTAGAACTAGAACCCCAATTCCTTATTCTTCAAAGTGGTCATGGAATAAGATGTAAGCATTCTAAAAAAACATTGCTTGATAACATTTTTACTCAAATTCTGCATTTGAGCGTATTAATTAATATTAAGCATTGAGTAATAAAGCTTACTAACTATAATTGATTGAAATACCAATGGAATCTTGAAGCGAATCCTGAAATTGAGTGTTTGTATAATTACAATGAAATATATTGAATGGTGTTGATGTCAGTTTATAGTGAATATGGTTTTTTCTAAAACTTATTTTGGGCAGCAAAAAATGAGGATTATATTGTAATTTCAATACTTTTTTATCATGAAAAGGATAACGATTCCAGTTTAACCTATTTTAATCTTTCTATTTATTGTCAGGAATATTTCACTGTATTCTTATATATTTACTGTATCATTTTATTGTATTTTGCTGTCATCTGTAGGATGATGAAATTATTTAGATCATTGTATGTTGTGTAAGCGTAAGCTTAAATTATTTTTTTTTTAATGTTAAGCTCTTCAGATATTTAGTTGTTTTGCTAAATTGATATTTTTTGTGTTTTTGCTGCTTTTGTACTACATTGTACCATTATAGCTAGTCTTTACTGCTGATGGGAATATGTTATTCTATAATTTCAGACACAGATTTGAAGGATCGAGTTGATGCTACTTTGTTAATGCCCGCAACTATTAATACTGTTGCAATAAGAGTACAACTAGCACAGCAATTTTATGAGCTTGCTCAAGAACAGAAAAGGACATGCACCAAAATAGTTCATGAACAACATCTTCAACAGCAAGGTAAATTGAAAATCTCAATATTAGGCGTTATCATTGTAAATAATATTGATGCAGGATAGACCCCTTAGTTTTGCAACTTATTACAATATTGATTTTATTCTTCAACTATATTGTACGAGAAGAGGCAATCCTGGTGAATTAATATTCAAGTCAAACTCTATTAATCGTTCTGGTGACATCACTCTAACAAGTTTCTGCTTCTTTTTCAATATAAGTATTATTCGGTAGTATAATAATTTATAATATGAATAGTACACCTTCAATACATACATAATTACAGTGTTGTGCTTCATGTCTTAAATATTCGCATTTCAAATTTGTTCAGGATGATCATGAAGAAAAGGATGTGCAAAATAATAATACTCGGTAAATTTTCATGTTGGTCATTTTTTATAATAATTATTAAAAAATATAGAAAATGTTAAATATTTATTTTTAACCAATTCACATTTCATGCGTAAAAATAACTAGTGTTAACCACCAGATCTGTGTGAAATTTCCGTTTTTGCCTTTTGCGCATTTTCTGGCATCCTTACTGCCCGAACAAGACCAAATGGTTTTCTTTTCATCAACGATCATGGTCTTATTAAATTGTTGACTCATCTCAGAATTATTGTTTTTCGTTCGGGGGCTGCAATGTGTCGTTACACATTGAAATGATGGCGGAAAAGACATGTTCCCATTCAGGAACGTCCTCTTCCTTGTGGCTATTCTGAAAAATATTATTCATCATAAATTCAATGAATTGTTTTTAAATTAGAAAAATTAAATGCAATTATATTAAAATGTCAATGTTATTACATGATTGAATGTTTATCTGCAGGTTGGGCCGCTGTAATAGCAAACCTTGATGACATATCTTCCGCCTTTGGTATTAGAAGAGATCAATTTGAACAGTGCTTCCAGCAATACTTAGAATCAAGGGGGGAATACTTATTACTCTTAGAAAGGTAAGCAAATTGTTTATCTTCTTCTATATAAATAAAATTAGAGTTTTGTCTGTACATTTATCAGAATTATATATTTTTTAGTTATTTTTACGTTGTATACATTAAAGAAGCCGAAACAAGTCTTATCTCAATTTCTGTCTGTCTGTCACGACCCCGAAGGCATTTTACGCGGCATTCTCCTGAAAAACGATAGCATCAATCGGGATTAAAGTTATTTATCAGTATTGAAAACCTTTTTGACAATGTCTTCAGCTATAAAAAACTACATTTTTTTTTTTAACAGAATAATAAACGTTTAAAAACCAAGTATTGTGCGATTTTGGATACATTTCTTCTAAGTTTTATTACCACACTAGCTGGCCCAACGCGCGTTGCTGCATTCTCATAAAAATTCTCCTTGATTTTATTATTCGCCACCTCCCGCTGAGGTTACATTTCAAATTAGGAAAGAAGTTAGTCCTAGGGCTCTTCCAGCCGATCATAGTGGCTTCGTTGTTTTCTTAATCACCACCTCTGAATGAAGAAACATTTCAAATTTAAACCTCCTATGACTATAAGGGTAGAAGCTAGGTTTTTTATTTTATTATTCGCCACCTCCCGCCGAGGCTGCATTTCAAATTTCTAGCTGCATTGGTTAACAGATGTCATCAACCTGGCGTAATTACATTTCATCATACCCAGTCGTATGTTTCCTACATATTGCAAGGTAGCCTACATGCAAAGTGCAAAGTCTTTTGCTGTTCAAAGACAGCGTAAATAACGCCGCTAAGGGGCCTGCCATATGATTAAAAACTGTTGACTTCTATCAGCTGTTCCTTTAAGCTGTTTGGCCGGCAAGTTCAGTAGGTTAGGTCTATAAAATGGATTAATTAATAATTATTATTAGCTCCCCTATTGAAATTTATGATCAGAAACCATCCCCAATATTCACACAACATATTCCCAAAGTTTCATGCCGATTTGTCAAGTAGGTTTGGAGTCTATAGGGAACATACATACATACAGACAGACATTCATTTTTATTTATAGAGATAAGAACAAATCACGTAATTTATCATGATATATCAATCAGCTGTTCTCAAATATTCTCTCTTATAACTGTCACTGGATTGTTCACGTTCTAAGTTGTGTACTAAGCTGCTAACAACTTCATGATCGTTGCTATCAAAAAAAGCCGAAACATATTTAGTCTTATTTCTAAACATAATCCGTACGAAGGACGGGTACAATAGCTAGTATACAATAATTGTTTACTGTGATAACTGTAATGAATTCAATTATTCCAAAAAGTAGTCATATTTTCTTATTTTTTACTATTGTGTAAATGTTTTGATTCATTCCTATTTTCAATTTTTAGCTTCAATGCCGACTTGGAGACGCTTGCCAAAGTGCCATTGTTACCACAATTATTAGAAAATGAAGGAGAAGACTCTATCAATGAGATCAGTGATCAACCAAACACACTGTTCGATTGGATATCAGCTAAAGACCAGCAAAGTTCTTTGCAGCAAGTTGCTGATATTTGTCGTAGAGGTCTTGAACAGGTATCTATTTTATTCTATTCTTATTTTTCTCTCAAATTGATGTTTTTCAAAGTGGTTAATGCATAATATCAGTTCAATTCAGAAATGCTTCAACTCTAAACTTTAGCTAGTAAATAATCACAAATAATTAATGGTAATGAATTGTTGATTCATCCAGCATTCAAACTTTTTCTACTAAAAAATTATTTTTCTGTCGTAGCTTTTGCCAGGAAGAAAATTATTTTTCCATGATGATCCTTTTTCACTCTGAATGATGTATTTTCGAACGTTAATGAACGTTTCAACTACTTATATAGGTCATGTTAGTTTATTTACTTAACCAGCACAGAAAACTCGCATCCAATTAGCATTGAGTAGGAAAACGTAATGCTTTTGTTACATCACTGAGATATTCTTTTCGACAACTTTCTTAAGAACAATTTATTTCATATTGTTTTAGAACAAAGTTCAGCCAAAAACGTTAATGGGTCAGAATCATGGTGCTGAAAATCGATGAGTTTGAAATAGGGCCTAAGTGAAATGTGACATTCCGTCATTTTATTTAATTCCTTTTTATCTGATATAATTAAAAACGGTCCAAAAATTGGTCAAACTAGTAAAATCTGTTTCCATTTTTGCCTTCAAAATTTTTTTTAGATAAAAGAAAGTAGATAAATTTGATAAATATATTTTTCACTTGATTTTAGCTCGATGAGAAGATATTGGAAACTACCAAAGCTGAACTTGAGGCAGCTCTGCAAGCGGCCAATAACAACGAGTGTCGTGAGATCAAAGGGCTTGAAGATAGACTCTATGGTCTTGAACAACTTATGAATGACATGAGAGTAATTGTTCAAGAACAAGGTGATCTTGCTCAGGTAAGAACATTTTACATACAGTCATGCTCCAAAAGTAACAGGACTGTTTTTTGCTGTTCATTAAAAGCTTTCAGAGCAGTTTTTATTGTTGGCAATACTGTAGTAGAGAGGAGTTTTGACTAAACAATTATATTATCGAAATTACAACTGTAATGTATTGGTTAAAGAGGGTTGTCAGGTGGAAATGTTTAGGGAAGGAACCTGTAGTAGCTCCGGATGCAGAAAATGGTTGCCCAGGCATGTACCATCTAAATCCATCTGTATTGACGACTCGCGTCAGACTAGTCCAATGATTATTCAACCTCAGGGTTTACGCGAGAAAATTCTTTGTCTCCATGACTAGGTCTCCAGTCATGGCAAAACGAGTCGGATCACACCTTTCAATCCACGACCATGGTTTGCTTGGATACCTTCAAAATTGTACATCTCAATGACATTGCTTTTCTACTCATTTCTCCGATAATGGTTCGGAGACATGGTCATGGAGACAGTCCGGCCCGGTGATAGTCATGTGTGAGTTAAGCTAGAGACACACATATCCGCACCGCGCCAGCACCGCAAGTGCACCGTATGTTGGCCGAGTGTCGGTGAAGGTGATGTCGAACCACACATATCCAACACACTACCGTGCATCGGCCGTTATGCATACTGTTCAGTTCAGTATGCACTTTGAAGCGATTGCAATAGATCATTTTTGTGGAGTTTTACTATCATTTTGTGTAGTTGGCACAGTTTGTGGACTGGTAATGTTTCTTTACTAATAAATTTAAAAGAGAAACATGATGTACTTTTTAATTGCAATTTGAATGTTATAGCTAACTGTTCTCCTAATCACTTAGATCATTCGATTACTCCATTTATTCATTCATGGTAAAGTCCGTAGGTAATAATTAATGAAATTAAAAATCTTGAAATTAGTAATTGATTTAATTCTATTAAATTTATTGAAATAATAATCGGAAGTATTAAACTTAATGCAACATCAAATATTAGGAAAATAATAACAATTAAGAAAGAGTGGATGGAAAATGATATTTGGGGTGATGGAAAATTTGAAAAACAACACTTAAATGGTGAAGTTCCTTCCTTTTCATCTCCTATTTCACTTATCCTAATACATGGCTTTGCCATAGTTGGATAAGTTTCGTTTTCCTGCACACACCACAATGGAGCCACTTATTTGTAATTGTCTGTTTGTTATTTTTATTTATTTTTTGTGTACGTTTTTAGTGTGTTAAATAAATTGAATTGACTTGAATAGTACTTTGAACCGTATCAGCAATAAAATTGATTTTCATTTAAAGTTTATTAGAACATTTTGGTTGAATTATGGCTGAATCTGGTGTGTTCAGCAGTTTGTCAAGGCACATAGCCCCCCCCCCCCCCCCCCCACCACATAATCCGCAACTGCGATCCTTATCATCACTAATTTGATTGATCATACAGCACAGGAAAGTTACAAACTGATTCAATCAACTTCCCTATATCCATTTAGAAAGAGATTAGAAACAGGCTAGAAAAAGGTTAGATAATTGTCACCGACACCGCACCGTGCCCGTCAAAAAGTAAACTGAACTAGTCGGGCTCGGTGCGGTGATGTAGTTGCGCTGATGGTGCGGAGTAGTGGGGACTAGCAGGTTCAATTGCTTTGTTCAAATCCGAGGCCGTGCGATGGCCTACACACGGCCGTGGCACTGTGCGGACGCGGTGCTGATATGTAATATTGTAATTGAATAAATAAATAAATAAATGTGTGTCTCTAGCTCTAAACGTATATAAAGGGCCTATGCGTTGGGTTGCAGCAAAAGATGCATTCGCTGCATGTCTACCCGTTACTGCAATATAAAAGATAAAATGCTACCCTGGAACTTTGAGACCAGAGAGATAACTGGCCACTGGTCATCTAGTGTGGAAGTATCCAGAATGCCACGTTGTCTGGGAGTTTTCGAGGGAAGCCACTCATCCCCTGTAAAGTAACGAATGTAACATTATTCCACAGGTGTCTTAAAAAACTGTATTATTAAATCTATGCTCTGATTTATTAATTTTTCAGATTATTGAGCTAAATTAAACCACTTGCACGTATCTTATTTTGCAGGCATTCCTTCAAAATCAAAATAGAGCGAGTGATCTAAAGGACAATAGCATTCTGCCAGACCTATGCACCAGCCATAAAAGACAACTGCAAGTTATGCTCAAAAATCATCACCAATTGAGAGATATCAGAAGGCGATGCATATTAGCTAAGGAAGAGTTATCAGTCAATTTATACCATAGACTAAAGTAAGTTCCATTTCCAATCGTTTCTTTGTGATTTTGTGTCAAGTAAGCTCAATTCCAGTACTGCAGACATGTTATGGTTTCATCACTTTTTAATGGGAAAATGAACTTTGTAATTTTATAGTGTTTTAGAAATATAAATTCGGATTCCTGAAATAAATAAAGTGCTGTAGAAATATTCATTTTTTATACTTGGATCTTCTAGGTATGATCTGTATCTAGTTCTAGTTATGAAATAGTTGTAACTATATTGCATACTACTATTATACATGTTTGACCTAACGCTACAACTTTTTTACTGGGATTACAAATCCGACTTGAAACAGAAGGACTTTCACGTTTCAATGTTTTTGAAATAGTTATTGTCCAGTACGAAAATATTGGGAAGGACCTTTTCACAATGAAATTACCAAGAATTCGGTACCGTATTGAATTGATTAATTGAATTGATTCTTTCTTTTCTCTTTTGAAATATCCAATTCAGTTTTTTTAATAATTTTTATTGAATTAACTCCGAAGTAAATTGAAATGAAATAGAAAACAAATAAGTTTCCCCACACAGGATTTAACCTTTGGGCTTTATTTCTTGTGAAAATGTGTATATTTCAGTGACGAGAATTGACAATTTTCTCCTGTTTGTGCCTATTGTATCAAATTCAAATTCATTCAATTCATAATGTAAATACAAATGTAAAATCTTGTAAGTATTTAAAAGTAGGTACTTATAACGTAAGTACTACGGCATATGTTGAATGGTATAAATGGTATATGTTTTTCAGATGGGTGATGTTTGTGGAGAACAAATTTTGTGGCCTGGATGGCAAACTGATCCTCTACCAGGAAAGTTTGAAACGATTAAGAGGCCATTTGCGAGTGGTGCAGCAGCTGCATGTTTCGCCGCACATGTACTTGAAAGCTGTAGCCGAAGTAGTGCGCAGGCGCACGTTTTCTGAAGCATTCCTTGTGTGGGCCGGCGATCTGGCTTGCCAGCTGTGTGCTGTCCATTCCGAAGAGTTGATGAGGCGAAAAAGCTTCCAAGAGGAGTTCGAAGATCACTTTCTCACTTCGCTGTTTCCTGGTCTGGAGGATTTGCCGCCACCATTCGCCACTCAAGCTCCTGCACCTTTCGATAATAAACTACCAAAGGTAAACGAGAATGTAACTTTATATTTTTATCCCTCGTCTGTCTGCCCGTCCGTGCTCCCTTAAAGGAAGATGGTAGGCTCTTGAAATTTGGTATATAGATTTCTCGTAATCCAGGTGAAATTCCAATTGATTTTGGGCTTTGGGTGTCAAATTTAAAATCAAATCAAATCAAATTGGTTTTTATTTTCCATGACAGCACATTACAAAAATTAAACATACAATAACATTACATCTTCTGCAAACAAATAATGATAAATAAAACTTACAGTTGAAATTAAATAATTAATCAGATTAATCCTAATAACCAAATCCAACTGAAATACATCATAGATACAGAAAATACAACACCATTTTTGAGAAACTTCATGAAAGCTCTCCACAAAGGCGAAGCCTGTGTGTGGAAGAGGGTCTTGACAATAATTGGCTAACGTTGGATTGTTCTCGTACCTGCATCAATCAAATTCTTGGGTAAACCAGATATTAATATCGGAAAAGATTTAGAGTCAAACTTGGACCATCAATACACATTTACTTTATCTATACAATGAATGGATTATCTCTTCTATATTCGTTCTCCCACTCTCCTTTAACCAATCGTTAACAATTTTTTTATAAATATATTTGCATTTACCTTCAGTATTACGTAGATTTTCAGGCAGGTTTCTATACAGAGTGTGTGCTATATAATAAGTATTTGTAGTGGAATGAGTTTTGACTAGCCTTGGAACTTGGATTCCTATTGCTTCTGACGAACGAGTTCGATAGCTGTGCTCTATTTTCTTGAACATATCTTTATGATTTTTGTACATGTATAACAATATATTTCTTACATAGATTTGTCTTATACTTAAAACATTAAATTCTTTAAAAATTTCATCAGAGGGAGTGCGTATACTTTTTCTTAATGCTGTTTTGATAATAGATTTCTGTGTAATTTCCAAGGGTTGTAGTAATGTTTTATAGGCTCCCCCATAAGCCAAAATTCCCACTTCGATAAGTGACTGAACATAAGCAAAATAAATATTTCTTAGCTCATTTAGTGATAGAATTTTGTTTAATTGGTAAAAAATATAAATAGCTTTGCGAATTTTACTTTTCAAGAATGCAATGTGGGCCGACCAATTCAGTTTCTCATCTATCATTACTCCTAAATATTTGTAATTAACTACTCTTTAAAAATAATTATGATGAAAAATTGATGGAAACTATAGCACTAGGCTAGTTTTAGGCTTATCCAAATCATAATATTGCACAGCTGGTACACTTCGAGTACAACAAAAATCGATATGGAGCATATTCATTCATTCATTTAACTAAAATACAGTCAATGTGAACAGAACAGGCTATTGCCCAAAACTGTTATATTATGAAGGTTTCTGCTCAGCCAAATTATTCCCTTTTATTTTTACAGTACAAGAGTGGTTGCCTTGATTTTTGATTGTGTTGAAGAACTTTTCTTAAATTTTGAATCATCAAATAAAAAATGAAAACAAAGAGAAATATTGAGAAATGTTATATGAGATCTGGGACCAAGAAGAACAACGACTGCAATATTGTAAGAACTCCTCATGTTCATTTTCTCGTGAATCAGGAAGCATATTATGATGTTTACAGAAATCATAGAAGTTAAATGGTGCATATTTATGGGTAAACCATAGTTGAGTAGGGTAATTTCCAAAAATTATTTCTCAAAAATTGCAGTTTTATAGTTATTAGATTCCCATTTAGTTTGCTAATATATATTATATTGTTTTATAGTTTTAATTAATTATTGATTGGAAATAAAGTATTTATTATTTATTATTATTTATTTATATTATGTCTATCAGCACAACCACTACTACTGCTAATAATTATTATTTCATACAAATTCGTCGCGTCCTTGGATACTTCTATGTTTTGGTTTATTTATTTAAAAAGTATTTTCTATCCATTTCTTTTAAAAGTTCCTGGAGTATTACCGCCAATATTTGCCATTATTATTTTTCAGATATAATCAGGAGGTTGATACCTAAATTTGCAAATAACGGGTTTTTTGTGGATTCGTATTGTTATATTGAGATAAATTTGAACTTAATGGCATCAAAAATGTTGCGGGACTTACATAATGTGAACAATCAATAAATTGAAATCCTTTTAGTGTTGAGAAAAATAAATATTGCTCAGATTTAGCAATCTTCAGTTAATATAAAAATTGAGGTCTCTATAAAGTTGATGAGTTCTTTAATCTTTATTACAGAAGTTGTTGAAAAAACTTAACTAGATTAATATTCATACTAAAAAATCTTCCAATAAAAGTGTAATTGAAGTAACTTGGCGATTGTTATCGTTAATAAAAACAATGGAAGTAGGGACCTTAAAGCTTTTACATATCTCAGATTTGATTTTTTCGTGTAATATGTGATGTTCCCAGTACTGGCATACGTTTACAAACGTACTATGTCACAATAGTGCACTCATGTACTATGAACATATCAGAATGTACCAAGCTACTTTGAAATCACGTCATAGAAGTTGTAGATATTGTTAAATATAGAACATCCTCCAAATATACCACCTTTATCCTGAAATTTTCAGAAGTATTTGTTATTCTTGAAGTAAATTTATTTCCATTAAAGTTACACAAATAATGAGATACAGTATAAATAATACTATGGAACTTCTAGCCATCTGAACCAGTAGTGATGGCTAGCACAATTTTATAAACAAAATAAAAAACTTTGAACAGTCAAAATAAACTTATGCATTCGGCGATTTACCGCAGCGCCTGCTATACATATTTAAGCCAAAATAAAGTAAAAATTTCAACTACTTCACATAATTGAGAAGTTCAACAATAATTCAAATGTACATAAAAATATAGTAATAATAATACAATAAGAGCATACAATAGATATCAACAGAGAAGAGATGAAAATGAAATATGCTGAAAAACAAAAACAAACAAACATGAAATGAAATATACTCCTATGTTACTTGTACCTACTTCTTGTAATATTATTCTTTGTCATTTGTTTTTCTCAGCTATCGTTTGGTGATATTGAGCAGCTGTGTAACCAACTTCCAGACCTTGCTCTTTCACTGTCAGTGCCAGACATGAGTCACATCACCCAATTATTCCTAGTCAAGTCTTTTGCTGGCACACTAAAAACTGAACCTAAGGACACTTCCGCCTCCATCGAGGATAGATTGGTATGATATAGAATTTTTACTCTTGCTTTACTCTTGTGCTATTTTATTATGGTGGCAAGTCAAGGAAATAGAAAAAAAGTTAAGCTGGGCATTCACGTTCCAATTTGCAGTACGACTGCTAGTTGGATAGTCGACTCCACTCACGCTCCTACTTGTAATCCGAGTAGCAATCCAACTTTATTCCTAGTCAGCTGTGAACTTTGCTCTCGAGCAGAAAAATGTAACCGAAATTGCTCGATGTTGCCCGAACTTTCCCGAAGGTCAAGCACTGACTGAGGTAAGCTGGACGACTTTGATCCGACTCTACCACACACGCTCCAACACCGTCGACAGTCGGAAGTCGGACCTTCCAGTCGTCTCTCTAGATGTTCCGAGTCGTCCATCTACGCTTCCAACTATCCAACAAGCCCATTCACGTTCCAATATCAGATCCAACCTTGGAGGTTGGACCAAAAGTCGTACTGCAAATCGGAACGTGAATGCCCAGCTTTAGAGACCGTTAAAAAAAACAAAATCTGGAGATGATCTAGAGTCGATTGCAAGATTAATAAATAAACAGTTACCATCTGACTATGCCTGTTAGACTGGGATTGGGCTGTCCTTGGGATGTACTTGTAAAATTATAGTAAAATGACCAATAAATTCTATTAGTAGTAAAGAATCAAGTATTTCCATTGTCTTTCTGATTTTCTGTAGCAAACGAAACTTTGTATTCTCAAATTAACAACATTATTATCTCGTATAATATTAATTATTTAATATAGTTAAATCTCTATAAATAATATATATCTTATGTCCAAGCTCCCGATTTTATCCGTGCCGATAGCGCAATTAGGTTAGGGCGTCATCTCTAATAGCACTCTGGCTGGCTGCTTTTCCGGCGGCCTCGAGTTCGAATCTCGTTCAGCCTTGAAAGATGTCACCTTGTCATCATTCACCTCATTTCCCACGCACAAGTCTCAGACTCATGTGGGAATCATCCGAAAATATCCACTAAAAATGTTGCGTGTACTCAGGTAAAGGATCTGTTACACCATTAATACCTTCCAACTAAAGAATTATATTCATAACCGGTCTCTAAAATTCTGAATACAGTAGTATTATAAAAATACATGATAATTGATCAATCTATGAACATTATTTGATCATAATCTGGAATTTGCTCCTTTTCCAGGTTGAGGTTGTGGCTGCTGCTGGTCTCGGCAGTAATCTGGATCCCACCCTTTTGCAGCCTGCTGATAGCCAGACTTCTGGCGGTCCAAGCTATAATACTCAGCTAACAAGTGACAGGTGAGATTAATTGTTGAATAGTTATTCATCTATTTTTCAGTCACTGTTTTTGAAAAGCGTCAGTCCCAAGAATTTTTCAAAATAAATACTATTTCAAGATTAGCTCTTTCCTTTTTTAGCTTTTTACCAACAACTAGCTTATCAGATAATCGCATCATTCAACTTTAATGCGAGATGCACATTATGCTGCAAAAATTCATACTTTCTCATACTTTTAATCGTCTCCACATGTGTAGAGAATGGTTGCTATGATGTCCAAAACTAGTATTTTGTACTCAGTTTCTATCTTCTCTCGAAATTACATGTCTTGTGTGTAATTTCAATCTGAAGACTAGCTCGGTGATTATTATCATTGCCTGCTTAGTACTTACATTCAGTTACCTTACTTTTATTTATAAGATTGATTTTTAATCCCGTGCTAGAAATAATTGTTGAAATTTCAAGTAGTGCCTCGTGTTGAACGTCTATCTTTTGATCTATCTAGTCCATGTTCGTAGTTCCAGAGCTCTTTAGTGAATGCTCTCTGAATTAAAGATCAATCGTATTGTTTTTACTAGAATCCCATTTGGAGTTATAATCTTTGTTATTAGTAGTCTATTGTTTCGTCTAAACTCAATGTTATAGTTTTATAAAAAGTCAGACTCGATTAAAAAAAATGTTCAATGCTGTTCGTGTATACTTTCAACTTTTTCCCACATACAGTAGATCATAAGTCCACATTCAGAACTGACAATTGTGAATTTTAAAATTAATATAATTATGGTTTAGAAGATAGCGCATGAGAAAGCAAGTCAAGTGGCTTAAAAATAGGATTCTTAGATCTCAAATCCATGTTCGTGTTATTTTCAAGGAATTGAATTCCATTAATTGGATTTTTAACTTATTTTTTATCCTTCGAATTATTTTTAATAATTATTTATTTTGAAAGTATAGAAGTCAATTGAATTTTCTAGTGATAAACTAGAGCAATTTTTTCAATTTACGGCGTTCTAAGTCAATTTCACTGTCATAGGTCATGAATACAGCATAATTGATATTTAAAGCCAAAAATTTAATTTCAAATAATCGCATACCTGTTCTAAAATTAAACATTGTTCTTACATTAAACATTGCTCTAAAATTAAATGCCTTGTTGCCTGCAAATTGTAACTTTGTATGTTGATTGTTTCAGAGGATTTGAGTCGGAAACAGACACTGAAGAATTTGAGAAGGTAGGCCAGAGCCCAACTGAGCTGGCGTTTGACAGACCACACCACCAAGTAAGAAGTGTACCTGAAATGTCAAACACACTTCTGCTCATTAAATAATTCCTTAGTTATTATTACAAATAATCATTTATTTTCGAATATATATTAGTTTTTCTTGAGAGTTGAAATAAAGCTATTTTAAAATAAATAAAATTATAAAAATAATACATTTTTCAAGTTTTTTTGGGAGTCTTCTTTTTCTTGAAATTGTTATTGAACATTTCAATTAATTTCCTGTGACAACTACGATTCCTCCTTTTTTATTTCAAACAATAACTTATTTAATTGCTTCAATTAGATTCACTTAGCATGTTGTTAAATATACAGTATTGCCGTTTCATACATGGTTATTATAAATAGCTTGTGTACTTGTGTAAAAATCCTCAAGTTTGTTTGATTAGAAAAATAATTCTATTCGCATGCATGATTTTGTAAGTAGACTTTTTTCTCAAATATAAATATAAACTTTCATCCACCCCATTCTGTATTTAGTTTTAATTTTTTCCTATTTTAATGTTATTCTCTAATGTGAACAAATTCATTTACTCGTTATTAATTAGTTTCTCATAAAGATTGATGTACTTCCATGAATGAAAGAAATCATTTTCTGTTACCGTAAATTTGATTTTTGCTCGATTACAAAGCTGCTCAACAACGCCGTTTGTGTAGCACAGCAAATTAATATAATTTTTCCTGTTCAATGATAAGAGAAAGACCTGACTTCTTGCCATCTGCTTAATATCTCTTCAACAGTATATTCACTCTTGGAGAAGAAGTATTGAAACTGTAGATCCATATCGTTGAGTCTTGAATCATTCCAAAATCTTTTGCAAACTTTCCAAATATCTCGTTGATTCTTGTAATTGGAATACGCTTTTAAAAAACTCTTCATATCCTTTTCCAAAATCTTGATAGATCACACATTGAGTGTTTTTGAATTGGTTCTAAAATATAACTAATTTTAATTTTTTGGAATCGAGTGAAGTTTGTGCTTTTCAGAAACGGAATTTAAGCTAATTTCACAGTGAACTATTAAAATAATTTTTTTGTACATTCAGTTGAAAAAAATGAATAATGTTGGTATTTTTCCATTTCTTATGATGGTCAATTCTACTTTTCAGAGACCAGAGAATGAAGTCACAGTGCTCCGCGATTGTATTAGAAGGTTAGGTGGCTCTGTTAGTACTGGCCTCGCTTCACTTAGGATAGACTTCGACCAACTCAAAGAATGGATACTAAGTGAGAGAGGCCAATTTTGTGCAATAATTCATGATCTCAATACCAACTATAGTAGGTGCATTGAACAAAAGAATACTCAGATTGAAAGACTATCAGAGGTTAGTAAATGTCTTACTATTCATATCCTAATGTAAAGTGCAACTTATGTATAAGTTTATGGCTGAAAACTCGTTCTTGTTCAATCACCACCGCTTCAAAAATCTTTTTACTGCATGACGAACTATCAATACTTTTTTTTAAGATGAAACCCACATAGGTATGAGACCTGTGCGTGGGTAATGAGTTGGATGATGGTGAATGATGCATTAGACCTACAGTTTTAGGTGGGTTCCGAACCACCATTATATATGTTTGATAATTCTGTCTTGATAAAGGCAGTTCAAGTCCTTTTTGTGCTGATCAATTTTCACCGTTATCAATTCTTATCAAGTTACTAGAACAAAGAAAAACCTTATTTCTATTTATTTTAATTTTGACAAAATTGTTTTTTATTATCATTATATTTCAAGGTCTTCATTATTAGTAATTCAGTTTCTTACATTCATTTTTAATTGTTATGCATTTTGTATCATTTTAGGCCTATGTTATTCAATTTCAAATATTGTATCTTTCATTTTTTAAATACATCGACTTTAAACTGTACAATGGATGGAAAAGTACATTCAGTACACTAAGCTCAAAACACAGAGAGCTTTAGAAAAAATCATTTATTTGCTTGATTAGGTTGGTTTCGCGCATTTGCAGGTGAGGCAAGCGGAGGTATAGAATGGTTAATATTAATGAGGAATATTGACCTAGAAAAATATCGGAACGCTTTACTGAAACTCTAGTTCCTCGCTATTTTTGTGCACTCATGCAAATTTTAAAAAGCTGTAGAGTACAAAAGCCTTGTTAGTTATTTGAATGTTTTCAAATATGATTTCAGTTGATATTGTTGTATCGAAAGATTGAACAAAATTGATTAAAAACAACCATTTTGACCTGATTTAATGATGTACTCATATCAAATGTTTTATGAACAACTTGATGAAGCTAGTAAATACTGTATTGTCCTGAATACAATTCTCTAGTAATGCAAAATATTAATTGCGCTGACGCAATGACGTCGTAATCTTTTGAAGGCATGTACTGTGCATGCGCAAATCGTAATTAAATGTAAATTAAAAAAGGTTATGATGTCATGATGCCAGTCCAATAAGGTTTTTGTGTCGTTGGGGAATCGTATCTCAAATGATAGGCCTACAGATCGATTTCTACTGTTTCCCTCTGGACCTGTCGTACATTACAGCTTCAAATCAAATCATTTTTATTCCACAATAACATAATTATAACGTATTCTTTTTACATAACAAACTAAAATTATTTTCCTCTATATACTAGCTTAAACGATAGAAAACAAAAAACTGTTACATAGAATCTACTTGATTTCTAATCACTCTTTTGTGGAATTAGCTACCTCCTAGAGTTAAAACTGTATTGGATGTTACCATCTAATTTAATTCCCTTGGAAAGAAATAAATTGCTGAAATAAAACTGTGCTTATGCTTATATTTACATGTCATATAAATTTGATGAAAACAATCTCTTTATCTTCTTTTACGTCTTGCTGTCTCTTAACTAGGTTATAACTAGCTTATAAATAATTAACATTGAACTAGATGTCTGGAGCAACATCCAAGTAGTTCTATTCTATTACTGAATAACTATAGAGACAATATTGTTTTCCCCTGGACCTGTCGTTCAATAAAGCTCTTTGGTCATTGTTGAGGCTTCTAGCCTTTATCGGCACGCAGATAAACGGGTGGAGGCGCTTCCTCTTATCTTTTAAAAACAGGCAGTAGTGTACGACGAATGGACCGGGAAACTGCTCATCGCACATAGTGATTTGTACCATTTAACGCTTTTCCTCAAACTTTTTTCTTACTACCTACTAATTATCAAACCCCTCTTAAAATCTGCAGGGTAAAATATCACCATATACTTATAACGCACATATTCGACCAGCAAGAAGGAATGCACGTAAGTCTTTATACAAATATTATTATCATAACATATAGTCCACTCGCAACAACAAAACATTCATGATAATTTATGTATTATATATTTCAGATATATTTCTAGAACTGCTGTTCATTGTGTTTTTTCTTATTTACAGAGCTGTAGAAAGAATGAGGAGGAACTGTCACGATTACACAACGTGGCCATGAACTTGGAGAGTAGGTTGAAGTTGGTGTTGGAAAGTGAGGAACGAGAACGGCGACAACGAGAGGAACTGGAAGAAACCTTACAAATTGCTCAACTGAATAGGGAACAGATAATAAAAGAGGTCACCGAACAACTTACTCATGCTCATAAGAAAGAAATGGAGGCTGTTCGTTCCAGATTCAAACTTATGACTTGCACTTCGTTGGAGCGAAGTCCTTCAGACACTAGTTTGGAGAGAATTGAGGTACTTCGATTCTTTATCATTCTCATTTTTAGATTCATAAAGTAATCAACTGCTTCAAAAATTGCTTAGTTGAAGACTAATAACCTTGTTCTTCTTTAGTGATATATCTCTAGTGAATCAAACTCGATTAATAGCTCTCGAAAGTACGAATTCAATCAATTACAAATAACAATGATAAAATAGCAACTTCTAACTATCTAAAAAAAACTTTTATCAGGGTTGTTGAATGCTATTCGCTATCAAATTGGTAATCTTTGCAATGTAATTAACTCATCAGTATTAATAACAGGTTGAAATGATACAATATAGCATGAAATAAGAAGAATAAACATAAGAACGGTACCAACTCGAAAATTTTTGACTTAATTCAATGTAATGTTTGATTGAAAATTATTTTTACCTCATCATTTTTCAATTGTAATAGTAAGTCCATAATACTTCTAAACTACTTGTAATCTTTCATTTTTATACCGGATAGGATGTTTTAGGAGGAATCTGTCACACTTCACACTCCTCCCACCAAAATAATGGAAACATCAACTAAAAGTAAATCTTTACTAGATATCTTTGTTAAAATAGACTTTTTAAACGCTTCGTTGTCGAATAAGCAAAAATCGATCAAAGCTAAGTGTTCTGATCAATTAATTTTTGAAGTATGTGTGAGTCTATTATTATACAAAGTCGTCTTTCGGAACCTACTCGAGAACATGCCATAATGGGTTAGGATGATTTCATAAATTTGTGTTCTCATATTCATGTTATTATTACCTGTAATATAAATGTTAAACCAAACTTTTTCAAAATATTTTGTACAGTATATTTGAAAAGGGAAATAAATTCATTATTTATTTATTTAATATGTTTCATCCAAATTCTGTTTGTAAATAGTACTGGTTTGTTACACATCTTCTTATCTACTCCAAAGCTGAAAGCACGTTTTTAAGAGGGAATTTCTCAAATAGGTTTCTTCAATGATTACCTTATTTCTATTAATTTTAGTTGTTTTTCACCTCATTAAAAAGTTATTTGTAGCATGTACTTATTCCATTTGTCAATAAGGATAACAAGATGTTCTTTGTATACTGTAATCATTCATCCTTAACTGTGCTGGCATTTCCTTCTGGGCTTGTCGGCTTCATAAAGATTTATTATCTAATTCTCAACATTTTTCTAACACATTCCATTCAAAATGTCTTAATGTTTTTCTTATGTAACGGTTTTGATTATCAGTTTATTGAAAAATTTATACAATTTTGCTTGTGATTTTATTTTCTAACTTACTAACATACTTCTTTGTATTTTCTTTTATTTAAGCGTTCTGGTGTGGTAGAGCTAAGTAGTAGTGATGGAACTCTTTCTCACACAAAAGAAAACGTAACAGTAGATAGAGATCAGTTTCCTGTAATTAAGGGTGACCATTTCGGGAATCAAAAGCATATAGCACTTTTGAAACATCCGGCTGAAAAGCAGGTATAACAACTAAGAGGAAAACTGAATACATTTTCATTTCATATTTTCTATTAGTTCACAAATATGTAAACTACACAGTACTCCAGTCATCATTTTCACCTTCTAAGATATCTCATGTTCATAGCATTCTTATTTTTATTCATAGATAGTGCAAACATTTGCCGGTCTATGTATACTACAAACTTTTCTTTGTATATACTTCAACTCTTAATACCATTTTTCTTTTAGATACCATACTTTTCTTTCTTGTTCCTTTTTCTTACAACAGAAATTGCTTTGTTAATACCTGCTTCTCATTAAATATATTTTTGTTTGTTTTCTTTGATTATTATCAGTTTCTTTATGCCCATTTTTTGGTCACCCATAAAATATTCCTTTATTAGTTATTTACTAAATCATATTTACGACATCCATTGTTTCCAGACGCTTATTATTGGAATTTATTCCAACATAAGTATTCCCTTGAGTTGTTTCTTTTAACAACTGTATAGTATTATGTACTATTAATAACTGTAATATGTCAAGCTTAATCTCCAGTCTTTACCCCTTATCACTTACCAGTGATTATTCATTTTATCAATGCAATTTAAATTTACAATAATTGTCTTAAATCTAATAATGGTTGAAACGCTGTTTGGCAGTTCAACCGCTTTTTTGATTTGATAATAAATTATTTATCTCCCATTATTGCTGTCAAGTACATCATGTTCAATTTTCAGTTGTTGATCTTTACAGTTTAATCAGTTATTAACTTTATCCAAAATTCAAAGAATACAGTGATGAACAGGTGGAGCAATAATGTATAGCAATGTAAGAGTTGTATAGATTGTAAAATAAATGTATCGATTCCAGATACATTAGTTTTCAAAAGTTCATTCTTTTATTTTTATTTTTTATCAAAATGTAGTTTAATCATTAGAGTCCCAGCTGTTTTTGATTCGCTTTTCAATTTATCCTGTAAATCATGTTAGTAAGATATTCCATTCATTATTTAATTCGGAATGCTTTGATAATATTGCATATTTATTACACATTTCAGAAAGAACATAAAATTCCGTATTCAAACTACAAAGTGCATATTATAGTGATTTGTTTTCACAAAAACCTGTATCGTACCACTTTATGCTTATCCTTGAACTTACACGCTTCTCAGATGCTTGAGCTTATTTATTGATGGACTGATTGCTTGTAATACTAGTAATAATAGTTTTTTTCATCAGCTTCAAATAAATCTAACTAATTAATTGTCTCATGATATCTATTCTATAGTTAAAATTAGAGAGTTTTCTATGTCACACTTAAATTAATTGATCGTATTAATTGAACATTTTGGTTTCTCATCAAATGTTCCAGGAATCAATAGTATTTTTCAGTTTCGTCTTTACTAATTTCATTATAATATAGAATTTCAGCCGTTACCTATCAGCTTTTAAACTCCAGGGAATGAGAACTATTATATTTGTATCATATTTTCTATACTTCTATTGCACGGCTCCTTTAACGTTGAAAGTGTAAAAGATAATTAAATATGACTTGTTTGTTGGACTGTTGTTGCTTATGCATCATTATTCTCTTTTATAGATGCTGCAATTTGATTAATTTATTTTTAATTTTGTCACTTCAAATTATCTTGTAATTTGGCCCGGATACTGTAGAAACCTTTTTCAAATGCTGTTATTTGAATTGTTTTAGAGTGAATGGACTCTAAAATTGGAAACTATTTCAAATTTCTTGAAATGAGGTCTTGATGAAATTATGTAATAAAGTGCCTTTTGCTTTCAAATCACAGTCATGGCTAGAGTGTATCCAGTATTAACTAGAATATGTTTCCAGATGTCAGTCCATGAAGCAATGAAGCGAGTTGCTAATGAGAAGGAACACCAATTAGAAGCGATGCGATTTCAATTAATGACCATGGAAGCGGAGTGTCAGAAGTACAAAGAAACCATCAACAAACTCACAGATGGCTCAGGGTAGGTTTATTACTTATTGAAAATGTTTTCATAACAGTTGGTTCGAGTCTTCAACAAATCGTGTTCTGTAATAATTTTTTAAAACATTTATTGAATTTATAAATTAGTGATTCCAGATTCTAGAAAAATTGAGCCATTCAATACTCGCCTTAGGTTGGCTTTGTTAATCTTTTCGATCAAATTATCTTCAAATAAATGAAAAATATTGAATTCACCAAATAAATTCAATTTTAAATGTAACAATAAATCAATTTATCTTCTAAAACAATTTTCTCTTCAATCATCATGTTTTCCCTACACTTTACATGTTCATCCTACTAGATGAATAGTTGAGAAGTATTTCGCCATTCAGTCATGGCACTTTGCCACTTACCACTAACCTTTCGTGGCAATTTACTTGCCACATATTGTTCTTGTTTCTGCAGTTAAGTTTGAAGCAGTTAATTGTAAATCGACCATTGAACTATTAAAGGCTCATCCTCAAATATCACACCTTTCAATCTGGTATCATAAATTAGTAAATAATAAGGGGGGAAATGTTAGACATCTGTTCCAACTCTTTCCATCTAACTATGATGTTAATAATATCGCGTGTCCTGGCTGGCTCAGGTCTGGTGTCATAGTTATCAGGTCGCACCTGAACAAAGTTCAGGGCCTCTGGCATGACTTAACGACTGTCTTTCATGCAGCCAGGTCCGACGAGCTTAACGTGTCCTCCGAAACACGTTACGTATGATGTTGAATTAATAAAATGAATAACAGTTGAGTTTGAAACTCGAAAAGTCAATCATTAGAATGTTTGTGACTGCATACTCCAGGTCCACAATTTTTTTATTTCGTTTTCCAGTATCTCAAATGAGTGACCTTATGCATATGTGTCAACTTTTTCTTATTTAAATTTGAAGTTGAAGTAACACTATTAGTTATGGGGTTCTCAAAGCGAAATACTGTACTTATAGAAATATTGGTGTGTTATAGAATTTCTGTGTAGATTATGAGAATCCTTGAAATTCAGTTCACATTCAGATTGTAAGATTTTGAATTGATAATTTAAATTCAACAATTTAGCTTTAAAATCAACAGTTTTCGATTTTATTATAATTCAACAGAAGTGGAGGCAGTGAATGTTGCTCCTTACTGGATCGGGTTGAAGCTCTTGAGCACGCTAAAGAAAAACTGGAGAGAGAACTGATCGAAGCTCGCCAACAAACATCACGAACACACCAGGATATGGGCACATCAGTTGCGTTGGTTGACACGTCAGTATCAAAAAAGAAATCTTTTTAAAAATTTATCATATAATCCTACATTATACTCTCTCTTCATGTTTGATATTCAACATTTAACATTTAGAACTAATATGTGAGGAAGCAAATCACACTGATATACTCAGTGTCCAAAAATGCCGAGAATATCACAACTTAATTTTCTTCTCTACCAATAAATCATTGGGTACCTCAGCTTAATGTCATCTATGTAAATTCAATTTATGATTATAAACTTTCGGTATGATTATCGTTAACTCTCATGCGATTTAGTTTCATGCTTAATAACCATTTTGTTCCAAAAAAATGTTTTTCTGTGCATTATTAGAATTGAAATTTATTGAATACAAAGAGGAAAAAATATTTGAATAGATCTCGCTGCATAAAGAAACAGTAAACTACTAGAATAGGTTTGCGCATGTGAACACAATTCTTTTTAAGGCTTGGCATCTGCCGTCAGCCGAAGTTGATTATAGTATTTACGTAGACCTGATTCCTATAAAAATCACACTGCAAAACAACAACAGTTAGCGTTCTAAAGGCAAATAGTATATGACAATATACAGTACAAAATTAGTGTATATATAATATGCCACTATCCTGATTTATTATTTAATATATTTTTCCTGTATATTAGTTCACTTAGGTTCGACGTATGACCCCTTTGAAGATGATTTGAAGGCTATGTACTCTATTGACTGCTCTTTGTGCAAATATATATTTGTCAATTACTGTATAAAAAACCTCTATTCTTGATCAGTTAATTTATGACATATACATTGCTCTAACTGAAGTCTCACAAGAAGTTTTGGTTACTTTTTGCAGAGATTTACGGAATAGAGATGCTGCCACTAGTCCAGACCCAGTCAAGAAGCCGTACATTCGAGAGAAATTGGTAAGTTATTTTCCTGTAAGTGAGAATTCACAATCCATTCATTTGTGTGGCACATGTGGGAAATTCTGATTGTATCGGTCTATTTTGTGTATTACACTATCTTTTATCAGAATGTTTCCATTCAATAAAAAACTTAACCCCTTAAATGTTTCTTGTAGTTTCATATCTCACTTTTTCACTGTAAGAATTAATTGATAATTTATGAGGGAATATCAACACTTACTCCAGTATGATGGCCGCAGTGCAAAAGGGTCATCATGAAAAAGTAAGGGTAATATTCTTTAATTATTATTATTATTATAAATATAATTATTTAAATATCAAATAACTCGAATGATTTGTGGTGATTAACCGTATGAACAGCTGGGATGTGCTGGCCTGTCTACCGACCTAATCTTTGCGCTTACCACTTAACACTGCTATTTTCTTGTGACTTCAATAACAGATATAATTAGGATACCATTGTCAGATTTAGAAGAATCAATCGAAATTAGAAGTATCTACAGACTTATGTTGAGTTTTTTTTTTGTAAAATAGATAACTGCACAGTTTACCAGCTCATTGGTGATTTATCAAAGTGTTTTCTCGTATTAATCCTATCATGTTGAATCTGGATCATCTCAACGTTCTGGGATTAGCCACTATCAATGTTACATTATTAGTGTCAAGATTTAGTTTCAAAAATACACGTATTTTAATAGTATAGTTTAATAGATAAAATTTCATATTCGCTAAAAAAACCCACTGGGTTCATTGAGAATTCATAGAATATATTTGAATTTCAAAGTTCTTAAACTAAATCTAAGTTTGTAAAAATACAAAATAGATGTTTGAATTTTTGTATTTCATATAATTAGTTGTATTATTCAAAAAAATGACTTCAACATGTCTATATTTTATTCCAGACTAAGAGTACTACTTCGCTCATCAACCAGGGCAAACTTAGCATAGGATCGTAAGTATCAAATTGTTGATATTCAATATTATTAGTTTTCTGTAACTTAGGATTAGATTCAGAATCAATGCCAGATGAATAATTATTGAGAAGATGATTGAAATTTGAATCTTCAATATGAAGGGTTGAGAAGAAGTTAAAAACTCGTAAAAATCAAAAACAAATAGAAAATTTCGTAAAAATCAAAAACAGGATTCTTTTTCTCATCCATGTAAGTGCTAAAGTCTCGAAAAATGCTACTATCATTGACTTTTCCAATCTACTACTCATTATGCAGCTATTTTCAATAACAGCCTATTATCATTGTCTACTATTTTGTAATCTTAGAAATCAAACCTCATCCCAAACATCACCTGTCTAGTAAGAAATTCTGTTTGATAATTTCCCAAGTAAACTGTATTTTCAGTTTCTATTTGTGTTTCTGTTTAGGTGCAATATTGGGGACACAGTACTCGTAGTTTGGGATGAGACCTTTAGTAATTATAAAATTGTTCAAGATTCTTCTACATTATATTTTCTACACTCTGAGTGCTTAGATATATTAGGTCTACGGTTATCAAGAGGTAAGTTATTATCTACTCCATTTTATATGCATGTGTTTTATTTTGTAATCCTTTTTTAATTCTCGAGAAATTCTCTGGCATGCAAAATGAACTTGAAACATATATATGTGTAATACTATACTATATAATACTAAAATACATATACATACACATACTATACATATTTATAATAATACAAGGTGGCCCGTCGCGCGTTGCTGCGATCTCAAAAGAAATTCTCCCTGATTTTATTATTCGCCACCTCCCATTGAGGCTACATTTTACATTTCAACTTTCTAGGACTAATAGGGTAGAAGTTAGTCCTAGGCTCTGGTTTTGCGCTTCATGTTTATTTATATGATGTTCATATAAACAGAAATATGATATTCTTCTTATTCTTAATTCAAGTTAAGTTCCCCTGATTGGCCAAAACGGGACTTGTTTCATACATTACCAGCTACAGATGTCATCAACCCGGTATAATTAAATTGCATCATGTGATTTCAAAAATCGGGTAGATGTGAAGCGCTCCATATAATACAATGATCAGCCTGGTAAACGACACCGGTTACCCGACTGCCGGTTATGTGTGAAACTGTCCCAAGGTTAATAGTTGTTTTTAATAACTTTGAAACTGTCCTATTCGAACAAAATTGGCACCTGGTGGGGGTAGACTGGTATCAGCTGGTTGGGATAACTGATCAATTATCAATTGCGCTTTAACCGACGGATACAAAAATTATTAAATTAAGAATATTTATTAAAAAATAGCACTTAAGAGTATAAGAAATAGATAAAAAACCTATTCGCAGACCTACAGAATGTATATACAAAATTTCATTAAAATCGGTTAAGCCGTTTTGGAGGAGTATGGTAACAAACACTGTGACACGAGAATTTTATATATTAGATGTATATTCTATTTTTCAGCTCAATGCTTAGTTCATGATTTTAAACTTGTAATTTTGAACTCCTTTTTACTATTTCCATAGGACATTGCTGTTTTATTTCTCATTTCTCAAATTACTTCCAAAAATTCCTCAAAATTCGAACATTCCCGAGCATGGACAATCCTCAAATCGAAAAAAATTTAATAGACTATTTCATAGGAATTTGCCGAACTTAAATGCTGAGTTTTTTCTCTGTTGCCTATATCCTATCAATAAAGAGGAAGAATCAAAAATCAGTTTTTGCTACCTAATCGCCTTTTAGTGAAAAATTATTATTTTATTATTTTTCGAGTGAAGTTTTTTAGTAAATCCAAATGCTTAGTATGAATTAACCTCAATATAGCATATTCGAAATTTGTGAAGAGAGCAGTTTTGTACTTGAGTCTGTTGCATTTTCATTCATTGTAATTTTGTCATAATAATTAAATCAACAAGTATATCTTAACGTTTCTGGCATGCTCAAGTTCGATGTGCTTTAAGTAAACACCTCTACTCAGTATGATGAGCTCATTGATACCATTTAAGTGAAATGAGCTGATTAGTGATCACCCCACCCATTCACTATTTTTTCAATTTCATGAATAATAAGTAAACAATGAAACAGTTCTCTGTTTGATTTATTCTATCACTCGCCATTGGTGTAAAAATATACAACTTTTAAATGAATTAATATAATTATTGTTGTTGCAGATGGAAGTCCTAGGCAACCATATGTAATTGGTGAAGTCACTGAAAAAGAATATTGCCGGACGAAAACGGTAAGTTATATCAATACTTAATACCTATATTAAAATATAAATTTTCCCTTGGAAAATTAATTATATTACTTATTTTTATTTGTCTTCTCAAATATAAATTTTGATGCTTAATGTCTGTTATGTTGCACCTTTCTTGGCAGCTGTTGGAGAGTAATAAATTATTTTCAATGTTATGTAAAAATAATAATAAGCGTATGGCTTTTATTGGTGGGGAGAACCTTTCGGGTAGTTCCACCTTGCCGTTTGAACCATGTTATGGGGAACATGGTGGACCTACTATTTTAGGTGGGTTCCGAACCACCGGGTAATTAATAAAGCTTACAACAACAAGTCATTGAAGCATGGTCACCCATCCAAGTGCAGTCTTGAGTGGTCATAGCTGAACATCACGCTCACCGCGTGACCAATCACCACCCTAATGTTATGTAATTGATATTCTACAAAGATTGTCAAGTTGTGTAGAAAAATAAACTCTTCAAAGGCAACTAATTGACTATCCTCAGTTGCTTGCTGCAAGGATCTACTCATCATAGGAATGTTTTTGACAAACTTATAGTGCCTGAATAGTGACAGTGACGATGCATAATATTTGTTGCTCTGTAATGATGTATGCATGAACAAATGCATTATGCAAATGAAGGAATTGAAATCGTAGCGCTACCTTGGAGGTTGACAGGAAAGGTCTACACTAACATCACTAATTTCTCATTATTATTGATTTTATTACTGAATTCATTTATTTATTAATTAGTACAAATACAAATGAGTCGCGCTAAACACAATCTTGAATAACCACAGAAATCAAATCTATTACCATTTAATTGTTTAAACTATCATTACCGTCATAATATACTTAATCACTTGATTGGTACTTGAATTTTTGGATTCTCTATACAAACTAATTTACAGTATTCATTTCGCAAGATCTCAGAAAAAATAACACTGCGATTTTTGATGTGCATGTTACTTGGAAAATTATTATTTGTAACCTAAATAATTATTAGTTAATGTGGGAATTAAGCTCCAACGCTTATTAACTTTTCGCATAATAGCATTCTTCCTAGCATTAGCAAAATTATCAAACTTTTCCATCTAGTTATCGTTTTCACGTTACCGCTAGATGTGTAACCTTTTTAATCAAAAGGATATTTTTTTAATATTTTGCAGGCAGAAAATAGATACCATATTCCGCAAGGTACGAAATTCTACAGAGTGAGGGTGAAACCTTCCATAGCGATGATTAGAAGCCAGCATTCACAGTCGCAACCTCAATCGACAACTTCGTCTATGAGCAGTAATTAAACTGCTCTGATCGCAATTGCAGTGTAAATATCTAGTGTTTAATACAGTCACAGTCTAAAATATTAGTATTGCCATTGCAAACAAGCTTGTGATATTTTCAAATTGAGTGATGATTAGTCCAGTCTCGCAAAAAGTATTTTGAGTTATTCGTTTAGCAACAAAGACGCTTCTCTTATTTCGTGATAAGGCTACTCGAATAAGCCTGTGTTTTTGTTTTTATGATTTGTATTAGAGAACTTTATAAAATAAATACTCAAACTGTTCATATCGTGTCTGCAATTTTTTGGTTATATCTCTTGTCCTGAATTTTAAGAAGTTTTACCATAATCCATCAATATCATTCTTATCAATGGATATTTAGCGAAAAATGAGTAACACTAAAAACTTATTCAAACAGAACGCGGTCATGATGTAATCTAGGAATCTAGAAGAACTTGTAATAATATTCATAGTAGTCAGCTGCTTTCAGTCATACTTGTGAAACAACTTCTTTGTCTAGATTACATCTTGACCTGCGTTCTGTTTTAATCAAGCTGGATTGATTCCTTCGATTTGTGAAACTTGAACACAGAATAAAACACAGAATTGAACACAATCTATGACAGCTTGGGGCCTAAGAACAAGTCATGACTGTGAGTGTGGTGCGCCTCATATCATTGTCTATGCATTAGAGGGTGGCTTGGAGAAGCTACATAGTGCTGATGCGCTAGCAGAGTAGTGGCTTAGAGACATCACAGCCACATAAACAGTGTAATGCCCAACTGATTTTACTTTTGACAAGGACTGATACTGGTCCGCTAAATATTCTTTGGTTTTTGACTATATTTACACTATTTTTCTCTGTTTGGACTTTTTTAATGCATGTATACGAAATTTAGTAGTAGAAAAATTATAGTTATACAAACTCTTTTTTCCATGCCTGCCTTTACATTTATGAACCCAACTTGCGACTGTGCGCGGGGTTTTTGTTCATAAACTTTTTCGACGTTTTTTGTTTTGGTGTTGAAAAATATTATCTATTGCTGTGAGAATAATGTTTTTCTTCAATTATTTTGTGAAATATGCAGGTTCAAAGTTTTTTCGGTTTTGGGGGGCAATTGATCTTACCTACGCTACAAGTGATTTTAAACGTTTAATAACTTTTTTGTAACTAAAAGACTCCTTGAGGAACAAAATGACATATTTTTTACTCCAATTGAGCATTTTTTTTTTCAAAATACATTTTTTTAAATCTAAAAAAAATCAATTCTTTAAAAAAATATTTTTAAAAACTATTATTTTGTTAGGTTGAAATAAAAAATATGCCTTATTTTATTCCTCAATGTTTCTTTTAGCTATGGAAAATTTATCAAAAATTTAAAATCACTCATAGGTGAGATCAATTGCCCCCCCCAAAAAAAATTCATCGTTTAACCCCCATATTTCACAAAATAATTGAAGGAATTTTTTGCTCACAGCAATAGATAACATTTCAAAGCCCCAATATAATAAATAATATTCAATACAAGAAACCTCAAAAATAAATTATGATCAGCCTAAGGTTTCTCCATATAAAGACATATAAGTCTTCTTTGAGTTAGCAAGCTCAAGTGTTCCACGACTTAGAAAGCCTCAGGTAGGTTCTAAATACGGGGTTCATGTACCTAAATTTCTTACGTATGGTTTCTTCAAATAAAAAGCTCCTCCAACTCTTCAACTTAATTTATTATTGACAGACCTATATTTACAAGTTAAATCTAGTGGTGTGGAATGTGTTGAAAGTAATTTTGGTTTTGGTGCTGGAAAGATGGAAAGAAGTAGTTTTCTGATGAGGGGGCAACGATTGTGGGTGGGGCGGAGGGTGGTTGCAGATGCGGCGACGGCAGCTTGAAGTCGGTGAGCGAGGTGGTTGACTCGTCCTGCGAGCTGTCGGACATGAGGTGGTAGTGACTAGTGTCGTGTCGCGAGTCCGGCTGCTGATCCCCCAAACTGCAATAGGAATCAACGTAGTCGGTTGTGGAGGGAAAGGGAGGAAGCGATGTGTGAAGTGACGGCACCAGGTCTTCATGGTGGCAGTTGACAGAGTTCGCTTCGCTCGGCTCCAGCTGCTGGTGTTGGTGTGGGTGATGATACCTGCACAATCAAAATAATAATACTTCTATGAGTCTCAGAAGTCAAAAATATAAAGCACTTTCAAAGTAGAACCTACCGTGCCATGAGCATCTCGATAGCAAGGTTATTGCGTTTGCAGATGAGAGCCTGCCCATTAAAACTGGCTATATGAACAAATAATACAACAGAAAATGATCACTTTCCAATCTAGTTGTAATGCTACAAAACATAATTATTTATTTATCCATAAAGATTGAATAACACTGGATTAGAAATAACAGGCTTTCAGTTCAATACAACTTCTATTACTAATAATTTCAATTAGAGTTCAAATACTTATAGGTTATGTTTACAGGGTTACTGAAAATTTCCATTTGAACGAATATATAACTTCAATCTTTTTTATTTTAAGATCAATTCGAGCACAGTACTTCAATTGAACTGGTTTCACTAACTTCAATATTTCATTTATTTATTTATTTTATTTCGCAATTCAATAATTTATTGTAATCTTTAAAAAGAGCTCCGAAAATACTAAATATAAATTGATTCAAAATTAATAACATAATTGCAAAGAAATGAATTATTCATAACAATTTCTTATCTAAAAAATAATATTACATGCAAATAATCTCAAAATGAAATATGAAAATTACTATATCCCCATGTGAGAGTATTATTTGGGGTGGAAATAATTTCAATTTTGTGCAAATTAGAATTAATGTTGAAAACTGGAATTAGTTGGAATATGTAAAATAGAATATACACAACAAAAACAATGAAAATGTACCGGTATTGAGAAAAGGGCAATTATAGTCTTTTACAGATTACAATTTGAAAACGAACAGTTTAGATTACGAACAAAATTGTATGAACAAAGAGTGACAGAGATGTTAGATCCCATGCTTAAACCTATTACTCATTTTGTATCTGACATCATGCTCTGAGTAAACCTATGAGAAAGGATTTAGTACTGTTTTCGGTCACAGTTCTACAATAAAATTAATCATCGAAATATCACGTACAAATATAATGTTAATTTGGCTATGAATGGTTTGAATTTAATTTTATGTTAATCTTATTTTTTATGTTAGTGTTTAATGACTATTGAGTAATTAGCGTTAAACGAAGCCTACCTAGATATCTGGTCATCTTGTGGCTGGTAACCATAAAGCCTTGGTTGGTGATCGTCGACCAATGGAAACTTGAGACTGCTCATGTCCTCCTTGTACTCTTCCAAGTGGAATTGCATTATGCCGAGATTCATTTTCTGCAGAACGTCCTGTGGGAAATTGAGTCGACACGAGTCATCATCCCGGTAGCCTTTGGAAGTTCCCTTGCCCAGGCAATCGGGAGAGCACTGCGGCAATCGACTTGAGCTACTATGGCTGTCTTCCAACTGCGTTGAGCCCGCACTGTCCCCAGGCAGCATCCAGTAATTTTCGTTTTCAGTCTTCAAGCAACTTCTGTGTATGGTGCCGCTGCCCAAATCCAGCAGCGTTGGTGGTGACTTTGAGGAATCTTGCGGCTGACCTCCAAAATCGATATTTCTTAGGGGTTGGTCTAGCTGGAATATCTCCTCTGGCTGAAATAGGTCGTGGCCCGAGGAGAAATCGTATGATATTCCTATACAAAGAAAAATATCTATTTCACATTCTGTAACATATATGACACTTGTAAATCAACTTTCAAGAAAGATGTTACAATCTTTATTAAATTTCTGAATAACAAAAGACATTTATTTCGAAAATCCTCTTTAATACTATACATTATGCCGAAGACCTCCGCTACAGCAACTGCCACAACTTTTGTGGCATTCATCAACTTCCATTGCCTTTGATGCAGTAGTCAATATACACAGTAGCGACGGAGGTCTTTGGCATAATTTATAGCATTAAAATGGGTTTTCGAAATCAATTACATTGAGAAAACCTCATCATATTCTAGGAAAAATTGGAGCATAAATTGAGATAGCATGGTCAGAAAAATAGTTCAGAAATGGATAGAAAAACAGAATAGAAAAATATGTTTCTGTGCTGCTTTCCATGACGAAATACTTGATGAACAATCTTCTATTTCTGTTATACTAGGAATACTGTGTCAGTTCTAATAAGAAAGAAAATATTTATTTAGTTGGACACTGTCACAAAGGTGATACCTATAGGTGATATAGTAAGGCTGAATGAGATGGGGAACTATTAACTGATTCAACTGTAAATGTCAAATTCCAAATCCTTTATCTCCTGTGAGTTCATTGAGACTAATGGTTTCAAGAAGACGATCTTTTCTATCTACCTTGGTTGAGACATACTGTACCTTTTGAGATTATTCTATTTTAAGTGGAACTTAGTAGACTAAATGCTTGTTTATTTATAAAGACAAAATAACAATAAATTAATTCAAAGGTGCAATAGACCAGAGTCCAAAACTGCTCTCTTCACAAATTTTGATTGAGCTATTTCATCCAAAAAATGTAGGCTAGTCCACATTCAAAAATCTGGATCCACTAAAAACTTCCATTCGAAAAAATGACTTGTTTTTTCACTTTTAGGCAATTGATTTTAAAAGATCACTCGAAAAAAACACTAAAACAATTGAAAAGAATTCAAAATATAAAATTTTGATTGAAACTTTCGAGCAGAAAAAATGCAAAACTTTCTGCTATGGAAACAACGAAACAATTATTTGACAGCGGTTCGAGGAATCCCCCAAAATCGGAATTTTATTAAGGAGGAGCAATCTCGCTAGAAAGGTCAGCAAAATCCTATTTGTGACCCACTCAACTTTTCAGCAGGGTCCGCTCCTGGTTTGGCCCACTTGATAGTGGACGATTGGAAGGTAACTAAACAACTAAAACATTATTTTCTCAACAAAACTCTTCCCATACCCGTTCTTAGACAGTTATACTTTGCTCTGGTTGATCCAAAGTTGAGTTGTGGAATAAGTTGTTGGGGCTCCACGTATATTACCCACTTGAGACCACTGATAACCCTACAAAAATCTATAGTTAGAGCTGTTAAAAAGTCGGGTAGATACGAGCATTCCTATCCTATCTTTCAGGATCTTAAATGTTTGCCTTTGAGATATATATTTGTTTTTAAAGTTTTGTATATGTTTTATGCTATGTCTGGAAACTGTGGTCATGCACTGTTCAGGGATGCTCACAGTTATCATACCAGGAGAGTGACATCTGATCTACTGTGGCTTCCCAAGTCGTATACCACTTGTTTCCAGAAATCTTTTGTATTTCTTGGTCCTAAGTTTTTTAATAATGTACCATTTGAGGTAAAGAGGATAAAAAACAGAAACATGTTTAAGATTCACATTCTTAGATGGCTCCGAAATCTTATGCCTGATTGTTTAGAGATTCTATTTACTGTTATTTCTTAGTTTCTGATATAACTTCATCATAATGGTGGCAATCATTAACTCAAGAAATCAAGCTGAAATTGGAAAAGTGTGGAAGATGAGTGAATGTGTGTGTGTGTGTTTCATTACAATATTTTTTTCCTTTCTTTTTTCTCCAGCTCTTTCAATTATAAATTATATTTGATATTAATATGCATTCCTATTTGCAGACGTTAAGCATTATGCTTACAGCAAGTAGTCTACATTATTCTGATTCACACTACTGAGTAATAGGTATTAATTAGTGATATATCATACAAATGAATTCATAGGGGTTCTACTAACTCATTTAATATATTATTCAGTATTTTTTTGTTTATCCTATATCTTGATCTCTGACCATTTTGTGATATATTTGCATTGTTGTATTGATCTTTTGAACTTGTGAATCGGAATAAAGAAATTTGAATTTGAAATTTGGGTAGCTAACAAAAAAAATCAGTTGTGCCCTCCCGAAAAAAATATACCCAGTTATTGTACAGCCTAGGCGACTGACTACAGGTGTGTTGTCGATATTTTGTTGAACGCTTCATCCGAAAACAGTGATGCGAACAAAATACAATACCGTACTACATCTGAAGATGATTAGGAAACTTGTTTTCCATTTTTAATTTGGTAATTTTATTTGCATCTCAATAATATTAACTTTTTGTTGTAAATTTAAATTGACTGCATGATTCAACTGTAAAATGTAAAATTCCAAATCCTTTATCTCCTGTGAGTTCATTGAGACTAATGGTTTCAAGAAGACGATCTTTTCTATCTACCTTGGTTGAGACATACTGTACCTTGTGAGATTATTCTATTTCAAGTGGAACTTTGTAGATTAAGTGCATGTTTGAATTAAGATCGTCTTCCTGAAATCATTGGTCAGTTCAATTGACTGCAAATCGTTAAATTTACAACAAAAAGTTAATATTAACAACGCAGATCGTTATGGAACAAGAAATCCAAGAATCTTAATAATATTCTATATTTAACATAATAAGTGTAATTTAATGTTCCTTGAAACATGTTATTGTTTTTTAAATAACGTATCTTATACTATTATTGTTATTACTAATTTTCCATTACAACTCATAAAAATTTTTTTTCGGAGGATGAAGCCCACATAGGTCTGAGACCTGTGCGTGGGTAATGAATTGGATGATGGTGATTGATGAGTTGGATTTGCAGTTTTAGGTGGGTTCCGAACCACCGGGAAGTGATTTTACAGCAGAGAACTTTTTTTTTTGCTGGCAAATCCAATCATAAATTAAGATTTTTAAAATAATTCATCACAAAACTACTCAATATAGAATATGCAACAGTAGGCCGAAAATGTTATTCATTAGCAGTGTGTGAAAATGGGTTGTAAGCTATTTTCATCACCCTATTTTGTATTGTACTGAGAAACATAACAAGATCATGGCGAATATTTACCAGAACAAGGAGATTCAAAGTAGGGCTCTTGATGAGAAGAGTTGTTAGTCATCCACGTGTTTACTTCGGGTTGCGGTAGGGCAGGAACAGAAGACATATTGCAGACACATTCAAACGGCGGACAAGAACAGGAATAACCTGAAATAAAGAGAATGTAGACATGATATTCTAGTTTTAGAATTTGCTTTTAATCGAAGTTAAGTTAAGAATGTGAAGCACAAAATGAAGTCATAATTAATGATTATTTACCCGGCAACTTGATCATGACCATTTAGAGTCGTAAACAGTGGCGTAACGTTTTCCAATTGGGCCCCCCCGCAACCGATTTTCCGGGCCCCTCAAAATCATATAAATATCCCCCCTCACCCTTGACACCCCTCCCTGAAAAACTTGCATAATTATTTTGTGGGCAGTTATAATTATGTAAGAACTAAACACCTTTTTATAAATTAAATTAAAAAATTCAATCATGTTTCAAGGAGGGCTGCTAGTCTAATGATTTGGGCTGTAGCATGCGGGCTTCTGAAAGATGGAAATAGTTGAGAGTTGATTATATGATAAATAATTAATGTTGAAACCTAGAAACCTTGAAATTGATGTCTTCCATAGGATCCACATTTACATCCTCCTTGTTAGCACCTTCGCTCCTTTTCCCAGAAAATGTGTTCTCAGAATTTGAGCATTTTGTTTAAAAATGTCCTAGTCGATAAAAAATAGAAATAACTAAAGCATGACCGTATAACATCACAATACCATAAACGCAGCATGTTGACAAATAGAATAGAAATGAAGAAAAAAAAATGGCACTCCAAATAATAAAATTCACGATCACGAACTCAATAATTAGTACGGTTTACTCTAGGCCAATTTACCGGACACGTGTATCCAACAGGACGATTCTAAAGAGACTGAATTCAAAATACTGTATGAAGAAAAATATTGACTTTATTTCTACACAACCCCCCACTTTCCATTACTTCGTATATGCTAATTATACATTGAGGAATTCGATGGGAAAATAATATTAATTTCCTCTAATATTTGCACTGTGGAGACATAGCCATCGTGATTTATAATAGTCTAGATAAGTTTGTTTGAAGAGTGTTTTGTCCTCGGTATGTCTCCATTCCTGAAGTCACAACATCCTGCTTCTGAATTCCTTCACTATCTGCGAATTATCTGCTATCTGAGAATTAATTGATAAAATAAACAATAAACATTGGCCTGACAATATTTAGCCAATTCATTCTTTCTTTCTTCCTTCAGTGTTTCAGTTTTCTTTCTTTTGTAAAAATATATATATTTCAGTCTGGGCACGGGCCCTTTCTTGAAAAAATGTATTTTCATTCCGGGCCCCCTTATAGCCCGGGCCCCCCCGCGCCGCGGGGTCTGCGGGGGTGTACGTTACGCCACTGGTCGTAAATCGCTTCATGATTATTCAACAGTAGGCTACTTTTCAGTCACTGCAGAGAAAGCTACTCATGCTCTTATCTGGTATTTGATTTAAAGTCTAATCTTAGACTCTTGGAGCTCTCAAGTTTGTAATGTTGACTCAAATTTGAATTACTGAGAAGTAATATAATTCGTAAATGTCATAATGTAAAGAATAATAATTTAAACCAAAATAGTAGAAATGATTTTGGACAGCTTTTAAAAATGGTTTTTATCTGGATGTTAACGGTAGTGGAATAGGATTATACTCAACAAAGTAATAAAATTGTGACAAGAACTCCTGGAAGAGCATTAAATATGTTTCAGGCAAATGTGATATACAAAAAAAGTTTCTTTGTTCTCCTAGGTTCCCAATAGACAGAAAATTGTACACTGATTGGGTTAACTGGATGAAAATATACATTGCAATTATAATTTTGTAATTTTGATGCCTAAATTTTATAAATTGTGTTTCAGGTATATTGTGTTTCCAGATATAGCACCTAAGACTTATCAATAAGAATTTCTCATAAGAACGGTAAATAATATTTTTAATTACGGTACCTTTATCATTATCAGAAATGAGAGGTGGTGGCAGAAGGGCTCTCTGAGAGATGTTGTCCAATTCACAAGAGCTTCGCCGCGCTTCTCTTAAAGAAACTACCTGCAAGCATAAATAGAAAAAATGAGTTTTTTAATCTCGTTGCCAAAAATTATAGTCTATTTAATTAAAAAATATTTTCAGTATTCTCGTTTATAACTGAAAATTAATCAGAGAATGAGTAGACTATGATAAGGAATATGGTTGTTATTTTATGAAATTGTACCACTCTATCAGATTTTATCAAACCAGTTACATGATTCCATTACTTTTATCTAAAAAAAAAAACACTTGAAACAGACGAACGAAATTTTAATTACGGGATATGGACGTCAACCAGAGCCACGCACCAAAAACTATTATTATTCAATTCAATAGCATTCTGGAACAAAATGAGGGAAAAGAAGGGAGTATCCTTCCCTAAAATATATGAAAAACAATGAAAATAGAAAATCGTGGACTGATTCTCTGTATGTCAGTTATTCATGGAAGTTGAGGACCTTTTTTAGCCTGTATCCCCCTCCGTAAATAAAAATCAGCCTGGCCAGCAATTAAAGTACTTTATCATTTCAAATGGTGTTTTCCCACGCACTCTATTGTGTAAAGCAATTATCCTCATTTTTTTTGTAATTTTTTGTACCTAATTTTCAACCAATCTAAGCTCCAGTAGGCGTACTATATGATAGGAATACGGCAGCAATTACAACGGGTTGCGATCGGTCAAGCGAGGTTGTCTTGTGACGCCGGGAGCGGATTCGATCGACAATAAAGTGTTGGCAGATCGCTCGTGAAAGTTCAATATTTCTTGAACGGAGAGCTATAATCATAGGCTGAACTCTACTAGGAAGCACAAACAATTAGCGGTTGTGTGTGTGACGTTTTAAACTGGGATACGCGACAGTGACGCGTGCCTTTCCTGTGTGGTCGAGGGCGTTTCTCGCGGTTAATACGCGCTGCTAAGTCAACCGATGCCCTAATCGAGCAGAGCAGAGAGCAGAGCGGGAAGCAGAAAGCTGCCTTCCCGATGCTAATGCCCTCTCTTATCCGGCTGTCCCGTTTAGTTCTGCAACCCACTGCTTCATACATAATCTAATGCCGTTCCATCCCCCGCCCAGACACACGACAATTACCCACCGATTAACGATCAGAATTTATCCAGCGCACCCAGGACTCGCGTTAATTTCGCTCTAAAATACGCATCCGTCGCACCGATTGCGAACAATTTTTACCGGCAATTTGAATCCTTCAAGATCGTTTCTGTTCTGTACACTATATTGAATCACATGTACGGTGATCAGGTAGGTACCGTAATTGCTTAGCTGCGATTATATGTTTGCTATGTTAAACGCTGGATTATACATTACAGGAGCTGAATTGATAATGCCGAGTATTTGATAAGCAAGTACATGCCCTAGGTTGTAATAGCATGCTATTACTATTGGCCATGAATGCTTCTTATGAACTAACTATAATTTGATTGCTTTCTAAATCTGTTCCTATAAATTGGTTTGAAGAACATCTAGAACTATTTAAAAGTGACCGATGCATGAATAAGAATTTCAAGTATTGATTATGCATCTCTTGAATGCATCAAGTATGCAAACATTAGTGGTTATAGATTTTTTTGAATATTTACTTCATCATGTGCAGTGGCGTAGCCAGGGGGGGCCCATGGGGCCCGGGCCCCCCCCCCGAAATTTCAGAAATAAAAAATTCTCAAATAACTAATAGATAAGGACTTATTAAAGCCGAAGGGTTCTATCTGTTTTGTTGTATTATAACGAACAGATTACAGTAACCCTGTTTGTGTAATGGAATATAGCTACAGTTATAGTCAGATTAATACATTTTTCAAATTTTTCCTTAATATTTACTCATATAGAAACTTGTTAGGTGCTCAAAAGGATAATTTTGATTTAAAATGAGCTACGAAATCGAATAAAACATGTTAGAAAACTGTGACTACCATAATTGTTTATTTATTACATTAAATAAAATGCAATTTTCAAGTTGAATTAACCTTTGTTAATTATTGATAAATCACCTTTTAGAATAAACTCATCTTGTAGAATATTTAGTTTTGAAGTTAAAATTCAGTATAACCCACTAGCCTGAACGCACCCAAAGTTCATAAAATCGGGATTTTATAAATGAAAACACACAAATAAATGCAAGTTCTATGCAAGCGTGTAAAATCAGTGTGCTATGATAAAAAAATTCCGATTTCATGAACTTTGGGTTGGGTGCGTTCTAGGCTAATGACATAAATTATATGAAACTTATAATAATTTGTATTAATTTTGAGATTCAGTACATAAGTTAAGTATGATTAGTTCCAATTCAAGGGTTTTGACTCAAAATAGTCACAGATATCGGTATATCAAACTTTATCATTACAAACCTGGCCACCTAGGTTCTTGGTTAGTAATTTCTCAAAACTTTTTTTGAACTTTAGAGCCTAACAAGTTGTCTAGATTAGCTTTTCGCACCACTAAATTTAAAAAAAACCCGGACCCTCCTATACCCCCTTGGTTAGCCCCCCCCCCCCCCCCCGAAATTTGATCCTGGCTAAGCCACTGCCCACACCCCCCCCTTGGTGAGCCCCCCCCGAAATCTAATCCTGGCTACGCCACTGATCATGTGACTGTAATGGGCATTGTACAAAATCACAGATTCACTGTGAGATTCCGAATTATTGTAAACCATATGGTGAAATTCAGGAAAAGGATAAAATCACTCAATTTATATTAGCTATGATAATGATAGATAGAAAGATAGATGGCTTTTAATTGTGCACTTTACCAGATACTTTACAATGATAATATATAACTAGATACATGAGGAAAGCCATATTCAACTCTTAGTAATTATTTGTGAGAGGAATAATCTGTTGCAATTTAAAGCTTACTGTAAAAAACTACTGTTAAAAACTTCAATGATTCAAAGTCATTCTGCAAACCTTTCTATGAAAGTAATTGCGAAATAAGAGAACAGACTGGACCTATTTTAAACTTCTGGGCAATTGATATCGATACTAGTAAATAGATAACGATTGTTCAATATCTTTCCATGCAGTCCTCATGATTTATTCAGCTTTTATCACCGATATATTATTTCTGTTTTTGTTCACTGTGATTATTGTTAGCCTAAACCTGCCGTTAACCAGTTAATATTCATCCAGCTGAGAACGTATAATTAAACAGTTTGTCAGTCTCAGTACAGTATCATGTGTGTAGTGTGTAGTTCAAAAGAGAGCACACACTCGAATAATTGGAATGCGCATCTGATTATTGATTTTGTTGCTCGACGACTTCTCTTAGCATTCGGTTCAAAAGCGGAATTATTCGATAACGATAATAATTGGCCACCTATCCCAATAATAATTGAGGTCTATTGACGTCTTGTTATTCTTACTACTTTATTATTATCTTAACCCGTCCTCTTTAAGGTCTTCTTCTTCTTCTTCTTCTTCTTCTTCTTCTTCTTCTTCTTCTTCCTCTTCTTCTTTTTCTTTTTCTTTTATTTTTCTTCTTCTTCTTCTTCTTCTTCTTCTTTTCCCTTTTTTATTTTTCTTCTTCTTTTTCTTTTTTCTTTTTTCTTCTTCTTTTTCTTTTTATTCTTCTTCTTCTTCTTCTTTTTCTTTTTCTTCTTTTTCTTTTTCTTCTTCTTTTATTTTTCTTCTTCTGTTTATTTTTTTCTTCTTCTTTTTCTTTTTCTTCTTCTTCTTCTTTTTCTTTTTCTTCTTTTTCTTTTTCTTCTTTTTCTTTTTCTTCTTTTTCTTTTTCTTTTTCTTCTTCTTCTTCTTCTTCTTTTTCTTCTTCTTTTACTTTTATTTTTCCTCTTCTTCTTCTTTTCCTTTTTTCTTTTTCTTCTTCTTTTTCTTCTTTTATTTTTCTTCTTCTTTTTCTTTTTTTTCTTCTTTTATTTTTCTTCTTCGTTTTCTTTTTTTTCTTTTTATCTTCTTCTTCTTCGTTTTCTTCTTCTTCTTCTTCTTCGTTTTCTTCTTCTTCTTCTTTTCTTTTTCTTCTTCTTTTTCTTTTTCTTCTTCTTCTTCTTCTTCTTCTTTTATTTTTCTTCTTCTGTTTCTTCTTTTTCTTGTTCTTGTTCTTGTTCTTCTTCTTCTTCTTCTTCTACTTCTTCTTTTATTTTTCTTCTTTTATTTTTCTTCTTTTTCTTCTTCTTTTGTTTCTTTTTCTTCTTCTTCTGTTTCTTTTTCTTCTTCTTCTTCTTCTTCTTCTTCTTCTTCTTTTTCTTCTTCTTTTATTTTTCTTCTTTTTCTTTTTCTTCTTCTTCCTCTTCTTCTTCTTCTTCTTTTTCTTTCTCAAGACTGCGCTTGGGTGGGTGACCGTGCTTCAATGACTTGATGTTACAAGCTTTATTATCACTTACCCGGTGGTTCGGAACCCACCTAAAATAGTAGGTCCACCATGTTCCCCGTAACATGGCACAAACGGCGAGGTGGAACTACCCGTAAGGGTCTCCCCACCATTAAAAGCCATACGCTTATTATTATTATTTTTTCTTTTTCTTCTTCTTTTTCTTCTTCTTTTTCTTCCTCCTTCATCTCCTCTTCTTGTTCATCTTCTTCTTCACCCCAACAATAGAGCCCTGTCTTCCTTGACAAGGCCCTTGGCAATTCGTGTGCCCATCCTACGCTGGCGTGGGCCCTTGGATGGGGTGTAGGCAACACCCATAATCCATTTTTCATTATTGAATTAAATTGTTTGTAACAGGAAACACAAAAAATTATCATTGGTTTCTGATTCGTACTACGAAGCTCAAAGTTCATTTAGTTGGTTACTTTTCGTGATCGTTCTAATTACTGATCATTTAGAACATCACACATTTGAACTTCTTGCAACCAAGGATATATGGTTATCTTATGTTGGCAGTGCCGAAAATTGTTTCGATAGATCATAAGAAACTTAGGTATACTTTCTTTATAAATATTATTATTTCTATTTGTTTTATTGTTCATATGTAGGCCTATGCCTGATTTTTGGCAATAGATAGATTCAAATTCAAATAGGTAGGAATGCGAAGATGTAGTAAGCATAGGCTTTAGAATGACTTGATCTTGAGGTCTGTATAAATCGGCTAAAAAGATATTCATAGAATTCTAATATGTAGCCAACTATAGCAGAGCCTGGAATATAGTCTAAATATTTCGTGAAATGATACTGAACATATTAATAAATGATAAGACGAAGTTGTCACAACCACATTTATTAAAAATAGTGAGATACTAGTTTCGGTTGTTACACCATTATCAATCTCAAACAAACTCCAGTTTGGTTGTGTAATAACCAAAACTAGTATCTCACTATTTTTAATAAATGCGGCTGTGACAACTTATTATTCATTATGGATTTCTTCCACAATATCAAAGAAAGCTGAACATATTAGCTCGCTTCATTTGTTGAACTGTAATTAAAATGAGCGATAACAATAAGGACAGAATTTGATCTCTAGTAAATTGAGATCTAGTGGGTTAGTTGATCAATTTTAATTGAATTTAGAATGATGAGAATTTGTGAATAGAATTACGCCGATCAAAATGGGCTCGACTTGAGTTTTTAGTATGATTTGTGTTGTGAATTTTGAAGCAAGCTGAATAGTTTTAAATAACACGATACTGTATTTCAGTTTCTGGTCAATAAGGCTACAAAATATGAATTTAACGTACACAAACCTTGGAACTAATGGATGCTTCTCTGGCCAAAAGTACTGCTAGGCCACGTACCCTTCGACCTGCACCCATACTTCGCCTGGCTTCAGATGCTGATTTTGCTTCCGGCCTTAGATGGTCGTGAACACCTTTTGCCTGAGAAAAAAATCAATTGGTGATCAATAAATTCCATAATTCAATGTCAAAAATTTAATTAATCAATTGTAATGAGGTGATGATGTTGAAGATCCATCTTGTTTCCACTAATATGTAATATAAACTTAAAAAAACACTTTTAAATGGAAATTAACTCACGTTATGGCGTGACGGCCGTTTCGCTCTGTTGTATAGAGCATCGTCAGACGACCCACAGTACACAGTGTACTGTGAGTCGTCTGACGATGCTCTAGACAACAGAGCGAAACGGCTGTCACGCCATAACGTGAGTTAATTTCCATTCAAAAGTTGTTTTATTAAGTTTATATTAATTGTAATGAGGTTTAATTGTATATGAAGATTTTTTATAAAAGCTTTTAAAAAGAATATCAGAATATCTAAGGCACATAAAGAATATCTTGGAGCTTCACCCAAAATTTCAAGGTAGAGGGTAGAAATAATTGTTGATAGAGGAATGTGGAAATAACATAAATAACCGAAAAAACAGAAATAACCGAAAATAACATAACTGAAAATACACAAATAAATCGAGAAACCCTATTATTCAGAGCGGCGAATATCAACTGTAGCTGAGGTGATCACAGTCAAACAGTGACAAAGGAGAGGGGTTACAGGGAGAAAAATATAATATTGTGGATGGGGGGGGGGGGGGGGGTGTAGAAAGGAAGTCCAATTCACAATGATAAATTTCTCTTCTTAACTATGATTATTTATATATTACAGCCTGCGAATGCTTTTTGTTTATTTTTTTAAAAGCACAACTTACCTGGAAGAATATTGCGTGTTCCGTGTGCCTCCAGAAGTGTGTAACAGGGTAGCCACAGTGGCCCCTACATGGAAGCACCTCTAATCGTCCGTTGCATTGCCTGTTTGGA
The DNA here is from genome assembly GCA_948455865.1 of Conomelus anceps. Classification (NCBI taxonomy): domain Eukaryota; kingdom Metazoa; phylum Arthropoda; class Insecta; order Hemiptera; family Delphacidae; genus Conomelus; species Conomelus anceps. Next base: position 27,552,664 of record OX418218.1, on the reverse strand, counting down.
CATGGCTTCCCTGGAAAAAAAATTAAACATTACAAATGGGACATCAAACCCATGTTGAATTTTCGTTTAAAATATAAATTGGAATCGTCAGAATTGGAATTCAAATCTCTCATATTGCAATCGTTATCTTTTTAGCTAAATTCCAAGTAGCAATGTTTGTTCAGAATAAATTACATTTCATTTGTTGAGAAAATTACATAAATTAAATAAATAAATTACATTTCAATAAATTACATTACAATAAATTACATTTGTTGAGAAAATTACATAAGTTTCACGAGTTGGAAAAGCACTATAGGAATTACAGGTAAAAATTAACATTGTTATATGAAAAATAAATCGAGCTTGGAGCCAAAAACTTTCAAATTAAAAAAAAAAACATGGATGTTAATTTATTACTGCGATCAAGTCGTAGAAGTATCAAAATTTGGTTAGGAGTTGTAGAGTTAAATTATTCATTATGTTATAAACCAACACAATTTTAAATTCTTAATGTCATGCGTTTCAATGCAATTCTGATACAATAGGTCTTATGTGACTTGAATTTATTAGTTTTCCTTGGTCTAAGTATAAGATATTTATAATTAATTTTCCTCAAAAAAAAAAAAATTAAATACTCTGCAGTCATAATGTTGCAAATCATATATGGAAAAGTCATCAAAACAATAAATGAAATATAAATAGCAATCTAAACACGACATTGATTTGGTCATTGAATCACATTATATATATAGTACTTTTTGCCATTATACAAAGATGATTGTTGAAGGCTGCCTACTTTACTCCTTCAAGTCTAGTAGACTTTTGTTACAATTTTTTTCTGGTAAGTGTCGCAGAGAGCTTTTTGCTGATCTAGCTGTTGATTTTATGAGCGAATTCCTTGTTCCCGTTTCTTTGTGTTACCAGGTGAGTTATAGTTTCGAAACTTTAATTAGTTAGTCATTTATTTTGAACTAATGTATTTAAGTAATTTTTTTTCTCTCTCAAAGAGCCTTATTCGAACCTCGAAGCTTAATATTATCACATTAAAAAAGTAACAATAATAAAATGTTACAAAAAAGTTACAAAAAAATGTAACATCAAGTAATCTAGGAGCCAATCACACACCTAATTTATGTAGAAAATTATTTATAAAGAAAATAATTAAATCTGTTCAGCCATTTTTAAAATTACTAACACGACAAATACATTTCATACATAAATCAGACCTAATGTAACAACCAAATTTCATGGTTTAACCGACAGTTTCCTCTAAAGTTTCTTCAATATTTACTTGGTGTTTACCCGTGATTCTCTTCCTCAACAATAATTCTGTGTAATTAAACTGAGAAAAATACTTTTATGTGGAAATTAACACCCACATTTCCTTGTGTCACAATCTCACTGTCGTCAGGTAGATGTTTCCTTGGCCTAAGTGTAAGATTTTCTTAATTAATTATCCTCAATATTATAATTGAAGACTGTAGTTACAATGTTGCAGATCATACATGGAAAAATCATTTTCATAGATGGTACCAGTAGTAACTGATGATGTTCAACAACAGAGCGGGGAAATTGTAACAACAAAGTGTGTGACATTAAAAAAGTGTAATTTTTTACAGCCCATTCCTCGAAATCGTTGAACTCGTTCACCTAAACACCAGAAAACACTCTTTTTCAAAGAATTTGTACCGATAAGGCCGAAAACAACTGTAATAAATAGTGCAGTTTAGAAACTAAAATTCAAACTTATTCATTTCCACATGAAAGCATTTTTTCACAGTTTAATTGTATATTTATGGGAAGAAGGTGGAACCATACCCTGTGTTGTGCTTCCTTTTAGAAGGTGATGCACAAGAGTGCAGTGACTCACCTTGTTGCTTTTTTCTGGCCTTGTCGCAGATGGCCGGCCTGAGATGGACGGAGTCGCCATTGGGGAGGACGCAGTGGCGGGAGCAGACGAGCACGCCGAGGCAGGACTTCTTCAGTATGTGTACGTTGTGGTTGTTGGTGTTGCGCATCGCCCAGCCCGACGCGTGCCGCTTCGCCTCCTCGCTGCTGGCCGGGTACACCAGGCGACAGTGGCCGTCAGCCCATTCCTCGAAATCGTTGAACTCGTTCACCTAAACACCAGAAAACACTCTTTTTCAAAGAATTTGTACCGATAAGGCCGAAAACAACTGTAATAAATAGTGCAGTTTAGAAACTAAAATTCAAGTTAAAAAATGTATATAATTATTAAACAGGCAGCATCTAACTTATAAAAAATTGCTGCCAGGTAATTCTGAACAAACTGTCTGTGTATATTTTCTGTATTATGTAATTGCAGAACAAATTTCATTTTAATTTCATTCATTAATTCATCAATTAGAGGCAAGTGATTAGGCGCGAGCTGTCTCAGGTATCTGTTATCAGATGAGATAAGAGAAGAGCGCTTGAGCTCTTTCTGTACGGGTAAACGTTTGGTTTGACCAGCAAAGAAGACTCCGCGTTCTCTGCTGTAATATCACTTCCTGGTGGTTCGGATTCAACCTAAAACTGTAGGTTCAACTCATCAATCTGGCGGCACTGGTGGCGCAGTTGGCTGGAGCGCTTGCCTGTGGTTAGATGAGGCTTTGTTTCCTGCAGTCTTGGACTCAAATCACATTCAGCCATGGATGTTTCTCATCCAAAACTAAAAGCGTGTTTTCGTGAGAAATTAAGCTTACAGTTCATTCCGTCTCGATGCAGTTCTCGATTTTATTATTTAATTTTTTATTTACCCTAGACTGTTACAGTCAACCCTTAAATTCGAGTTCAGCATCCTTATTTTTTATTTCGGTGAAAAAAAAGACGTGCAGACGATGGTAGACAGAGTACGTTTTCAAGTATAAATGTTGCCAAAAATGCGCTTGAATAATTGCGTCTATATTTTCTATTTCATGGAACTGATGCTAAACAATGTTTTTCAAATCAAATAGAATTTATTTATTTTAGCAGTTCACGCATCAATAATGAAACTCAATGAGACAACAATGAGAAAATATTATAAATAAAATGCAGTTTGAAGTCAGCAATATATATCAATAACATAATATAAAAAACACATTGAAATTGCAAGTTACAAAATTACAATTCACTGAGAAGTTTCATCAGCCCTTATTGAATTTGTAGTTACCACATAATCTGACTTTCATAAGTAAATTTTAATTATAAGTTGTGAACTATTATGAAACAGTTCTTAGGTTAGCTAGCAACAGTGGGGGTTTTTGCCCAGTGGGGTTTTTTGCCCAGTGGAGCTTCCAATAGTCGACGATTAGCAAAACACAAAATCAAACACATGGTATTCATCCTGTCATACGCCTTTTCACAGCATTTTACAATTTTGGAGCACATTTTGATTTTAAATGTATACTTCAAATACAGTGCATTGTATATACACTACAGTGCTTGTAAATGGCGCGTTTGATTGTTGATTTGTCATCAGTTTGTATTAAATAATTTGTCGCAATAAATTATATAAACTAAGTTTTCATGAAATGTTTCTTACCCGAGGAACGTTGGAATCGTTGATATCCCAGTCAGGATGTCTGGAAGAGCCAGTCCTTTGATACGGGGAGTACGACGACATGGCCGGGGACCCAGCCTCCCTCCTGCAAAACAAAAACGTGATTCAATCAATAAAGCTATGAAATTTATAGAACAAACTTCTAAAGTGAATACACTCTAAATGTAAATATAATATACCCTCAAAGTAGCTTACCCTATAATATTGTAATGGGATAAGAATTGGAGAAGAATAGGAATGTAGTCCCTCGATGTAAGATCATGTAGCCTATTGATTATGATGTTGATCATGACTGAAAATTTCATTTTTCTCCTATTTTATGCTTTGTGCCTATCATTGACAATAATATTAGCCTACATGTTTTGCCACAGTATTTTCTGATAGATTTTTTTATGAAATTCAGCTTTAAACATGTGCAGAAATGGGAGTTTACAATCTTAACCGTTATCGTGAGTTGATTAACTACAATCATGCACTGAATATAAAATAATTGCAAATAATATATATTCTCAATTAGTCGTAATTGATATTCCAAAGACAAGACACCATGCAATTGTCTGCATTTTCTATTATATAAATTTTCAATATTGTCTTTATGGAGAATTGAAAGTCCTAATTCGATTCACTAGATATACTTTCATTTTTAATTTTATATTTTCCTGATGTTCGCTTGTATATGTATCGGGTGATTCAAAAAGAGCGCCGGTTTTGATGTATCATACTAGGAACTGTATTTTGACAAAAAACACAAGTGCAATACATGGACACATACATCTAATCTTCCGATTTTATGTATGAAAAATAATTTTGGACAAATAATGATCTCAACTAGTCAGCTACCATAAATAAAATATGGTAAGGTCTGTATCAAAATAACTCTATAAGAAGTCCATTCAAGTGATACATTGTGACTGCAAGAAAAGTTTTACCTTCCATTGAACAGTTTCGAGTTTCCTCCTTCATATTATAATCCTTCATTACCCACGCGCAAGTCTCACACTCTACGATCCATTTTAGATAATCTTGTGTCATTGGTGAATGCTAACAAACCCAATCTGTTTATTGGGGGGAATTGACGATTTTGTCTGCAAAAAGGATGTGGAGATGTGGATGCTTGCGATCATAATGTATCTGGATGGGTTAATTGATTTATTTCAATTATAAATTAGGCTTTCCCAAAAATTTAAGATTTGAATTTTTTTGTTTTAATTATTTTAGAGTTCTTAAATGATAGCAGATTACGGGAGATGTTTAATGGATCAATATCAATTTTCATACATAAAAAACGGAAGATTAGAGGAACGTGCTCTTGAACTATTTTTGTGATTTTTGTAAAAATACAGTTCCAAATTTTATGTATCAAAGCTGGCGATCTTTTTGTGTCAACCTATATTACGAAAACAATTGATAGTCGTATGTTTTTGGCTATTTTAAATGATTGAATCCTTACTATTCCCAATCAATGTAGCAATGGAGCCAATTATAAGAGAGTCGTCAATACTGTTAGGTGAGCTCCTACTCGAATCTGAATATGCAAATAGCAGTGATGTTGTGCTGGCTGCCTTGCTTCTAATCTGCATGTACGTTTTGTAACTACATCCAACACAAGAGCTTCAACGCCCGCTAAACGTCAGCGCATGTTAAAGTGTACATAAATAAATACATTTATTATAAACTATGAGCTTCTTAATACAGCGCAGAGTTCAGATTTAAATGAGTGGGAAGTTCGTTGAGCTTTCTGTGAATTCATTTTTAAAATCAAGATTTGAAACGCGCTTCGAGGAGAAACTCGCCGATCTTCTCATCAATGTTCAGAGTGGTTTTATTGCAATGAAAGTGGTAAATTAAAACATTACACACGCGTGTTGTTGGTAGTTGACTAAATGGGAGAGCTTTAGCACTACAGTCATTCACTCCGTATGTCATTGATCATGCAAACCTTCTTGTAACTGTCTTATCCCCGGAGAACAGGTTTCAAAGAAATCGAATTATCAAGTTTCCTTTTTCAAGTTGACAAATAATTATTTTAGACATATTCATTAGTAGGTATTTCGTCATAAGTGTGGAAATTATTTCGATATTCTATGCCAATTCCAGAAAAAACCAAAGAGAATGTTTCAACTTTCATGTTATCCAGTGTATTTGCTTTCTCAGTGTAACTATTCCTGATAAAAATACATCTTCTTAGTAGGAAATTCATTCGAGAGTCCTTTCAGATGTGTGTGATCAAAGTTAAAAAACAAACTTAGTAATTAATATACTCTGGGTGTAAGAGCTAATTTTTATAGCCTACTATGTGTAGAATAATTTTCTGCTATTGTTATTTACAAGTTTGTATTGATTTTAGGGTCAAAGTAGTATTAATTACAATAATTATTGATTAGTTCACGTTTTATTCAACATTTAGCATTTCAGATAAAAATGTGCACAGTTTTCTAATAATATTTTAATTCAATCAACGGTACGGAGTTATTTGCTCATCTGATGGAATTAATTTATTCATATCGTGTGATTTCATTCCAACAAAAAATATCAATACAATTAATTTTGATAAAGACTTTGAAAAATATCATAATTTAGATTCTGAGTTTGATGCAAACAGTCTTGCTAGGACAGCGACTCTCCCACACGACAACGAGTTCAATCTATATACTACTCCAGTACTACTCTATATTACTATCACTCACCTAGGCCTAATTATTTTTCAAGCTATATGAATAAAATATACATTAGTTCATATTTATGATAGAATAGTATTTTTAAAATGTCCTCCATTCATGATTTTTTGACAATAAATTAAATGTATCCTAGGCATAGTAGAGTGCTATAGAGCTATCCTATTCAACAATTGATAACACGACTCACCATTTAATCTTGATCAGGTTTCCTGCGGGCTATTAGTGTAACACGTAGCTCAGCAGAGCTAAGCGACGTTTTGGGTCGAGGCCGACAACAAGGTGACCGCGGACGGACGCCAGCGGGCGTCGCGGTGCAACTAAAAGGGGGAAGATGAGTGGTGGAAAATAGGAAAGAGAGAGAATAAATTTGAAAAAGTAGTGGAATTAGTCATTGATGGGGGAACAAGCAGTTTAGGGAAGAGGGGGATTACATGGTGAAAAGAGTGGTGGTGTAACTTTCGACTTGTAGCGCGTAATTAGTGCGGTTGATTGGACGTCGGATTGTCGCGTATAACAGAAACGCGCATGCGTCGTCTGCTCCAATCGCGACAACTCATCGATTTCGGCTTTCTCGCTGATTGGCAACCTCGTCACCACATTCCACCCGCTACATTGTAGCTAATACTTGTCTTTCTTTCTTCTCTTTCGGCACCCACACTACTCCCACTTTTGGCAACGCACAATGGATATTAATCCGATCTCGGAGTGGGCTGTATATGGACTTAATAACTTTGTCATGATTCAACAAAGGTGGCTTTATAATAAGAGAGGTTGACTTCATAATGAGAAGGGGGTGTACACAGGATAACGAAAAGACTGACTGTTTAAAGAGAAGGAGAAGAAAAACCGATCGAAGAAAAGATTGTAGAATAGATCGGTTGAGGAGCATCAGTCTACTGAGAGAATGGAGGAGACGAGATGACTGTGAGGCAGAAAGTTGGAATACAGAATTAATTTTAGAAAATAAGAAGGTAATGGAGTCCCAGGATAAGACGGGAGGATTAAAAACAATAAAAGTAAAATAGTAACAAGGAAATATCACCACGAAAAGTTAGGTAAGGGATAAGAACGGAGATTTACTACAGAAGAGTTGCTACATAAGATTATTTTCGATTTCTACAAATAGACTTATTTTCGATTATTTTCGATTGTTTATTATTTTCGATTTCTACACAAGACTTACTACATAAGATTATTTTCGATTTCTAAAGAAAGTAAGGAATCCATAGAAAAGTCTATAGGCTATTCTGGGAAGAACTTGCTCTACTGTATTGGTCTGGGTTTTGATGTTTTGTTTGAGATATCAATTAAATTCACATCATGCTTATGAAGCCCTAATAAAAAAAGAGTAAATAGAGCGATACACAGAACGTTTTCCTGGAAAATCTTCAACAAAAATTTCGGTAGCCCTATAATAAAATTTACGGATTATAAAACAAATCAGCTAGGTACATGTAAAAAAAGGGTATTTTTTGGAGGATGAAGCCGACATGGGTCTGAGACCTGTGCGTGGGTAATGAATTGGATGATGGTGATTGCTGAGTTGGACCTACAGTTTTATGTGGGTTCCGAACAACTGGATTAGGTTTCTTTTTTCAAGCTTAACATTTCCTTTCTCAATTTGGAAGAATTATTTAACTGAGTAGATAATTTTTGTCAGCAGTCCAGGAATGAGAAGCGGAGAAAAATGTTTCAGCAATAATTGACAAGCATTTCATTAATGTTTGGGTCATGCTATCTTGCTTACTACGTTTAGTATTTTAGCCTACTAGCGTTATCTTATTGCAGAATAAATAATCTTGATATTTTAAATGTCAACTATGCTGCTATCCTACTATAAACAAGACATTGATTCTACAAATTAATAAGCTGGATAGGCTTCTAGAACCAAAAAAATGGTTTCCAGCCCCCTTTCACCTCATAAGTTATCCTTTATCCAGTAATCAAGAGTTATAATGATTTAAATTTGAAATATAGACTACTTGTTAGTTTATTGCTGTTTTTCTGGCCGTGAATACAGTTGTATTCATATTAACCTCTATGTCCAAATTAATTAATGTTCCCGAGAATTATTGTCAATAACTTCCAAGTGCTGATAGGCAGATACTGTATGAATAACAATACTAGAAATCATTCAACTCTCATGGACTGTTTTAATTGTTCTGTTTGTATTGATTACCAAATCTCGATGACTGCCGTGATACAATCTCTATCAGCCCCAAACTGTACATGAAAATAATTTTTCAAACCGGTTTTTCAAGCATAAATTGAGCTTGAAATTGGTTAATGAATGTTGCGTCAATTATTCTTGTAATTAAAATGTGTTAGAGATCATATTAATTCTTTCTTCTTAATGAGAAAGACATGATTTGGTTAATCCAATCAACAGCTTATAGGACATACCACATTCATTGAACAGTTCCTGAGCATTGCCCAAAATAATACTATTTTGATAGCTCAGGTTATTAATAGTAAATCTTCGCTCACGTTCTTAATCAGCTCAGGCGTTCACTAATTTATCAGTTGTGGAGTGGTTTTATCGATAATTATTTTTAATTTATTCATTAGATTGCATAGAATATACTTGTTAGGGGGTAGGGCTAACCTACTGTTGCTATTGAATTCAAATGAAAGACCACAACTTATTCTTGTAAGGAGCCTACCATTTTTTCTGTTGAGTCCCTTCATTCGGAAGTTGAGAATCATTGTTGTTTGAATGTAAGAAACTTGGCCTATTTAAAAAGTATGATAATTTTCTCCGATGCTCAGATCAAGACGATATTGATTGCAAGCATCTCATACCAATATGATCATGAATCAGCTATTATAAATCGCATCTCTGATGCATGCAATATTAAGATAGAATTTTATAGTTGGGAAAAGTGATCGAGTAAGCTGTAAAATAATTAATATCAAGTCTAATATCGAAATGACACTGTATTTCAATTAAATATATGATTTTCACTCACTTTTACTGGAGATACTGGAGGAATGCATTTCACTTCTGAAAAGAAGCTTCGTCAGCCTCAGTAAGAAGAAGAATGTTGTTTACAACTACCTATTTCCTAAACGCGACTACACGGTTTTGTTAAAAGGTACACCAATGTTGATTTCAATTATTACACATTGCAATCAGTTTACAGAAAATGTACTAAAAACATGTCCCAGTTCACATTTTTCAACAGTATATAATTATCTCAGATCCTATAACTGTGATTGTAACGATACATTAGTTTTGGAGAGTAAAAAGTTTCAAATTAATCTAAATATGACAAAATAAATTTTAATTATTTCTTATAATCCCGCAAACTGTCGGTTATGGAGCTTTCATTTTTAAAAGGGTTGATAAAAAGATGTAACGGTCTTCCATTCCATTTACCTACCAGCGCTAGACAGTAAATTCATGAATTTAGATGAAATTTGACTGATTTTCTGGATAAAAAATGAATGGAGGTGACGAATTTTCAGCCAACTCCTTGGCCGGCTTCTGGCTTGGTCTGCAATAATTTTACTCAGTCAGCAGCTTGTTTGTGACAACTCCACGACAGTTATTTTCGATTATTCCTAAAAGGAATAAATTAGTATAATGAATAAATTAATACAGGTAGGTTATTTCGCACGTCCAGCTACTAGAGTTAGACTTGTCTTTAACACAGAATAAAATGACCGAAGAGCCTGGATTTCTGCCAGAAACTTACATATTCATGTCATGATTGGTTCAGAAAGGAGTTAACACAAAATCAAGAGTTCGAATTAGATAGTTCAAACGACACTTTTATGTTCGAAGAAATAATAATTTATTATAAAGATTTGTTATTATAAATCTTGCGTTCGTATAAGATAGCTTAAAAATTAATGTTTTCATGTACAGAGAAATAATATATTATTATAAAGACAAATTTGTTCAGAGTGTGACGAATTCATAATTATTCACTAGGCCTACTGGGCCAATGTAAGAGTGTGAGACGCATAATGTAAATTAAGTTCAGTATGTTCAATTCTTTCGGAATTCGTTGATCAGAACGTTGACTTCAATGCATCTAAAATTAAGTGTTGACTTCTATATTTCCCACTAATAATAAAGTAATAAAAGAATAACTTTTTTCGAATACGATTGGTTCATTTATTCACAAAAATTCGGACATTGTTAGAACTATAACAACTGTCATTATTTATATCTATCTTAGCGAAGAAAGTTTTCGCAAATTGATGAAAGGGTGTTAGAAGAAGAAAAAACTATTATAATAATAGAATTATTACAGGCTCTCTTTCCAACCGATCTTAATTGCATTATTTATTTTTAAAGTTTTCATTTAATAATAATAATAATAATAATAATAATAATAAATAATAATGATAATAATATATTTTTTATTAAAATAATTATTTCACATTACAGAAACAATATCTTATAATAAATAGACAATAACAATAGTAATAATTCCGCAGTATTTGATTTACCGTAAAGTAAGATTTTTGTGGAATGTTTACCACAATTTTGCATTTTATGAATATATCTTTCTTTATAGATCTATTTTAGTGGTAGTTAGTTATAGAAGCGTTTAAGCGTCCTCAAGAAAGCACTTATAGGCTTCTTCTGAGATCGATCTACAATTTTGTACGTTGATTCAATTTTAAACGATTTATTCCAAGTTGATCAGTTCTCTTATTATCGGGAATAAGTTTTAACTTTTTAAAAAAATGACGAAGAAAAATATAACTATTAGCACTACTAACAGTTTGTTCTTGTTTGTGTTTGGTCAGAAGTGAAATAAAAAGGATTTTATAAAAAATTACATGGAAAAAAGAATTCCTTGGCGGGGATTATATAGCAAAGATAACGCAAATGCTTTAACCACCTTGTAGTTGGAAAATCGTGTTCCGAACACATTATTTTGGTACTGGCTTGTAGAATTAATATTCTGATACTATTCTAGTTTATTGATGCTCATTATTATTCACAAAAAAATTTAATATAATCCGTCTCTAATAAGGAAGTGAGAAATTCCTCAGTTTTGCATTTCAATTGCACATCGTACTAACGAGCAGCTCCCAATAAGTTTAATATAAAATGTATAAAATTTTAAGTTAATGAAGACTGAGCTATCGAATAATTTTGGAACATTTTTCGCACCACTATCCCATCTTCATGGTGGTCAACGAGAATTTATTGCTACAGGCATAACTTATAAACATCAGGTGGTGAATCGTTACTAGCTTCACAGTCACGAGCATTAAATTAGCCAGCCGTTCAGTAATCTACTTTATCAGCCATTCCTCGTAGCCTACAATTATCGATTCCTCATCAAACCCTTCAATAACATAAATCTGTGTGTTTTACTGTCTAATTAATAACACTAGATTGAAACTCGACCCTTTGAAAACCAGTCTGGGGTTTCTGTTGGCACCTTATAAGGAATTGCAAACTAGTAGAATTAATAAATTCTCTATAATCAGCGTGTTGTAGGACATCGGCTTTGACTTGCGACTTGGAAATTCAATAATAAATTGGAATATCACATCAATTAGCTAGGAGGTTGAATGATCGTCTTCAATTCTGAACAAATTATGTGAGCTACACAAGTATATTGAATTTATCTTCTTGGAAACGCTCCCCATGTAGCTTTCAACGCAGATCATTCATTCAACTACGCTCATTTGAATATTATACGAGAATATTATTCTATTCCAATTTTGGGAAACTCGTTATTACTCCATAGAGTCTTCTGAATTTGGTGAAGAATTATAATCTCCTACCATGTGCTGAGTAGAAACATAAACATCCAAGTTGAAAATTATTGGAGAAATTGATTTTCAACTAAAAATAATAATTGAAAAGATTGAGTTTTTAGAGAATGTGCCAATGAATCTAAGCAAAAAGCCAATTAGGCTGCGTAGAGCCAATCATTTGAGAAATTGAAAAGAATTCGAGAAACAGATTATCGCCTATTAATAGATTATCAGGAGATTTAGAAGGATTATGATTTTTGGAAGGAATGATAAAATGATAGAGCTCTATTGAAAAGTTTCTTTTAATTGGTGATTAAGTGATAAGATGCTTTGGCCAGATGCCTTTTTTTGGGTCTAATATCATTAGTATTTTTCATAATCTGTGTTGTTGTCTATCAAGCTAAAAACATATTTAAAGCACCTATAATTATAAAAAACTCTCTTCCAGTTTTCTAAAGTTCATATTTCATTCAATTTCAACTTTTCTCGTAGCATGCCAATAATTGATCGAATATCTTTCGTCTAGGCACATCTTCTTTGCTAACTTCAAGTTCCTTTTCCCAGCTTTTCTTATTTGTTCTTATTTATTTATCAATGAAGCACATTCTCCAGTCATCTGTACATTTTTCTATAAAAGGTGAAAAAGAAAATTAGCAGAGAAATTAGGAGATAAATTGTTGAGTGATCAGGGATTCGCAGGGTTCAGCTATTTGCTTTGTGTGGGGAGAAAAAATTGGAGATCTAGAATATTCAATTTTATTTAATCTAATTGGTTAAGGCAGTTGAGATCGAGTACTGATTTATTAAAATTAGGTAAGATAAATATTAATCAATTCAGTTTCACAAATACTAGAAAATAAACTAAACATTTTATCATATTTTCCAGAAAAATTATTCTGAAGCCCTGTTTGAAATTTATCAAGAAGACTTTTTTAACAAATCTAAAACTTTTCGTTTATAATCTTCGTCCTTCAGGTCACATAAATTCTTGTTAAAAAATATGTAAACTTCGTTTGTTAAATATGACAGAAAAGTGAGCAACTGATTGATATTTGGTCTTGATGATATTTAACAAGAACGATAAGAAAAGTGAGATGGGAAGTGGTGATATCAAGTGAAATATGAAACATTCAGATGGATTTACTGTACGACTGAACGAAATACTCCATAAATATAAGCGTCAAGTTGAGCCAGTCGTCCTCTCGGACTCGTGACGTGATTCACTTTACGAGGTGGATAAGCTACTTAAATTTTAACACGAGCCAGAATATAGGATGTAATAGGAGCCATGTACGTCTCCCAGTCTGATGACTAGTGAGGTGCTTGCCACACTAATTTGACTAATGGCCATTACTTTTTATGAATAATATTTAATAACGACGTCACACGGTGCTCAAATAAATGACAAAGGAAAACAGCACTTGGCTTATAAGAGGAGATCTCCCACTTATCTCTATTCAAACAGTCGGCTACCCGATTCATACGACGAAGATAATCCGATAAGAACTACTTTCCCCAATTTAATTCTTTCTCAACAGTGTTGTTGGCTAATAACTTTATATTCTTGAAAGACGAGGAAAAGTTTAGTGGTGAATGCTGAATTTAACTCGCGAATATTTATTTCAACATAGACACTGGTGGCCTCTCAAGCATAGGAATTGATTGCTGTTCAAACGACCAACAAAAAACAAATTTCGTAATAACAAAAACATAGAGTATGTGGAATGATTGATTAGAATAGTTGATTTTATAAACTTAATTATGAAATAACTAATTATAGTCGTATTTGCTGAATAATAAAGTTGCAAGGAAACTTTAGCTACTACTAAGTTGATCATTTTTTTTACAATGAAAACAGAACTAAGCTAAAAGTCTAATCTATTATTTTATGATTGAGATAGTATGTTTATCGAGTTCTATTGATAGTATGTTTATTGAATTCTAAGTTTTATTGAATCTCTATGTTTTCAATTCGATTCTAATGGTTACACGTCTGATAAGGTGCTAATTGGAAGAAATTAAGTTACTAATTTAGCTAGTAAACATTTGACAAGCTTACTTGTACTTTTTATTGGAGCAAGTGTTGAAAGAAGAAACTGATTTAATAATGTTTCGATCGAGCATGTTTTCAAATCTAAAAAGTCCCATTCCTCAGAATATGAAATGGTGATTTCTAACAATATTTATCTAAAATGATATTTTGTCAATACAAGTTGGTAGTAAAATTACTAGTGCTGTTGGAAGACTACCGTTTTTGGTTTTTATATAACAAAACAGACACCTCGACTACAGAGATTGATTCTGCTGGTTATGATTAAGTGATTAAATGGGAATTCTGGAATTTCAATATTCAGCCAAAAGAATAGATGAATAGATAAAATAGGATATCTTTGTAAAAAATGTGTTTCAATCTTTTATTATCAACCATATTATCCACAATAAAATTGAATGGACGATAATTTGATTCCTAGTAGAGAGCCTGAAAATGAAAATCCTGAAAATCAAATTTAGAATGGGAAAAGGAGAACGAGGATATTGAAAGTGACTTCATTGTATTTGACTAATTTTGAAAAGTTTATGAATGTATGAATGTTATTTTGAAATTCTATCCAAAATGTAGGCTTAATTTAATTGGAAAAGTAGATTAGCCACTCTGCTCACTAGATATTATAAATATTTTTAAGCATAATCTTATTATATTCTTATTGTACAGGAATATATCATATTATTATAAAATAGCCTAATCAGCGTTTCAAGTTACTGCTGAATAGAACAATGAGTTACAGAGTTTCAACTTTCAAGTAGTAAAACAAATCAAAATGAGTGATTGAATCGCCATAATAATACATTTATAATGACAGCCTAAACTGGAGTCTTTACAACAGAAAGTTTAGCCCAAAGAATTATTGAGTTTTGGAAAAGAACAAAAAAAATAAATAAAACCTTGAAATGTCAAAACGTCTGGGAAACAATGGTGTAGTATGAGGATAACGTCTGGTTCTTCGTGAACAATTTCATAAGTATTTTTTGTGCTGATGATGCCCAAATTATTCTGAGACTTGTGCGTGGGAAAAAGTTGATGATTTCATGGATAAACCTAAATTTTAGGTTGGTTCCGAACAACCAGGCAAGTGATAATAAAGCAGATAACTTCATTTTTGCTAGTCGCCCTGCCAAGCGCAGTCTCGAACGCTCGTGTCTAAACATTGATCGCCATAACAAAAAGCTCGACAAGCAGCCACCACTTCCCAATTTTCAGGTTTAAAAATATTTTTTAATAGGTTGAATTATTTTTTCAGCGTCTCAATGTGAGCAGAGTGACAGTGCATAATATATCAATGGACATGTTGTCCTGTTGTCAATCGTCCAGACGACACGATTATCCACTCGAATTGGAATCAGCATGTGCGGCGTGTGCGGCCGGTGGTCAGCAAATCAGCAATCAGCCAGCACTTTTACGAGGCTATTTGGAGTTTCCACTTGATTAGGCTTTAATTAAGCGAACAAGAGAATAAAATGCGAGTTTTATGTTTATGTATGAGCTCGAATCACAAAAATTGTGAATTCTAATGATCCATTATTGAGAACATGGAAAATAAAAGATTGCAGAAGTGTGGTATCTATAACTTCATTAGCCGCATGAATATGGCTACCGTTACAGTATAGGCCTGGAAACAAGAATTTTTTTGGTACGGTGAGCTTGATTAGAGAGATAAACAGCTTGCCGGAGCGTTATCAGTTTCAGTCTTTAATTATTTGTTCCAATTTAATAGCACTCTTCCCCATTCCCTGCTTTGCTTATTAGAGTGGATTGGACGGGTGGTTGAGGAAAAAAAGATGTGATTTCAACCTGTGCTAAAGAATTTGAATAAATCTGGTCTAATTAAGTCATTGACGAATTTGGAGTCGAATACCTCACACACAAAAATGGCGCACATGACCTGATTTATTGATGATTAAATTTCAACCAAACTTGGAGTTGATTTTTATTAGTTTTTAACGCTGTAAATTTGAATGATTTCGAGGTGTGCGGAAATGGGACACCAATCATGATTGTTTCACAACCTAATAAATTAGTGTTACTGTTGCTGATTTTATAGTCGATTAGAAGTTGCCTGAATTACCTTATTCACGTAACTTCAACCAAGTTAATGGGACATGACGCTGTCGAAAAATCTTGATATTAATATCAATAATGAGAATCCCATAATTTGGATATAAACTTATGTGGGTTCAAATAATTATAATGAGAATTCCAAAATTTGGGCATGAGAAATTAAGTTTCCGTTTGTTCAACATCAAATAATTTTAGTGTGTTCTCAATAGCCTTACATTTACTACTAACCAGCAAAATACTGAAAGTCTCGAACTCTAGTGGTTAGAAACAATGAATCCATAACATGAAAATTACACTAAAATCTGTTATTTAACAACTTCCCACCCCAATAAGTAAAATTTTATGATGATGTTTTTTGGTTGTGCACGATTTCTTGACGATTTTCCCGTGATATCTATATTTGTGTGTTGTATTCAATGTGGATATATTTTGAATGCTGGAGAGACATTCAGAGTAAAATGATATTGAATTGTTAAAGGTTGTTATTACAGGCAGAACTATGTACACAAACGATTAAGCCCTCATTCTTCAAAATTATTTTTGGCGTGTCTTTTTAATAGGAATAGTAACATGAGTTCCACTGAAAAGGCAACGGGGTTTCCTGAATTTGCAGCAGTTTTTCTAGAAATCTTGTACCTCCTATACAGCATTTCACCATCTACCTGTTTCGGGTGTTAAAATCAGTGTTATAAAATCTTATTAGTTGTAAAATGTATGGGTTCGACGTTGTTTAATGAGTCAATTGCACCAAATTATTTTTGGATACTTGTTCGAAAGTACTCTTGTTCTATTATTGTGAATCATCGACAGCAATAAGCTGCTATTTCGAATTTCAATTACTCAGCTAAGTTCCATTGGGATTTTGGGAAACGTGTTTCGATATTTCCATTCATCACCTCCTTAGTCGTAGCGTAGATAGATACTATGCAAGCGTAGCCAATCTCTCAATAATCATACGGTTTAAACCAATAATTTATGTCTCAAATATCTTATTATTGGCACATAATTTCTTCGGCTGTGTGAACAGCTTATAGTTTGTTGAGATTTCTTGTAGACTATTCCTCAAGATGTACAAATCAATATTTGTATCACACAATATTTCACTGTATCGAATGCCCAATTATATTACTAGATAACTAGAGGTTTAGTATTGGAATTATGGATGAAGAAAAAATAATCTCGAGATCAGTTCAATGTTCCATGATTGTTTTATACTAATTGCCATTCAAAACTTAGATTTTACTCGATAACAGTGGTAGGCATAAAGCTGTAGTCCTTTCTTTACTAAGAAGTGAATGATAGGGAAAAAGATTTGTGGGAACAAGACTTTAAGGAATTGGGAGAGTAAATTTATGTGTTCATATAGCTCAAACCTTTTTTCTTATCTTATCATGTCTATATTTAATACAGCTATATTTTACCATGAATGATAGCAAATTTTGAAAACAATAAATGCATGAATCTTCTTAGAATAAGACGTACATCCTATTACGGTAGGTCTCTCTACGTTTTGTAGTAGTCCTCATCACTAATAATGTTTCATGTAATTGGACATAAAACTGCAGTCTTTTTTTCACTGAAAGGAGAATTATAGGAAAATAAGATTTGTGAGAATAAAATGTTTACTTAAATTCAACACTTTGAATTCGATTGAAGGATAGCCGAAATTGAAATAACTTGCTCATTTTGTATTCCTTATTAATTCACACAGACACAAAAAACAGATTTATCATTTCTGAAGAAATTATTATAATTAATAAGTAACATAAATAATGTTTTTGTTTGAAACTTAAATATGTTATTAGAAAGTATGAAAACGTTCTAAAACATTTTGACTATATTTGTAGATATTAAAAAATAGAGAATTATGGAAAAATAATGTAAAGCCTATGGCTTTTATCGAAGGGGATTTACTAGTAGTTCCACATCGCCGTTTCAGCCATTTTATGGGGAACGTGATGGACCTATCTCACAATTTTAAGGGGGCTAAAATTTTCGAGAACTTATAGAGATAGGAATTGACATTACTTGAAACGTTTAACACTAACTTTTTAATATAGACCAGTTTTCAACAAGGAAAATTGAGTGCATAGAATGCTTTTAGCAAAATGTAGTAACTTGAGGCTACACCAAAAAAGGTACCTACAATAAGTAACTTGGGCAATAATTTACAACTAAGTATGATTTATGAACAGGCTTGATATAAGAAAAACATAGGCCTATTACAGATATTTTATCGGGAATAGGAGATGATTATTTTAGGGAACAGGCTAATTTGAATAAGGAGAAACAAGTAGTATAAATAGTATTAACTTTGTAAATAACAAGGCCCACCTCATTAATTTAGAAGTATAATTTATTTCTATCAAATACCACTTAGCACTGCATGAAGAGTTTAAAGATATACAATTGTTAATATCAAAAGTGAAATAATATAGTATAGTAAATTTTTTGATGAGATCAAAAATTAGATAATAAGACAAAACATGAATAGAAAAATTAAATACAGTCTATTCAGGTCTATTCAGTCTATTCAGGTATCAAATAAATAGTCCAAAAAGAAAAGAATATTTAGAAAGTTTGTATGAATATATCACTTCCCGGTGGTTCGGAGCCCACCTAAAACTGTAGGTCCAACTCATAAATCACAATCATCCAACTCATTACCCACGCACAGGTCTCGGACCTATGTGGGCTTCATCCTCAAAAAAAAAAAATATATAAATTCCGATAACAAATGAAGAATTAAGATTTTAAGTGGAACAGAAGTTTTATAATAATATAACTCCATGCGCGAAAATGAAATATCTGCGAAACTGTAAAACTGCAATATGGTTTTTATTAATTATTGGAAAGGAGTTGAACAACGTAAACAAACAGTCCGACAGTCTAATAGGCCTTATAAACTCCAAATTACATTAAAGTGATATATGAATATACTGTAGTATTAAGCCTAATAGAAAACAGCTAATAAATTGTGGTGAACTGTAATAGTAGCTTGTGGCAGCCTGATAAATTCTAGTCTACGATCCAGAATGTGATGGGGTAGGGTGATCACCCTCTGAGCTCCTGCTGAGTGAGCTCTCGATGAAATTTTGAATGGTGAGCTATGAAACTCTCACATAGACTATGCTGCCTCAATAGGATCTCTCGAATTTGTTTTAGGATACTAAAGCAGCTATTCAACTAACAACACACTTGCAAGCTACTGAATGTATTACGAATTGAACTGATAATCAAGACGCTATTACTAATCAAATCAAATCCAATCTTTTTATTGTTCAAGAAGTTCAACAACATTATAAATGTTGTAACAAACGTGATTTCAAGTACAGGAAAAACAATAAAAAATATAAACCTAAGTTGCTACTGCCAAATACAACCAAGTAGGTATAATCAAGAACATGATTAGTTTATAATCAACATAGGCCGACTGACTTTCAGAAGAAATATATTAGTGTGAGCAACTTTTTGACCTTACTCGATAATTAAGGGACATTAAAATCTTCTCATATCTATTTTGCACTGGTAAGGTAAACCTAAAGTAAAGCTGGTTGTGGAGTTTTCTAAGGTTGAGTAATGAGTATGATAAGAGATTATTTACAGTAATGAAATAGCACTGAATTATAAATCATAAATAGAACTATAACAAAGTTATGGTAACAGGAGAGAAATGCCCGGTTATCGCCATTAACATGGGATTTTGTAGCCTATTGTTTTGATGTGTTTTCGATCCTCATTTTTTAATGGAAATTAAAAAATTGCAATTCTTTTGTTTTGGGCCAGTTATATAGAGAATCAAATAAATCACTTTTTTCTTTAACAAACGTCACTATATCTCAAAGCAGCTATATTATTTCCAATTACTAGGACCTTATCACTACTCGACTTGACACCTACACATTCAAATGGGAATGGACAACTTCCATTTATAACTTTAAACAGTAAGAAGTGCCAGTCAAGAAACGGAAATTTTCATTACACTATTGCGAGAGAAAAATGAGAACACTAATCCTTAATAATTTATGGTGTGTTGATACGATGTGGGTTCCATCAAATTCAAATATTTCACAGAAAAATATTAGATATTACTCAAGCACAACAGAAACACATGTCAGTTAAATACAGGATAGAAGTGTTAAAATAAAAATAAAAAACAACGGTCATGTGTCGAATTTAGTAGGTATGTGCCTACAGTTTGCATAACATATTCAAAGTAAGCAAAGGCTGCTTACATTCAAATATTGGTTAGATACAATTGAAATGGTAGGATAAAATTCAAGAAAGGGAAACGTATACTTATTCAGCAATGGCAGTATAAGCAGTCAATAATCAAGGATTCCAGTTGTTGGGGAAATACATGTATAAGAAATAGAGTGAGAAATAGATTATGTTCCAATATTTAGACTATTAACCCCAATTGATTTCCAGTGAAAGATTCAACTAAAAATAGGTGAAAAGTCAGTTAATAAAAAATTAGGAGCATTGCACTTAAAAGATGAAGATTAAGTAATTTGAAAGCTGTACTTACAAGATGACTACCATAATCTCTTCAGAGCGCCGGAGAAGTTAATTCACACGTGAGAGAGCGCAGGTCACAATCGCTGGAAGATAGCGGAGCTCCAGTAATACATGTGCACTATACGGAGTCTAGACGGAGACTGACGTGAGTGTTGCCGAATACAGGGCCACACGGCGCTCATCCCCTCCACCCCTCTCACCAAAGTGGCGGTGCGACCAACCGCCGAACAGGCCACGCCCACTACCCCCACCACCCCACCAACACACATTTGGGAAACCTAGACTGAAATAGAAGCCGACCGATAGATCTAGAATATAGCGCACCAAAGAGGGATAACAGAAACAATAGATGATAGAAGCTCCTCCATTATAGATTTTATTGAGGAACCCTTCCTTTCAAAGGAAAGACTCACTTCCGTAATATTGAATATCCACAGCTAGAGTATCGCCTTGCATAATCGGCGCCAGGCTAAGACGCTTTTGTCTTACCAAATCCTCCAGTTTGCGAAGATTAGATAATCCCTTTCAAAAGTGTTATGTGGCTCTTCTTAGATTCTCTTGTCTTCCTCCTCGTAAAAACGTTCCCAAAGAAGCTCCATCAGTAACACGTGTGCAGCTTGAACTCCATCCTTGCAAATCAGTCGTACTCCTTCCACCTGTAGAAGTGTTTTTATATTAGAATATTCATTGGCAAACAAGGAAATATTAAGTAATATAATGCGACCTCCAGGTTTTAAAATAACCAAAATCCCCGAATCAATTTCAATATAAAAAACGCATTGCTTTTGGCTGAGAATTAAAGGCTTGGAAGGGTGACCGGCAAAAAATATCATAATATTCTCAGATTTTATTATTATTATTATTATTAGCTTTTTATGGTGGGGAGACCCTTTACGAATAATTCCATCTCGCCGTTTAGCCATGTTATGGGAACATGGTGATCCGTTTTAACATATAATTATTTTTTTTCAAATAAAATTGGCCAAATTTAGGTATAGACATATTAATAATTCATATTTATAATAATTTTTTGAGCATTTTAGACTCGGATATTTCAATTAAAACAATTGTTAATTTAAATAAAATATATCTCCGATCCCTTGAAAAAATATTATTTCTTACGTAAGTGTAAGAGTAATTCAACTCACATTTTTCATCTTCAGCCAATTTGTTTATGAATTTAATTACTCTAGCAAAGTCAAAGTAATAATCATTTTTCTTTATGTGTTCTCAGTGGTGTAGCCAGGATTTAACTTCAAGGGCGGATACCAGGGGGTGGTAATGAAATCCTCCAGTTGATGTTTGCTTCATATTTATAATTTTTATAATAATTTTTTGAGCATTTTAGACTTGGTTTTTTCAATTAAAAGAATTGTTAATTTAAATAAAATATATCTCCGATCCTGAAGAGTCAGTGACAGACACCACTCGAAAACACTGCATTGCCACATTGCTCACTTAACTATACATGCCGCGGCAGAGTAAGAGTGCCATAATAACATTGTATACTTCTCGCGATTCCCGTGACAAACGTTTTGTGGTAAATATTACTAAGGTTTATTTTTTTATTGACTGTTTTAATTTAATCTGTAAGTTATTATATTTGTGAAAGAAGACTACAATATTACGAGGGGGGGGATATCTCGATATCCCTGGCTACACCCCTGTCTGTTCTCTGTATTTTATATATTTTGAGAAACTGTATTCATTAATCATTTATCAATAATTGTATAATTTGTAATGTGGATTGCGATCATTTAATGCAGTTTTTTAAGACTAAATTTACTATTAAATCGATGTTGATTCGAGCTTCTAAAAGTGTCCACTCGGAAAATTCACTACTGAGAGCAAATTAAGATCTTAATTATTGTATTGAGAATTTAATAATCGAATGGAGAATTCAAAAATTGAATTAGAATTGAGAATGATTAGCACATCAGAGTTGTGGTTGCACATATAAACATAAGTAAGCGTAGAATAAGTTTTAGAAATCATTCCCGGAACAATGCTAATTTTTGATGATGAAGTTTTATGGCTTCGTTGAGGTATTGAATTTGGTCATTTCATTCAAAGTAAGTCTAATGAAAAGTGGAATGTTCAAACTAATTTTTTCTTCGACGCCAAAATCTTGAAAAAATGTATTATTTCTCAGAGATTGCGTAACATACTTGTAATAACAACCATTGCCATCACATCAATTGTTCAGAGAATTGAAGCTGACCAGAAATACGAGCCTGAGTTTTTTTGAAAAGAGCCGATCCAGCCTGGTTATAATTGATAAGAGAATCGCAAATCTTATAATAAATCTTTTGAATGCCAAAGATGGACCCACTAGGTATCTATTTTGGCCTGGGGTGGAAAAATGAATGAATTGTCTTCTAACAGAAGTTTGGGAGTTTGATAAGCGTATAAGAACAATAGGCATTCAGGTTCAGCATATAATAATTGAGAATTTTGAAAGCACTTCTTCACCTCTAGCATATCTGTTTTCTGCCGTGAACCTAGTTGCTGAACTTCTTTCTATTCTATTAGACTCCCGTTTTATTGTGCTGTACTACTTATTTGATAACATTTGAAATAAAAGGTAGGCTAAGAGTAAAAGAGTATCTGTAATTGTACAGACAGATAGTGTCTTCCCACTAACTGTTCAGGATTAGCTGTACAAATTCCAGCTCAAATCTATCATGCAGTTGTAATATTCAATCAGGGAGAATTTGAATTTTTGTTTTGTGATGTACCTACAGGTACAGGTGAATCACGAATGTCTTGAATAATATTGATTAACATCATAATACACTTCAACTTTGTTATCCCGATCTCTAAGAAATTCATCTCAAATAAAATGACATGAAATAAATTACTATGAAATAGCAAATAGAAGAGAATATTTCGTCTCATGAAATTTTAGTGACTATAATTTTGGAAAATTTCCACTACCGTTTTGAGCTATGTTGTTCTGTAATTCAATAACCGGCAAGTTTGACATTTTAAAAGAGCAGTACCGTACGTAGGATACGGGTGATTATTTCACATTGAAGATGGTCGTGCGGTGATTTAGATTCCAAGTCAAAAAATTTTGGAAGTAGGCTGTAGTTACAACTTTGATTTTCTTATAATGTGACAGGTGGATGAATAAAACATGCAGATTATAAATAAATGAACAAGTTTCAACTGTATAAACGTTGATTTCAAATCGGAAAAAGCAGTGAACCTTGGAATGGCAAAATGTTTTGGGGAATAATTTCAAATACAGCAGAACAAAATTGAATCAAAATATTCAAGATCATGAATTGGAATCATAATAAGGCGAATGAGAAGCTCGAATACCTTGGCCGAAAGAGAAGTAGCAATTTTATTATGGAACAAACTAGAATGTAAAATAAATGAACCAATTTGGATCAACGGGTTTATATTTTACAATAATTGATCATTTCAAAAGAAAGATTGGTTATAAAAACGAGAATGTGGAGCAGAGCTGGTTCTAAAGAGGAGCATGAAGTAATAAGAGTTTGAAGGAAGGGAAAACCTCGATTAATAGATAAAATGATCTTTTTTCTCCATGTGAAAGTTTAAATTCTAGTGAACTCCTTTCATGTCATCCAGGGGGCCTGGCAGGTATTGAATACGCCCGAGCAAGAGGGAGTCCGGGGGCTCCCCCCCGGAAAATTGAAAAAATCAATCCCATAAAATCGTATTTTAAGTTATTCTAGACTAATGTACAAAAAAGCTTTAATCCGTTCATTTTAAAACACATTAAAGAGGCCTGGTTGCTCTAGAGCTTGATTCATTGTTGATACGCACCATTCTTGATAAGCATTCTTGATATGGTAGTGATAGGCAAACTCTGTAGTATACTACAGGAAATGAAAGACTCTTTTATATTTTTGTCTTTGTCTTTCTAACAGAAGAATAAAAAATGCGATAAAAATTAAAATAAAAACGAATACACAGATAATGGAAGGTTGATGACACTTAATGATTTTTTATTTAGCCTTTTAATAAATACAAAAAGAAATTTTCTTCATGGGGCTGGTCGTTTAATTTACTAATAATAACAGAATTATATTGCTAGAGCTAATAATTATTTTCTGAAGTATGAATCATCCACTGTCAGCCATTTAAATCATAAAATTAGAAAGATAAGCACAGTATTTCTGCAGTTGGAGTAACCACTTCCAAGCCTAAGCTAAGTTTAAGTCTAAGCTACAAGTTGGCGTAAACAGAGCGAAAATTTGATTGAAATGGTCAAGATTGAACACCAATATGATTCCTTATGAAATATGACACTTCATCTCATATGCATGATGATTGATGAAACTACATGTTGGTGAAATATGAAAGAAATAAAATCAAATGGCATAACATTTTGCCAATCAGAAATGGGGTTGATTCAATCATACCAGGCAATGCCATCCACCGACGTGTAGTACAGCACATCGCTTGTGATGTGTATAATAGGTTAGGTGTTAAACAACCAAGAAAAATTTGAAGTGCGCACGTGTCATATAGAATTTTTTGTGGCATGATATGAGTTAGGCCAGGCAATAGATGTTTGATAATATCTCTCTTGCTTCGCATTCCGAAGCAGGAATTTTATTACCTGAGCGGCGAATGCTCCTCAATAACCGACTGATCAGAAGGTCGTAAAAATAGTGATAATGATCACACATTGAACACGGTAGAAGAGTCAAATCCATAGCACACGCCACAAAAGTGTAGTTTTTAAGTAATAGAGCAGTAAATCATGATTTTCCGGTAAATCCCCGATGATATTAGTGAGCACACAGTGTCTGATTTCAATCTTTGGTTATATATTTAATGGAAATTATACAAACATGACATCGTTCAATACGAAGTTTACGTAGAGCTGTCAAAATTTTGTGTTTTGAATGTTCTTGAAGAGTAAGATTCAAATTATGTGGAGACTGATAACGCGTTACATGTGTAGAGAATGTCAATTTCTCTACGTTTAATGCTGGACACCACACAAGTATTTCAAAAAATAATCTTCATTTGTCGTAGCCGAAGCATTAAATTTCAAAGAGCTATTCAAAATTTTCAAAAGTGATATTTGTACAAAAAATTAGAATTCCAAGTCCTTATATCTGGATTTTTTATTTTTTCAAACAAACGACAGAAGGAAAACGGAAAAAGAAAAAGAGAGAGACTTGAAATAGATGTGACCTATAAAAACCTTAACCTTAACCTTAAAAGTGTTTTTTATTTTTTTATTACTTGATAAGTTACTCTGAATCAGTGTCCATGTTATTTCTGTTGCAAACAAAATTTCTGCGAATCTAAGATTACCCATACTATTGATGACTATTCAAATGAGTCTAACCGATTTTTTTTATGTTATAAAATATGTATCCTGATATAGTCACTTAAACTAACGGTACCCCAAACTACCCAACTAACTTTCTTTCTATATCGTGCTGATGATGCCCACGTGAGTCCGAGACTTATGGGTAAAGATTTGATGTTGCTTATGCTATGGGTGGTAGACCCACAGTTTTAGGTGGGTACCGAATCCTTAGTTGAGTAATAATAATGCAAATAACGTCATGATTGCGCTCGGTAAATGGCCATCTCTTCCTTGTGAGCTTCTAATACAAGCTTTTTAACGGAGAGATGTAACCTTTCAGCTAGAAGTCCGATAACATGAATCAAGGCATGAAGAGTTCAATTGTGAGGTTTTTATAATAATGACATAATAAATATAAATTGAAGAACCGATTCTGAAGAACTTTTAAGGTGCTTCTGGCTCTAATGTTGTTGTAATCCTTCCATGAAAAATGATCAGGACTCGAATGTGTTAGCCAAATATGATCATCCATGTATTTAATAGCAGTCAATGTGTTTTGCAACTGGAAGATCTGCCACAGGTTATAATAATTTATTAATGCGGAGATTTGTGTGAAAAATGTTCTCTCTCCATAACAAGTGCGAAAGTGTGAATGCCGAAAATTTCCAGCAAAGTGCGCTGAATGGCAAAAACGGATTGCCTTTGCATTTTGAAAAGCCGCTAATTTTATGTGAGTGTACACACCGGCATCGGTAAGATACACAACAAAAGTAGCGTGCGACCAATTAGGAAATGAGAAGAGGCGCTTACCAGCAGTCAGCATACGAGTTAGTTCGGCTCCATCGGTTTACAAGACAATAATTTGTGGTCACGGGTAAAGCAAAACACGGGAACAGGTTCTGGCCGGTCAAGAATAGGTATCAGCTCAAAGCAGATTAAAAGGCGATCTCTGATAAACGCCGAGCGCATCGTTGTAGCTTACGCGATTTATAGTCTTTATTCATTCGCTTCTTCTACCCAACAGGCATTTCTTCCTTTGCTGGAGACAATTTTCTCCCATCTTCATTACACGCTACAGTGGATTGTAATCTTTGAAATTTGGCTCCGGCATTACAAAATGTAATTATTAATACTCTGATGTACGTTAAGCTAAAATATTCCCAATACTATTTTATTGAACTTGTTTTCAAAAAAATTAAATGGTTGAGTTTTGTACTGTTATTACACTTAGTATAGAATCATTTACACTGATGAATAATACTGATGTCACAACCGCTTCAATTATTGACACGAGAGATAACGTAGCTTTTCCGTAATTTTTTCATGAAAAAATTCAGATTCATAGAAGAAAATCAGATTTTAACTATTGATTAGGTTTCAATTGAAATTAAAAATTACGCAACAAGCTATGACATCTCTTATGTTAATAATTAAAGTGGTTGAGACAACATCAGAATTATTCATGATAGATATCTATCACCATATCACGATCACCAATACTTAGAAGAATTTACACTGAGTAATGCTGATTGTCAATGAGTCATTGTCACTGAAGATGAGATTACTCTATTTATGTAAATAATCGAATTCCTTGTGTGAGTGATTGTACAAACTTAAATTTTTTCGAATAAGAATCTAGAATAAGTAATATAAATAATAATTTATTTATTTATTTATTGTGAAAAAGTTACAATGGATGTGAAGGAGCAACAGACTCAAGTCCAAAACTGTTCTCTTCACAAATTTTAAATATGTTACATTATAATAATAATAATTTCTCTGGATGATGTAGAACACATCCAGAGGAGTTTATTGATATAGCTCAAACATGACAATATTATTAAATATAAAACACAGTGATTTCATTGCTAAATTTGAAAAAATATGATTCCCCACTATAAAATTATGTGTTGGGGTGATCATCAATATAAACCTTAGATGAAGCTAATACTATTCCTAACTAGCCATTATAACTAATACAATAATAAAAACTATTTACTACCTAAAACTACCTAAGTATGCATAATCGTATTTCTATTCACATCCTATTTACTATGAGCTCCTCACTACGGTGGACACCAATATTATATAACCAATTCCTTATTTTTTTTTAAATCTATTATTATTGCTTTCTTCTTTTATTTCCAGTGGAATTCTATTGTAAATTGTTGACCCTAAATATCCTATTGATCTTTGCCCAAATGCTGTGTTCATTCTGGGTTCATCCTGATAATTGAGGCTTCTTATTCTAGTATTGTGGCTATGAGTTACAATATTATTTTCATTATCATTTTTCTTTATATAAGTGATTAACAACAAAATATACAATTGCCTAACACTAAGTATTCTGTTTTCCATGAATAGTTCGCTGGTTGGGAAGCGGGCCTCCCTATTCCCCATTATTTTTAAAATACGTTTTTGAATTTTGAAAATTGGATCCACAAAACTATAATTTGCGGATCCCCAAACTAACAGACCATAATATCTTATAAGAGATTCAACTAATGTAAAATACACTATTTTTATCATTTCTTTATTAATTATATGCCTCAGCTGATAAAATTTATATATTAGCTTCCTTATTTTTGCAGTTGTGTATGATATGTGCTTCTCCCATTTTAATAAGTCATCTACTATTATTCCAAGATATTTAATACTATCTGAGCGTTCTATCAGTGGACAATTACAATTGTTATTAATTCTATCACAATAATGAAGTTTTATCAATGTCTTACGTGGTTTGGTACTATCAGTTAAAGAAAATGTTAAAAATTTGGTTTTTTCTGCATTCAATGAGAGTGAATTATTTCCCAGCCATCTAGTGATTTTTTAAAGTTCTGTTTCGACTATTTGAAATACTTCTTCCCAGTTATTTCCCTGAAAGAGGAGTGCTGTGTCGTCTGCAAAGGCTATCACCCTACCTTGGATTTGGATGGAGCACAGCTCATTTGCAAATATTGAATACAAAATTGGGCCCAGAACAGTCCCTTGTGGTATTCCAAACTTCATGGACCCTTCTGCACTCATCTGGCTCCCAACTTTTGTCCTTTGTTGTCGGTTATTGAGGTAGGATATGAACCATTCAAGTGGTACTCCCCTTATGCCTATTGCCTCAAGTTTTTTTATTAATAAATCATGGGATACTGAGTCAAAGGCCTTTGCCAAGTCTAAAAATACTGCTAGGCATTTATTTTTCTCCTCTAGATTCTGAGTAACAAACTTAGATAACTCCAGAACTGCTAACTCTGTGCTTATTCCTTTACGAAAACCAAACTGGTTTGGAGATAAAATATGATTCCTTTCCAGATAGCTCACTAATCGTAATTTAACTAGTTTTTCTAAAATTTTTGATATATTACTGATTAATGAAATAGGTCTATAATTACTTATAATCAATTTATCTCCCATCTTATATATAGGTCTAACACAAATATTTTTCATTGCTCTAGGAAAAGTTCCATTTGACAAGCTGAGATTGAAAATATGAGTCAAAGGGCTAGAAATTAACTCTTTTATGCCTTTTAAAATCCCATTGTCAAATCCATCAAGTCCTGGTGCACTACTGATGCGAAGAGAATTAATACTGTCTATTATTTCCTGCTCAACTATGGGGAAAAGAAACATAGTATTTTGAATATGTAACTCTGGTTCATAATCTGCTATAACTTGGTTAATATTCTTATTTAAACTTCCAGAGATTTTCCTAGCCATTCTTTCTCCAATATTAACAAAGTAATCATTAACATGGTTCAATAGAACTTCGGGATTTTCTTTCAGTGTTACAATTTTATCATTAATCTTTACAGCATTGAGTTGAATTTTTCTT
Organism: Conomelus anceps; assembly: GCA_948455865.1. Classification (NCBI taxonomy): domain Eukaryota; kingdom Metazoa; phylum Arthropoda; class Insecta; order Hemiptera; family Delphacidae; genus Conomelus; species Conomelus anceps. The sequence goes on along the minus strand of OX418218.1, from coordinate 27,522,961 downwards.
TCTTGGTTTGAATCAGTAGCATCCTTGATAATTTTCCAAGTTTTCCTTACATCATTCCCTGCTTTGTTGAATTGACTCTTGAAGTAACTTCATTTTGTATTCTGGATAAGAGACGTTAATGTATTCCTGCAGATTCGATAATAATTTGCGAGTTCTTGATTTTCTGGATCTAACTTCCTTCTTCTATTTAAACGATTCCTTGTTCTTATGGATGAGACAAGTCCTTTTGTGATCCATGGTTTGATGATCTTGATTTTCTTCTTCTGTGTGTAATGATGCGTATTATTCTCCACATGTTGTTGCAGAATTGTTATGAACTTTTCGTATGCTTCATCTGTGTTATCACTTTTGAAAATCTCTTCCCAATGCTCTCTCAGTAGTCCTCCTCTCAATCCATCCAAATTGATTGATCTACGATTAGTTGAATCTTGTTCATCTAAATTCGCAATGTTACTGATATTTGAATATTCTTGAAGTCCCAAAATTGTAATGAAGTGATCTGTGATACTTGAATGATATATGATTGGATGAATATTGTGTTTGTAATTGGTCAGCATGTGATCAAGGCAAGTAGATGTTCCCGTGGTTACCCTGGTAGCCTTTTTGATACAGTTCTTCAATCCATGTTCACTTAATAAATCATAGTATTCATCAAGTTGATAATGCTGTTGTCAAAACATTGAGGTTAACACAGACTGAAAATTTAGGTTTGCTAAAAAACTTCACTCAAAAAAATAGCAAAATGATTCCTTTTCACCTAATGACTATCAATTTAAAAGTTCACTCGAAACGAAACACTAAAAACAGGTACAAATAGTTTAGAATATTTGTATTATATAATAATAATAATAATAATAATAATAATAATAATAATAATAATAATAATAATAATAATAATAATAATATAATAATAATAATAATAATAATAATAATAATAATAATAATAATAATAATAATAATAATAATAATAATAATAATAATAATAATAATAATGATAATAATAATAATAATAATAATAATAGTAATAATAATAATAATAATAATAATAATAATAATAATAATTTTAATAATAATAATATTAATAATAATAATAATAATTTTAAACAAACAAAAATATTATGTAATTGATACATCAATTTTGTGTAATTAATACATTACATAAAACAATATTCAGAGTAATTGAAACAATTTCTACTAAATGTCGAGCTAGTAAAGCGGGAGGCCTAATCTGCTCCGTAAGAGGATTCTCCCAATGAACTCCAACTGTACATAAAGAAAAATATTATTACATGTTATCACTGCTCTCCTATGAAGCACGAGCACATAAGTAGTGATAAGTAGTAAGTAGTGAATCTTAAACGTCTTGCTCTATGCTCTTGAACAAATAATATTGCTCTTAAAACTTATTGTGTTTGGAAAAAATAACGATGTGAAACAGACTATGTTCATCCAAACGCCTTCATCTTTTCATGTCTTCAACGTAGCAGAAACGTGTAATTATGATTAATAAATATAGTTGACTCAGTTTTCCAATACTGTGGAAACGATCGGCACACGTTCGTTTATGATCGATGGGTGGGGGGGTGGGAGAACAGGTTATTTGTTTATGCAGACATATCGAACTGATCAAGCAGGAGACGCGTGCTGCATGTTTGTTTATTAACATGGTTTGAAAAACAGGTAAAACTGTATTACTGTATTACTGTAGAGCTGTTTAACTATAGATGCTATAACTAGCTATGCTTTGAGTGGGGCTAGACCGTAAATCTGGTTCGGGTGGATCGACAAAGAACACCTTGATGTTGGTTCATGTGTTTGTGAATTTTCTGGGTGAAGAGGGTGGTGAGGGAAGGGGGTTCAGTTACGGATGCAGTGAAAGAGCCAGGCACAGGAATAAGAGTAAATAAAAAGAACAGGAACGCTAATGAAGAAACTAGATTGGCGAGACACGGAGCAGGAGTGGGATGTGTAGACTAATAATAATGATGAAGAATGTGGAAGAAGAAGAAGAACGAGGGAAAGGAGAAACATTAAAATAAGAAGTAGAATGAGAAAAAGAAGAAAAAATTGAAAGGAGAAAAATGAAAAGAAAATAAGGAAGGAGAAAATAAGGGGAAGGATGAACATGCAGAAAAAGAAAAAGGAGAAGGATATTTGAACAAAGGAAAGGAGGAGGAGGAGGAGGAGGAGGAGAAAGAGAAGCAGGAGAAGGAGGAGAAAGAGGAGAAGGAGGAGGAGAAGGAGAAGGAGGAGAAAGAGGAGAAGGAGAAGAAGAAGGAGAAGGAAAAGGAGAAGAAGAAGGAGAAGGAGAAGGAGAAGAAGAAGAAGAAGAAGAAGAAGAAGAAGAAGAAGAAGAAGAAGAAGAAGAAGAACAAGAACAAGAAGAACAAGAAGAAGATCAAGAAGAACAAGAAGAAGAATAAAAAGGATAAGGGTTTTTGAACAAAGGAAAGGAGGAGGAGAAGAAGAAGGAGGAGGAGGAGGAGGAGAAGGAGGAGGAGGAGGAGGAGGAGAAGGAGGAGGAGGAGGAGGAGGAGGAGGAGGTGGTGGTGGAGGAGGAGAAGGAGAAGGAGAAGGAGAAGGAGAAGAAGGAGAAGGAGAAGGAGAAGGAGAAGGAGAAGGAGAAGGAGAAGGAGAAGAAGAAAAAGAAGAAAAGGAAAACAAGGAAGAAGAAGAAGGAGAGAAAGAAGAAGGAGGAGGAGGAGGAGGAGGAGGAGGAGGTGGAGGAGGAGGAGGAGAAGGAGGAGGAGCAGGAGGAGGAGGAGGAGGAGGAGAAAAAGCAGAAGAAGAAAGAAACAGTTGAAGAGGGAGGAGGAAGAGAAGAAAAAAGAGATGATGTAGAAGAAGAATAAAAAGAAGGAGTAAGGGAGGACGAGGAAGAAGGGATAGAGGAAGTATTGGGTGTGATAGGAGAAGTAGAGGAGAAGAAAAGACGAATAAGAAAAAGAAGCGGTTGAAAAAATAAAAAAGGAAGAATAATAAAGAAGATGGAGAACAAGTGGAATAGAAGTAAGGAGCGCGTGCCAGGACTGAAAGTGGCAGCGCGTCGCGATGCGGGTTGAGAAAACGAACGAAAAACGACGACGAAAGTGCCCCGGTGCCCCTGTGCCCCATCGACCAGAGACACACTGACACAGTCCTGAGGATTGCACCTCCACAGCCTCCGCAGACTCCTCTCCTAGGATGGGAGACCGTCCACGGCCAGACCAGACGCCCGCATGCCACCTGTCCAAGGATCCCCCTCCACATTCCTCCACATCAACAACGATCACTCGTTCTCTCTCTCTTTTCTCATAAAAACCTTCGTCCAGCCCGATCAATTTTTTCCGGCTTCCATTGATGTCTTCGACGTTGGGGAGCACTAGCCATTTGCGGTTACTCGAGCTTTTGATCACTCAGCTCAACTTGTTCCAGGTTATGGTAGGTCGTCGATGTCGCTCGCTCACTTTTTTCGGAGGATGAAGCCCACATAGGTCTGAGACCTGTGCGTGGGTAATTGGATGATGGTAATTGATGAGTTGGACCTACAGTTTTAGGTGGGTTCCTAACTACCGGGAAGTGATTTTACAGCAGAGAACAGAGTCTGTTCTGCTGGCCAATCCAATCGGTCGCCCTTACAAAGAGCGCCCAGGAGTTTCGTAGCTTATCTCTGATTGAATAGATACCTGCTACGGCAATCGGCTATCACTTGAACTATAACTGGCATTACTTATTGATTCGATTGTTTGAATTTGTAAATAACTTTTCCGGTTACATTGATTTAATTGATCCAATTTTAATTTAATTTAAAAACTCAAGTTAAAAAAATTAAATTAGAAATATAAATAGGAAATAGAACGTTACATGTACCACATGGTTTATTACGAAGCTGATACCTTACATTTTTTTACCCCCAATCCAGAATTATAAGAAGGGTTGTGGTAGAGAGGACCAGGAGTCCCAACTCCGCCCTTAATAAAGGAAACTAATCAATCAACTAATTTCTATTAAATTTGCAACGTTGCAACTCGGCTCAACGTTCTTCAATTTTTAGATGTTCGAGGAGGTATTGAAAGCCCCAAATGAATACGTCTAACTCAGTGGCTCTCAACCTTTTTGATTACGGTACAGTCTCCTTTGTTGACGGGTGGCCACAGTCACCTTTGTCGTGGCACACTGACAGGCGAGCTGGCAACATCTATCAGTTGATCAAAAAATGTGTGTGTGTTTGTCATCAATTCCAGCAAGAAATAAACTATTAAGTAAAAAAGACAAGCTCAAATTTCTCATTAGGTACTAATGTGCATCCTTGTATATCATTGAAAAATGAATATTTCTTTATCCATTTTTGGAATTTATATTTAATTATTTTATTTTTAATTGTTGTTCACTTTCATTGTCACATTCTCTTGGAAATTTCGTGGCACACCACGGTGAAGCTCGCGTCACACAAGTGTGCCCCGGCACGCCGGTTGAGAATCACTGGTCTAACTGAACGTCTGCAAGAGGCGAACTTCCCACTTAATTAAATAAAGTGCAGTTTAGAACATTTTTTCTAGGCCACAGAAAATAGTTCTAAGCTCAAAATATCAATTTATTTGCATTGCATGCATCCAACTAAACGGTTACAAAGATAGAAATCTGACGTTAATTTGATTATTTTTCAGCTTAATTAGGGGAAATTTTGGGGAGCTTGACTAAAACCTGACAATGAAAAAATTACATGTCGACAATTTTTTATTAGTTCTGTGAATTTGGTACGATATTGTGAATCTACCTCACAAGCTTCTTCTCTTCAGTCGATTAAAATAAGCCTAAATTATTCCTGAACAGTTCTTTTTTGTGTGACTGTGTGGAGACGCAAATCCATGAAAAGCATTTATTGAAATCTCTATGATTTTCAACAGAATTTTAGCTGTTTAAATTCTTATTATTGAATTATTATTTTAAAAGCTATCATAAATTACTTCAATAATAGAACTGAAAGAGTTCAACAATAATTATTTTGAAGTCCTTTATGGTAGAATGTGTCTAAATGTAATAATAAAATAATGAGATGACTCAGTGTGTGAGCCTCAGTCTTCTTACAGTAGTTGTCCAACCCATTGGAAGTTAAATGGGAGGTCCTAACAAACATTCTGAAGGTGTAACCTTTTTCTCTGAAGAGAGGGAGAATACAAGTTTTATTAGGCTGAAAAAATTGTCCTTGCTAATCGTGTTGAGTTGAATCGAGCTGAGTTTTTGATTATTGCTCAATGAAATGGAATGGAACGGAGTGAAGGAGTAGATGGGAAAGAAAAAGAGGGCGAAGGAGAAACGGGATATAGATTTGAACCAGTAGAGGCCTACCAGTTCTCTGGGGCCACCTGCAGATACACGAGATAGGCTTGCCGTTCATTTGAATAGACAAATAACGCCGTTTTAAATCTGTCAAGTTTGGACAGCCAAACATTCTCAGTCCAAATTCAATGACAAAAGATGTAAGGTCAGAAGAGAAACATCAGCAGCTTGCTTTTGAAAGGTATGAAAAAGAAATATTGAATAATATTTCGACGCCAGCCTTCAGATACAGTCGCTACAGCCATAAATCAGAAGCTATATTGTATCAGAAGCTATAGATGTACAAACATCTGTAGTTTATACTGAAGTTTTTTACAATTTGGTTCTTTAAATATCTTACATGTTTTAAAAGTTTCATGATTTGGAAGTTCTTGAATATTCATAAATTTATGATGATTTCATAATTATATAATTATTTATATAATTTTTCAGCTATTATTCAGACTGTCCATTTCCATTAGTCCATTTAATGGCCTCTATTTTAGTCACATTCCCAAAAGTTTCCCGTAGAAACTGTTTCTTTCATGTTTTTTATGTTTTCACATTCAAATTTTTGCAATGTTCGTGAGTTAGTTTCTTTCATCTTAATAGAATTTGATAATTTGGTAGCAATGAATATCTGTTCCTGGAAATACAGTACTTTTCCTGTTCATTTGCCTTGTTCTGCATTTAAGTAATATACATATCTACTTCATGCCAACTAAATCACGGTTATATGTCATGATTTTCAATTAAGTCTTAAAAATAATTCACAACTTATTCTGAAGACATCAAGTGTCTCACATAACTATTCCAACTGTATTCAGTAAATAATTTCTACTCTTGAAGAGAAAACCGTATCAAAGATTTTATTGTGGATGATGCCCGAATGATTCAGGAGACTTGTGCGTGTGTAATGAGTTGAAAAGGTGAATGATGAGAAACATCTATTGCTGAATGAGATTCCAACCCAGGCTGCAGGATACTCAGCCAGCCAGACTTATCTATAATCACAGAGAAGCGCTCCAACAAACTGCGCTACCAGATCTATCTTATCATCTCTTCCCTATCTCTTCCCAGACTATCTCTTTGCCATCGTTACTCAATTGATTTTCGAATAAACTTTGTTAAACTTATAAGTTTGTTAAAGACATTCAGCTCATTTTAAATATCAAACTTTTAACAATTATCAGAAATGTCAGGTTCAAAGTCTAGATATTTTTCTGTTCAGGAATAACAATGAAATTGTGAAGGTTTCAAGAGATAGCTACTGTTAGCTAGGATGATGAACTGAGAGTAGTAAGCGAGCCACAAGTGTCCGCAGGTGGAGTGAAAGACTACAGTAGAATAAAACGATTACATGTTCCAGGGACCATCTAACGAGAGAGTGATCGCTGCTCATGGACAAGCAGCTCATCGGAGAGCCCGTATGCACCTTTCAAAAATAGAAGAGCACAAATCAACAGCTGTGTCAACCCCCTCGTCTATGAGTGAGAAGACGCTTGAGTGAGTTGAGTATCGCGCGAATCGCAGTCAACATCTCGGCGAGTAAGTCATCGTGCACGCGGACACCTGAACTTGGACGTAGGCGGCACCTGGAGGATAACGCCGCCGTGGCGAGAGGTTCGCCTTGACGACCGATCAGCATTAATTGAGCTCATATTCCAGGCACTGTGCCCCGGGTTAGGTGGTGGCAGGTCGAAGGCCCTGTGACACAATACGCTCCGCTATTAATTACCTCTCACACCGAGGAGTTCTCCTCCAGCACAAAACTAACAATGAGGTGATTAAAGTTGAAGCTCATTTGCAAATTGTCTGAATAGTAAACTAGATGATAATTTGAGACTCACTATTCCCGACCTTCTTAGAACTCAAGTCGTAGAATAGGCTAGTGTAGCATTGACAGGAACTATCAAGTTCAACAATGATTATTGCTGTGTTATAATAGTGTTATGAATGTTAAGAAGTCTCGATTTAGACCTGCACATTACTCTTTTTTAATACTTTCACATCAGAGAAGGCCTGCACATGATCAAGTCACGTGAATAGACGGCCCCACCGTTAGTATAGCTGAGAGTGAAAACTTGTTAAATTGAAACTTCTTAAAATCCATCAAGATTCATAATTACAGCTTATTCGCGTTGCTAAGGGCGTTGGCTTCGACCAGCAGTACAGTAAGGCTTTGACTAAACTGCAACTATGATGACAACTACTATTCACGAGCAGAGATGGAAGGCTCGCACATTGAGAGCACGACAGTACTGTCATTTTTAGGAGTGGGGAAACGAGCTGTAAAAGCAAAATCTACTAAAAAGTGTCGTCTCTCACAAATCGTCGTCTTCACAAACATGAAATATCTAACAATGTTGTCGGTAATGGAAAAACTATGAGGAATTAAATGGGTTACTTGTCTTTTAACAAACAAAAATCAAATAAACTTATCGATAATGGAACAACTATGAGGAGTTGCAACTATTGTATTCGGAAATTGACGTTGAGAATGAAAAGACACTACCGGCAATGCCTTCTATAATCTCAAGTAGCCTACATCAACAATATTCTTCCAATGACGGGAATGAATCTTCTTTTGACTAGCCATCTCGTAACTGTCAAGAGATGAGGATTTCTGACAAACAATTTTTGGTAAACGAATGAACAGTAATCTTTCCACAGCTTGGTTCATCTGTCTACCACTCATTCATTAAAAATGAGTAGGTACTTTTTGTACCACCGATGGGGCTCCTCATTGAGATGAACACTAATGTACTTGTGATTTAAAAAAAAAATGATTTTCAATAAACATTTGAATTTATAAAAATTAAAACGTGATATCTTCTTAGCTTAGCCATTAATTTCTTAGTTTCCAAATAAAATCATAGGGATGCCCTGTCCACCGAATTTAAAAAAATTAAAGTATTTATTTGAATCAAGCAACTTTGAGAGGGAAATATCGAACAGTTTTCATATTGAACCGAATTTGCAAATAAATTTGACATTAATTTGTCAACCTTTGCTTACTAAGCTTCATTTCTTATTTAAAAATAGTCAAATATCTCCTACATTATTAATTATCCGTTTGACAATACACATCCCATACCAAATCAAAATAAATTTTAATTATCGTAACAATAATCAAGTCAATTTTATAAATTTATTATTGTTCGATCGTGAACAGACCATTGAAATAATGTTACTCAATCACTTTTCGTTCGAAACTGTAACATTAAACGATCTAAAACTTTATTAACAAAGATTTATGATAATATTAATTTGAAAATAAGTTGTTTACATTCGTCGATTGTCCTTTGATAAAACATTATTTTTGAGAACAAACTTAGACTCCTAATTATTTCAAATAAAAATTGAAAAAAGCATGTTTTAAGCAATTCATTTCGTAGTTTCTGGGTGAACTGAGGGATAAATATTCCCTACTAGCATTTAACCCATTCTTGCCCGGGAATCCAGTTTGGAGTTTTTTTCTGGTGGATAACTTATGGTAGTGTTCACAAAATTATGGAGTTGGGAAGGGTGAGTGAAATATCTTACAGTGAAATACCGTGTGTGAAATACCACAGTTCACGATATTTATGCCATACAGTTCATCTGTTTGAAAAGAGAAGTTCACAAAAAATCATTTTTTATGCATAGGCGATATGAATTTTCAGTGTTTTTTATAGTAAACTACCTTTTTAGTAACGTTGCAGCTCTACCCAACTAGAGCTTCTAGTTGCAGCTAGTTTTGGGCTTCGAGGTGCAGTGAATCGAGTTTAGAGGAAGCTATGTGCCAAATCGGTGCCGTTTTTGTGAAATCCGTAAGACCAACAAAAAACTTATAGACACAAACTCACCCCTACTTTCTATTATTATATATATTTTCTATTATCTATATTATATATTATTATATTTTCTATTATTATATATTATATACATACTCCAAAAACTGTATTCAATTTTTTATACAGTGTCTCAACCGGAGTGCAATGCCAAGGCTAATTGGCTTTTTCAGGCTAAGTCAGGGGATGATGTTTCGGGATTCACGCGAAGTGACTTTCTGATTGCGAAGTGGTGTACCGACGCAGGTGACTTGGATGAGTTCCACACGTGCAACCACAAGCAACGTACGGACTGCTCTAAACACCTGGGCTCATGGTCCGTGCCAACTCCAACCAAGGCACACGGCCGAGCCACGCGTGTCATATATAAGGGCGATCAACTACATAGCCCACTGACCCTTCTCCCTTGACCACTCAATCGTCTAATGTTTATCATTGTTGAGCATTAATGTGTGCATTGGGCAAGACACACACACTGATACTCTTACCTTACTTCTTTTTAAACTCCTTTATTATTTGTAATTGATACTTTTGACAATATTATAATATTTTTAAACGCATCCAAATTGTAAATTCATTTATTCGAAATCAGCATAAATGTGTAATTCCTTAAAAGTACAGCAAAACTACAATTACAAGAAGTTACAGTTACAGAATAAGTTACAGTTACTTTTTTTGGAAAATAGACTCTCACTTAGGATACCTCATCAACTTAATTTTATTGAGTTTAATGAGTTATTCCTGTTTGAGTTAATTACATGGAAAAACGGTGCTGTAGAAAGCTGTGATGAGAGATTAAGTTAATTTCAAGAAACTTGATGAATGTTCTTTACCCCTAGAACGGTAAGCATTTACCCGCTAAAATTTACGACGCTCTCCAATTGAAGTGCCACAATTTTTCTGTTCTTGGATTTTCAGAACTGTCCAGCCAGCTAATTCTTCCATTACCCGGCCCAGGGTCAGTGACACCGTCTTTTACCCGTTTAAAATGCGTCATTCGTCGTATATTATATAGCAGTCGTAATTTTTACGAGTGCTTACCGATACCGATCTTTTTTGTGAACTTTTTGATTCAATGTTTTTTAATTTTTTTGGGCTCAAAATTGGATTTTTGTTGTTTGAATACTGACTTATCATGTAAATATGACTTTATAAACATTTTTTAGATTGTTAAAAAGTTTTGTGAGTAATATAAATAGTGTATATAGTAAAATGTGTTGTAACAGTGTAACTATATATATTTTTCAACAAGACTAAAGGTCAGAGGTCTTTGCAATTACATTGAAAACGGACTGTCAATATTTTATATCCAAACTTCTTATACTGTATTATGAACTTTCATTTACATCAGTAGTGATGGTATAAATACTACATATCATAATTGAAAAAAAATTCTTTATAACTTGTCATGAATTGGAAACCCTTGAAGTCTTATCTAATTTGTATATAAAAGGTAAATCAAACTCAAAATAGAAATTTTACAATGCTTCTAGACGTAATACGCAGTTAGTTTAATAAGTAAAGTTATTTTTTAAATCCCCTCAACAGCCTTAAATATTTTTTAAAAACTGTCGTAAAATTTACGAATGTTACCGATAGTGTAATTTCCAGCAAACTTACCGTTCTAGGGTTCAACATAATAGGAAGCTTGATGAGAGATGAGTTGAAGAAAACTTCTCAAAATATTTAATTTGTAATACATGAGGTGAGGAGGTATGAACCGAGGGAGGAATAAAGGAAATGAATCTACTCGATATTTCCGAACAACATATTTTCTCTTATTGAAAGTGAAGTGAGGCATTTTTTTCCGTTGAAATATTTTCTTACTTGATATCAGCTTCCAAAAATATTCTCGGTTCGCCTGTGCATGTTACTTGATCCAGTAGTTAGCTGTTCCATGGAATAACCATACTTTAGTTGTCGAATACCTCACTTTTGAGTTCAAAGCATCACATTACGCTTTTACTGGTTGAGTTGACTTACGACAACGGTTAACAATTTTTTTTTTCATTTTCAGTGCTCATCCCAGTATCCCAACTCCACACCAGCTAATAAATCTTATCTGTCCGGATTCCTTATTGAATCCGAGACTTTAATATATATATAATATAATACAACGATAATAATTTCATGCCTCAAGTTTTTTTAAATATAAAAATGTAATTAATAAATTAATATACCCCACTATAATACTATGTGTTGGGGTTTTTCTACTTCAAATGTTTTCTATATTACTCAAGATATTAGTGTGTAAGTTTTAAAAGTGATTAATTACAATGCATTAAATAAAAGTGAAAAAGAAAATTAGTTGAAAAGTTTAAAATAAGTCATGAAAAAGAACGAAAAAAGTAGTTGCTCAACTATTTACAGTCTTACTAAGTTCTCACTAATGTCCACTCCAATGTCTATCAGCCATTGACTAAACTTCTTTTTAAAATGATATGTGTTAATTTAATTAATTATTTAATCCAGAGCAACTTCTTCGTTTCGCTTTAGAGATTCGTCCAGTGACATTTTTCTATAATGAATGAGAGCCAAGCTTCTGCTTGAACTTTTATCCGCACACCTTGATTGAAAAAAATATAATGACTTAATTAATGTGGATTGCTACTTCAGAGATACAACCTCCAGTCACGTGTTCGCAGTGTACTTCCACATTTTATTAGTGCCATAAATTAGATGGAAATTCATACTCTAATGCTGAAAATGAGTTCCAGATCTGTAAGGACATACTTCTATATTACAAGCTATCTTTTCAATTATGAGTGTTGTGCTATCTTAAAGAATGACGAGCACACCTTGCCAGCCACTTCTTGAGGTCTTAATCAACTCCAACTCATAACTCAAGTAGCCTGCAGATGTATGTGTCTAGGTCTAGATCATAAAAATAATAGTCTAATAATAATAATAATAATAAAAATTATTATTATTATTATTTATTTACTTATTTGAAAATACATAGAATAATAACAATAATAATTATTATTATTACTATTATTTATTTATTTGAAAATACAAATAGGGCATACAATATAATCCCATTATTTGCTTCCATAGCGCATACAATAATACAAAATTGAGATAATTGAATAAAAATGTAGTCCTATGTATAGAGAAAAAAATTACAAAAGTAAATAAAATGTGTAAAAAGAAATAAAATTAAAACCAAATAGTGCATGCCGAGGCTACATAGCCTGAAAAATTAATGAAAAGTAGATTTAAATTACAGTGATAATTATAAAATCTATAGACGAGAAAATAATCAAATAATTGAAAATTGTGGATGTGAACAAAAGCGGACTCTACATAACCAATTGCTGTCCTTTATGAACTGTTAGAATGTCTCATCTCTTCCGTGAGTGCTAGATTTCGTAGGCTTCGAGAGTATCTCTTATAATCCCATATTCACAATCAGAAATTAAAAAAATGTTCTCTATAAGAATGGTCTCAGAAACTACATTGTGTTCGGTGTACTTGTGTCACACAAGGCGTGCTTGTGTTGACACAATCAGTTGACTTCAACTACGTAATGTTAAAATCTTGATCTACTGACGCTATTAGTTTGTTATGTCTACATTTGTCAAGTGATAATGTTTAAATATTGCATCTTACTGAAAAATCAATATTCAGAAATACGATGACTGTATTTTCAAGTTGCAGTTTGAACATTTTTAAAGTAATAATAATATACAAGGAAACTATAGAATTATGTTTCCAGAGTGTAGGGACATCCAAACAGATATACATAATAGATTGCTCTATAATAGAGATATTATAATTGCTATATAATATTGCTGTATAATAGATTGCTATATAATATTGCTATATATAGATTGCTATATAATGTAGCTCTTTTCTAGAACTATTTAGACTATTGCTACACAAGTGAAGGAAGACTGGTCTCCTGCTATGAACACAAATCTATTTGTGAATCAAGAATCTAGATTTCTCTACGAAAGCGCTCTATCGCGATTTGTATCTCTATTTAGACAAGTGCTCAAAACTCGGACAATGCCATTTAACATCTAGTAACCATATTCTGTCTCATTTCTATCACATTGTTTACCGTTAAAGTAATTCTTTTAATGGCTCCTCCATGGAATTCCGCATCTGTTGCGTGCTAACCATTAATTAATTGAGAGTCACACTTCAAATCCAATCAAATTACTCCAATTTATATTTTTTTGTGACAGGTTCAACAGTGGGATTTCTCGATGTTCAACGATGAATTATTTTCCAGTTGAGAGTGAGTGAGCGACGGACAGACAATTGAAGCGACAAAAACGTTGAGCCTGTAATCGGAACAGCTGGACTGGTTCCGGACGTCAATCGGTGAGTTGAAAAACGCCAACTGAACCGGACAGTGGTGAGGGAGGGGTGGTCGTGGTGACGCCTCTGGGACTATCGAGGGATACAGAGCAAAGCGTCGAACAAAACAGTAAAAGTGCACTGGTATTTATACAAAATAATTGCGAACAGCAAATCAGTGCTGGTGAAGAGAAGGGAAGAGAGTGAAGTTTGGGGCGTATTGACAATGGCTGGATTGTTTGACTATAGAAAGGGGGTCGTGCCGGGAGGAAGGGTTGGCGGTTGGCGGGACGAAGTGGGGTGGAAAGGCTGCTGTTTGATTTCGGATCCGCTTTGATCGAGTGGGAAAAGTGTCCTCTGCTTCAAATGAACGAGCCCCTCTATTCAAACACTACTTCAACGCTCTTTAATTAGTCACAAAATATTTGTCTTTCTTCCTCTAATCGACTCGTTCTGCTCCCGATTGGTCCCCCTCCCTCCAACACACACTTACCGCTCACCCTGCAACGCGCACCTGCAGCTTCTCATCCGCTGCCGAAATTCACCAGCCAACCGCACTACAAAATGCACAAATATGCGTCAATGACACTCCACTCGTGCACTTTCACCTTATATTTGAGCTGCCCCTTCTAACGAATTGTGAACGCGCGAGCACATACAATACACCACCTGCAAATGTTCTGTGGGGCATCACAAGCAAAATCTGATTTGCTGAAATGTATTTGCGTTGTGAGGGACTATTTTTAAAATGTGGATCTCTCAAGAACAACTTGAACCGTGGCGAACTATTTATGATCATTCTTATCTCTAATGACTTGCATAAAGTTGATTCTGTTATGATATAGAACTATGCCAAAATATTCAGAGGCCTGACGCAAATTATAGTAAAGCAAACTAGGTGGTGTTGCTCCTCAAAGAGCTTGAGGAAGACTTGATTATATCAGGCAGCGCAAATAGAAGTGAGGGTGAGATTCAGTTTATCTAAGTGTTTAAAAACAGTCACCCACATCACGTTACCAAACATGCGTTCTATTGGAATCGGGACTAATAACAAATGTTCATTGCCTCTTTCAGTATATTGCTTATACAGTCAAACCCAATATCACAAGTAATCATACGCTACATTGCAACACGCAGTATAAACTATCCGATTTCGAAGAAACTCACTTCCACCCATGAATATTCATTCTTTTTTGAAAGATTCATCTCATTGTTTCTTCCTATTTATTGTCCTTGTGATCATTTCAAAACGATCAACACTATTCAATTCAATGCGATCGTGAGCACACTTTGATTCATGATCAACTGCATTATGATCTTAAAACGTCTATTACATAAACATCATTCCATAAATCTTTCATATGAATGAATGATACCCATAACGATGGATTGAGTTGAAGATGTCTGACGTAATAATTCAAGCTCTAATAAATGGAAGTGAATTGATAAGATATAATCGAATAAGATCAAAAACAAATAATCCAAGACCATTATGTAAAATCAGGGTGGTGAAAGAAGTTAGCTAAGGAACATGTAATAAAAGGGAGAAGATGAACAAAAAGATGATCGTAAACAAATATGTAGGCCAACAGATCGTGTCTGGAATAATGCGGAGGATTGGATAAAAATGTGAGGATAATAATGTTGAGTCAAAAGATTGGGTCGGTCTATGATGAACAAAACGAGGAATAGGACAGCGTAATAAATTACAGTACCAGGTCCAATGATAGCTTCCAGATCCTATCCGCTGCGTTTTTCCGTTTCTAATCCAGACGACATCTCATTAATTTCTGCTGCAATAACAAGATTTATATTATGCTGTAAATTGTAAGAATTCAACAAGCATGTGAAATTGACTTTATTTTAGTATTTCCAGTACACGATATTCTTGTTTAAAACATATTACTCCTCTGCTGGAATGAGATGAATATCATCTGATTTTTATACTAGGCATTTGGATCATTCCTTCTATCTACAGCTGAGCTTTCTTAATACTGTACATAACTCCAGTATGGAATAAACATAGGCTGCTTATAATAAGTATGGAATAAACATACAAATAATAAGGATTTATTTTTTTAAATATTTTTCTTTTATGTCAAATGCTGCTGTTGTGAAAAATCGTTCGTTATAAATCTATTAAATTCAGAAAGGTTTGCCTAAAAAATCAGGGGAAGAATCTTTTGTCATAAAGGCTATTGAATAAATAAATAGGATAAGGAATTATCGTATAGGAATTACAATTTATATGACTACTGACTATAACCTTACAATGAATGACATCACCCAAAATCATGGAATATAGATAAAAAATATATCTAAGACGATACGTTCTCACTGTTAGTTACTATTACACTGTTTTGTGAATGTCAATGCCTGACATGCGCTTGTCACATACTGGATGGTCTCAGATGCCTGGTGACATCTTTGGCATGTGTATCTGTTTCCAGGTTCTCCTTCACAATGAACTTAAGGTAGTTCTTGGTAGCAACACACTGATCCTGGATAGCCAACATGAAACCTTCAGTCTCTGCAAAGATACTCCCCCCCTCCCTCAACTGAGCCAAGAATTGGATGCTTCTTGGCTTATAAGAGGGTTACACAGATTATGAGCATGGCGGCCATGCAAAGGCTTCTCTAACCAATTCTGGTGTGTAGTGGCAGGGTGGGGACCACATAGCCACTACACTTACTGGAAGCACAAAGTTAGTTTTTTTGTCATTATTTTTTTTGTTCTGGAAGACAGAATCTATTTAGTTTTCTGTTGTTTATTCTTCAGAATGTCATAAACTATGAAGAATTAAAATTAATGAATTTAATGACGTACTCAACTAATCTCATGAAAGTTCAGTAACAAATTTCTTAGCCTAACTTAAAGCTCCTATTTCCGAGCCGACATCAAAACTGAAACTGTTATGATGTTAAAGATCCAACTTGTTTCCACTAATATGTAAAAAAAAAACTTAATAAACACTTTTAAGTGGAAATTAACTCATGTTATGGCGTGACGGCCGTTTTACTCTTTTGTCAAGAGCATCGTCAGACGACCCACAGTACACACACACACACACAGTGTGTCTGACAACAGAGTGAAACGCCGTCACGCCATAACGTGAGTTAATTTCCACTTAAGTGTTTTTTATGTTTTTATTGAAATTGTCCTTAATTAATTAGAAAACTTTCCGCCACGGTGGATTTATTCCTGATCTGGGAAGCAACAATCTTCCAGGGTATCTACGATAGATATATGATATGCATTGCACTATCCAGGAAGTTTGAAGAACTTGTCAAATTTAAAGAACTTGTCAAATGGAGCTCAAAATCCTCCATTCATCAACATTGAAAATTTTCGTAATCTATTGCATGTCTCCAAGTTGATTAATTCATTATCAGCGCAAACTGGGAGGACCTGTATTGCCGCGCCGAGCGAACAAAAGACGCCGCTTCAAAGGAGTGAGTAATCAAGCGAACAATCGGCACGGCACAGCAGAGCAGAGCGAAGCGTTCACTAGCTGTTCTGCTCTGGTTGAACAATCAAACGTCGGGCGAATAATCGCGAGACAATCCTAATCAGAAGCGAAAATGATAAGCAGAAAGCAGCAGCCGTCAGCTGTGATCTGAACTGCGCTGCTGCTCCACCGCAGTCACAGCCCCTCCCACCACACCCACCACCCCCACCCTTCGCTCTTTGCCAAGGATTAATTTAATTAGGGGCTGATCGCAGGTGGAGTTCCCTTTGTTGATTTTATCTCGACTTGGATTGAAAATTAAACTTCCAACTCCTCAGCGGCCTACTAGTTGAGGGACGACCCTTCTTGTCGATTCACACTCGTCCACACCAATCTTGCACGTTAACTCATCAACCTTTCTCTCTCTACCTCTAGTACACTTTAATTCACTCTCTTCATTTTCTTCTTCCCCACCTTCACCCTTGTGGGAACTATATTAATTTTGTGGATTAAGCAGATACATGATTCAATGTTCGCATCCGGATGTTTAAGTTCGCTCATTGAACTTTGTAAGTTCCTCACACTCAGTTTAGTCACAAACCTCAAACATAAATGTTTATTTATTGCAATAAATGAAAAAACTGAAATGAGAATATTTTAGCATATGATCAGTAAAATTAAATTGAAAATTAAATAGTAATATGGAAATATCAATATATATAGCATATTTACATGGCTTTATGAGGTTAAAAATTTGGGATAAAATGTAGTACATTACGATATCAATGCATGTAATAATAGCCACTAAAAGCATGACGTCAGTATAAATATCTATAGAATCTTGCAATTATAAAATAAAAGTTTGGACCATGAAATCAGAAAACATAGAACAAATTTTAAGCAATGAGAATAACAGTCACTAGTTTGCTTATAGCACTCTTTCAAAATATTGCAGTCCTACGATTCTTCATTACCGAAACGATTATCTAAATAGTAAAGCTATTTTTACAGCAGAAGGATGGATTTGGTGCTTTATACCATCCAAATATCTTATTCAATCACGCCAAAATCTATTTTTTTATCAAGTCACCAAATAAATAATAGGTCCAGAAATGATCCCTTGAATAAGCTTGGAAGTCATTCTATGATTTCTGGAGTAGTACACTCTCATAAGTATTCCCTCGCCCCTTCTTAAATGTTCATTATAACCTTATGTCACACCAATTTCTTCAAAACTAAAATTCCCCAATGTCTCAAATCATTCACAGATCTATAATGTAAGATGTTCTTAAGAATTTCATAGGGTGTACCCAAATTTCGTTGATGTTTCTCAATTTTGGTAGCCTCTGTCAAGGACACTAACTTGAAGTATCCAAAAGACTAGTCTTTAGTACAGTGGCGTACCGAGGTTTTAAGCGCTCTAGAGCGGAAGTAACGATGCCCCCCCCCCCCCCACCAAAATTAGTCTTACACTCAACCACCCGATTGGGCTGATATTAATATAGTGGTAATTTAATGAACCAGCGGCTTTTTTTCTGCCTCTAACTATGCCGTATTTGTTAGAGATGCGAATCTCCAAGGAATGATTTTTCGCCAGGCCAGATTCTGCTTTTATCAATTTCCAAACAGCTTGTTTTGGATTTTTTCACTTTTCTATAAATTTATTTGCAGTTATTTTTTCGCATTTTGCAAGTCATCCTTATGAATTTTTTTTTATATTTTGGAAATAGGATTCAAAAGTGAAGTATTTCAGTTCTGTTCTTAATATAAAAACCATTGAACTTTTTGTGGATTTATTTTTTCAGAATAAATTCAAAGTCTTCATTCAATAACTTGAATTTGTTATACCTTTTGCCACCCAATTTGAATTGTTTTGGCTTTGCTACTTTCGACTATTTGCTACTTTTGACTCGACCGTTTTGCATTCTGTCTAGTTGTAACGCATTTACGGCTGAACGCATGAACCGATTTATTTTAAATTTGACATGAATTTTCCTTTATTCATGCGCAACGATGTTTACATACGGTTTTTTAAAATTGTGTTGCATTTCACCCTTTTGGCCTTCATTATAGTAATAATTTTTTTTGTAAGTAAAAGGTAATTTTCTCTCAAGAACGGTGCGCCCCTCAGAGCCTTGCGCCCTGGAGCGACTGCTCCACTCGCTCCATTATCGGTACGCCACTGCTTTAGTAGATTGATAATGCAATTCAATACTGAAATTCATGAGCATGTTGCAATTTTCTAGTGACTTATATTAGTTCTTGTATCTCTAGTTACTGTAAAACTCCATTGAAGTTTCACCTTGTGAAGTTTTATTGTAATTTGTGCAATGTTTATGCAACTGGCCTCAGGTTGAAAAAATTTAATTACTCAATACTATATCCTACAGGCCCACATCGTGGAAAGAATGCTACAGTCTTCACATTTCCATCCTGCTCAGCTGGAAAAAAATCAATCAAGATCATTAGATCTGACCCATCTTTTAAAATGTACCATTCTTGTATGACACAAGCTTTAGCACGCAAGAAGTATCACGGGATGCTACAGGTATTGAATTTTAGTGCAATTAAGAAGGAATATTTGAAGAAAGAGAAAATAAGCATCGAGAGTGGATCTGTTGTAGAGCAGCTTATGATACATAATTATGAGACTGGTGCAGGCAGCATGCAACTACAGCAGGCAGCAGGTGCAAGCAAACCAGACACGGTGCATGTGCATACAGATTGCAATTGCAGGGCACGCGGTCTCTGGCGATTCCAGTCGCACTTGCTCCGATAAACGGAACTGGTCTCTGACGCCAAATAAAATCTTGGCAAGCCTCTCCACATAACTTATATCTCGCTAACAGCTTCTTGTAATAAAAGTCGGCCGAGAACACCGACAAAAACAAAACAATCAAAATTCGACATTTTCTGTGGAAGGCGCCACTTCACTGCACTACAGTCTGTATTATTATTATTATTATTATTATTATTATTATTATTATTATTATTATTATTCTAGCCAGTGTATTATTTACACCAGTTGTGTCCTCAGGGTACTGATTGCTGTCAATCGCTTAATATAAAACGAAGATTATTCGCTCAATTTTTTTTCATAGATGTTTAGGTATAAATTTATCTTTATTTATTCTCAGCAGGGCATTGGTGAACCATGAAGGGCGACATGAGAAATATATTATTAAATCTCCAAATTAAAAAAAATAAATAAAACACTGAAAATGGCTGTATGAATGTACCTTACGGAGGTAAAATTCTGTATTCAAATTGTATATAAAATATATAAATATTGTTATTTGTTCCATAGATAATCATAATATTAATACTATTCCAACAACTGATATTCTCTTATGTGAGATGACCGAACCGATTGAAAATTAATTATTATTGACTTTTTATAGTAAATTCAACGAATTGCAGTCAATTTCAATTGTGAATAAATTATACTTATATTTCAATTTCAATTTCAATTTCAATTCTTTATTCACACATATTGATTTGTACAAAGAGAAAACATTTGATACAAATATTGTGTGTCGTCATAAAATTATAAGAAATACACTACAAATACACAGATACACAGAAATACACAGATACAAAGTTAAAGATTACAGCAAAGTCATAAAGTCACAATAAAAATTAACTACGGTATGAGGTAATGTTCTAGACTAGATCCCGACTCTGTTCAGATATTCTTGTGTTGAATAAAATGCATGTTTCTGAAGGTATATTTTTAATTTACTCTTGAACTGTCCAGGTGTGTTACTTTGTTTGATTTCGTCTGGAAGTCTATTATATAACCTTATTCCCATGTAATGTGCACCTTTTTCAAATTTAGCTGTTTTGTGGATGGGATAAAATAAAAGTCTCTCTGATCTTGTAGTTCTCTGGGATTCCCTATGCTTTGATAATTTGTCAAGGTTATTAAAAACTATTGCTAATACTGCATACATGTAAAGAGATGGTACTGTGAGGATTGCATTCTGTTGAAATGTTTCTCTACAGGGGTGAGCCCATCTAAGCCCAAATATTCTTCTTATTATATTTTTTTGAGCTTTGAAAATTTTTTCTACATATGATGAACCCCCCCAGAATGCAATTCCATATCGAATCAAGCTCTCAAAATAGCCTCGGTAAACATCCAGCAATACCTTCAAACTACAAGTATCCTTCAAAAGATTTATGGCATAGGATGCTGAGCTTAATTTTTTCAACAGATTCTCTGTATGGCACGCCCATGATAGCGTCTCGTCAACTGTGATCCCTAGAAACTTGGTTCCTGTACATATTGGAACATTGGGCCCACACAACAATGAACTTACATCTGTTATTTTCTCAGAGCGAGAGGAAGCTCTAAAATTTACTGCAATGGTCTTACTGGAATTAAGCAGAAGACCATTTGCTTCAAACCATGAACAGCAATGCCTCAATGTTGAAGCCAGATTTGAAAGTATTGTGTAGGCCAAACGTTTTCAAATCGTGAAGATTCATTTTCAAAGGCCTTTGAAGATGAGTCTCTACAACTCGAAAACATTTGTCCAAAAGTGAGTAGAAATTATTTATTCACAGTTAAAATTGACTGCAAATCGTTGAATTTACAATAAAAAGTTAATATTAAGAACGCAGATCGTTGTGGAACATTTCAGAAATGTTTTAAATATTTCTTGCAGGCTTTTAAAGTAATAAATTATCCGTCGCATTTTAAACTTCGTTGGCGACGGTTGATACAAAAGAGCGTATGATAAGAATTAGAATTAAAACTTGGTCTTAAAAGAATTTAAAAAAATGCAATTAAAAAAAACTTGAATAATACAGATGGAAGAATTTTCTCTCACAGATGCAGTTCCAGCGGTGTGGTGGTGTGGTTGATACGGAGTCCACTATACTTGCAATACAAGTTTGATAGGAAATAACTTCCTTTAAAACAAATCTTGCTGCATAGGAAGTCCCTATCAAGTAGCATAGATTGATTTCTAGTGATAAAATAACGTACTTGTAGCTGTCAACAAGTAAGTTAATAGCAGACAAGATTATGTTGCAGACAAGATTTTGTTGCAGACAAGATTTTGTTGCAGACATCACTTGAGATGAAGATTATAAGCAATCAGACGTTCAAGGTACGCGGGAAAGGCGATTTGAATAAATATTGGATTGAGGTATCTAGATGGCGCCGATCGACACGTGGGCTGAAAAGCATGTGCAAGGCGTGTCACGTGACCCACGTGGGCGACAATCGCGTGCCTTGCAACATCCGGCAGGCGACGCGGCGCAGGTAGGCCCTTCTCACTTAAAACTATACTTCCAAAAACACGTTGTGACATCAATTAGGCAAATCCTGTCTATAGGCTTGTGAACAAAGTAGAATCGTAGAGCTGCAAATGACTTGAGCTAAAACCCAGGCATCAGGCATTTTCGGAAGAGAAGACGAGAGAGATATTCTTCGCTTATATTTGATGTCTTGACTTCAATTCTGATGAGATTAATCATTTGAATTTAGTGAGAATAATTCGATGAAAGTAATTTTATTTTGATTATGTTATGAGCTGCCGATGAATAAATTGAGCGGTTGAGCTACATTCATCCAATAATCCATCTTGAGCCGAACTTAAAATAGCTGTTGAGCTGTAATCTCGGACTAATAACGGAAGAAATGGAAAGTTACTAAAATCTTCCCACCGAATTGATGCTCTTGATTTAAATTCTGATTTTGTGAGCTACCAATGTATTGAGTTGTTGAGCAGCAAAGCTGTTTAATGTAATCTGGACTAATAACAGAAGAAAGGGGAATGACTCGAAAATCTCACGCACTTGTTGCTCTTGACTTCAATATTAATAATAATTATTGATTTCTCAATAAAGCAAAACATTTGGTTAGTTACAAAACTACAGTTGATTAGGAAAATGTTCAAATATATAATAAAATAGAAAATAATAAAAAATAAATATATCATTTTATTCTACAAGAAGTCTTTTACTGTAACTTACATATAAAAATTATCAAAAATTTAAAATAGTCGTAGGTGAGTTCAACTGCCCCAAAAACAAAAAATAACGTTGAACCCCCATATCTCACAAAATAGTTGATGGAATTTTTTCTTGCGGCAATAGGTAACATACCTTAATACCTTAATACCTTAATACCTTAATACATCTAATACAAGAAACTTCGGAAAAGTTATGCGTACAGCCTTAAAGGCCATTCTCCTCCCTCATTTGCAAATCGGACATAAATCGAGTCTTGATGCCAAATCATGAGATTTTATGTTACAAAATGTTTTTCATTTCTAAACCGGATAATTCATTTTTATTTTTATTTATAGTGAAATGCTAAGATAACAGAATGTATCAGTGAGTTCGTGGTATTTGAGCTTGCCTACTACCAATGACTTCCATTGTCATTAAAAATGATGAATGTTTTTCCTTATTATTATTCCAAACAGTCTAATAGCAATGAATGTAACTAATCAGAAATTATTTGTGTGTATCATTCTCACTTACATGTTTGATTATAGAATAAGATAGATATTATTGAATAAATAAATTTTTCGTTGAGATATTATCATCCAGCAATAGGCTTGCGTGATCAAGGCTGTAAATACAAGAACAAAATAGAAGGCATAATTTGCTGGATAATAATGATGGAATCATACCCCCAGGCTCAAGAACTGGATTGCATTATCATTTATCAGTCACATAAATTTTATCATACACATTGTACTCAGTTTGAAAAATGTTCTTATAGCTGCATAAAGTCACTCGCTCTCAAATATGTTCCATTTTTCATTCCTTATACATCTGAAAAATTGTGGCAGTATTGATCACCTTAGCAAAAACAGAAGAGCAATGGCGCTCCAAAAGAAACTAGTAATTTTTAAAGGTGGAGCAATTTTTGTACCGACGCTTCAAGCGTTTTGAGCATAATTTTCTTTTCCTTCACCGAGGCCAAAGATTTTTATTGTGATGCACAACGTACTTGAAATATTTTAAAAATCACCTTTTTCTCTTGTCTATTTTTGTGAAATTTCATTCCAAAGGCCATGCACATTTCATTGGTGGCGTAGCCTTTTTCATAGGTTAATTTGCTATTGCAACTAATATAAATTGAAAAGCAATAAATTAAGGAATATATAATAGACTTATGAAAGAAGAGAAACGGAAAAAAGTTTTTAATTCTAATTGTTTTTTTGAGAATGCATTTGCACCTATAGATAGGTGACTAAATAGACAGACGTAGCATTTCAAGAAAATTCATGAATTGGAAGTACAGTGAAGATAATATGAGAAATTATTCAATTCTTCACATTTTCTTCTATGGCTTCCTAGATACTGTACAAAAATACTTTTCTTATCGAACTGTTTTATTGATAACCACTCAAATAATATCCGTTTCATGCTTTTAAATTACACATATCAACTAAATATTTCAAATCAATTTCAGGAAAGGTCTACTGGAGAATTTATCAAGTTGAGGATATTATTTCTGTTACTGAACACATCCTTGTCTTAACGCCATCTTTGTCAATCTTTTTAGGCTTGTTGTACTCACTAAAATAATGAAAAAAGTTCAAAAATGTCCAGAAATGTTCTATTACTAGAAATAGTTCAGAGGTCCGGAAATGCTTCGTTTCAGAATTGAACATGGTGGAAGTTAGCAACCATAGCCTCATCAGTTTACTCATTCCTAAATTTTAGTGCCTTCATTTTACTTGTAATTTGGTCAGATTCGACGAAAAATGAGCTGAAATATTGAATTAAAAAAGTTGAAAGTTGGCAGCTACAGTAGATATTCTACAAAATATGCAAAAATGTTCCGAAAGACGTTTGATAAGTCTGAATTTTTGTTAATCGTACAATAAACTTGCAGTTTTTCTAACAAAACTTGTTGAGAATTTAATTTGCACAAAAATGTCCACTAGCCCAATAGCCGATAATGACTTCATAAAATCGACTTATTGAATCAAAACACACTAATTTTGTACCACTTGCCATTTTATATGTTTGTTTTTTTTAATTTTTTATACGGTTCATTGAGCTCTTGTAAATTTTCTCTATTACTAGAAAAAAGAACGGTGCAAGTAGAAGAGTTTACAGGTACAATGTTGCAAAGAAATATCTGGAACGTAAGAAACTGCATTTGCTCAGTCGCACCTTGCTCTTACTAGGCGAGGCCTCCACTTGCGATATTTAGTCGCTGCTATTAAAAAATCGCATTTGCTGAAAGACTGTAAGGCGCGGCCTTCACTTGCGATTTCTAGTCGCAAGAGTGTTTAGTTTGTGTAAAAATGAAGCCCATTATTTCTAGATAAAACAGGCAGGCTATGCAGGTCAGAGCTGCGACAACACTGTCAGCAGTGGATGCATATCCATACTCTTAACCATGTGACTCATTGCGAAAGTCCGATAGTTGGGTCGCAGACAAAATAGGATGATTTGCAGTTTTTTGTCGTAGCGATTTTTCGGGCAAATGTTGGTTCATCCTAACTAGAAATAATGGGTTTAATTTTTACGACTGAACAATCGTGTGACTAGAAATCGCAAGTGAAGGCCGCGCCTTACAGTTTTTCAGCAAATGCGATTTTTAGTCGCAGCGACTAAATATCGCAAGTGGAGGCCGCGCCTCACAGCAAGTACTGAGGATAAGTGATTGAATAATTAATTGAATAATTCATCCAACTCATTACCCACGCACAGGTCTCAGACCTATGTGGGCTTTATCCTCCAAAAAAAAAAAAAAAAAAAATCGAATAAAAGAATTGAAAACGTGAATTGAAACGAATTGAAAGAAGCAGCACAGTAATTGAAAACGTGACCTGTGTTGTTGATCACCACCAAATTGAACGGCCAATTGAGTATGGGCCAATTCCTGAGAGATGTCTTATCATGATTCATATAAATATTTTTTATTTATCGAGCAATTATGCTGCGAATAGAGAATTGAAAATTTAAACTTTTTAAATATTTTAGCTATAAAATCATTCACATATATCTGCGGTTGATATCCTTGAAATTCTTCAAAAGCCTGCAATTACCCCTTGGTAAGAGAATTCCACTACATATCTATTCAATTATTGAATAAAATAAATTTTTCATCCTAATAATGCGAGAGACTCTTAAATTTGGCATGGTGTAGTCAGAGAGTATAGAAGAAGAACTTTTACTTCTATTCTCTCTGGGTGTAGTCCACATATATCCTATGACTATTATCTTTCTGTAAATAATGAAGTAATTTATCTCGCCTGTATTGATATTCTTCCTCTATTCTAATATTAAATTCCTTATTTTTTCCTTGATCTTTTTCCCATTTCAGATTTAAAAAAAAAGACAGTTCTAGACGATTTAGGAATCAATAATCTGTTATTAGAAGCAAGAAAATAGGACTACTATATCATCTTTTACACAGAAATTTGCTAGCATTGACGAGTTATGTTTAAATATATGAATGTATGTATATTAATTTGATTATGAATGGATGTGTATGGACTGATTGAACTAACAATTTCACCATGTTTTCGGTGATAAACTAGCAAAAATTTCGTACCGTACATGAAGCTTTTATAAATCAAGGGATTAAAATTTAAATCGATTTATTAAAACGTACATAAAATCCTCGAAGTTTGTATGAAATACGTATGTATATAATGTGAATATTCATCCAGAACAAAAATAATCTCAGTGAAGGGTGAAGTCCAGTGGTGATCTGCTAAATGAAGGCTATTATAGACTCAATGATCATATTGGAACACTGGTTATGTCTACTCACTTTTTATTGTGGGAAGCAACCCACTCACTCACCGTCAATTGGAATGGAAAAGAAAGGAAGGGTCTTCCTTCATTCATCCCCAACAAGGGGTTGAAACAAAAAAGAAGGGTAGATGCAGCAGGAAGGCATTGGGCCACCCTCACTGGTCCACAATTGAAACAAGCTGTAAGTCACACGCTCTTAATTAGACAATATACAAAGTCTAACGCCTATCCCATTGGTCATTCAAGTGGTCCCAACATAAATATGCAGATATGGTCGTTAAATTCTGCATTGTTTGTGATGCAGATAGCTGGCTATAAATGGTTCATAACTTCATCAACAAAGAGTGATACAGAAAACAATCGTATTGTTCTATTATGCAGAGTATCATCTCTATCCCACGGACAATTGCAGGGGTCATCACTGGCTATTCATTCGAATATCGTTCAGAATTTTCCGTTCAGTTACATGAGTTTTGCAACTATTAGGCTATTGAAATATTATTTACAGTATTGAAAATATTTTAACCATTTTTATCATCTTATATATATTTTTTGAAATATAAGCTCTTGTAAAAACCAGGTACTAACAACTCTCCGAAGAAGTCTTTTTCACTAGGTTACTGATGTAAATAAATTGACAAACTATTTGATTAAAACTAACATCAATGATTCTATTGACATGTTTGTATTGTATGTTTTATATTTCATACATGTTTATATTTCAATCGGTAGTTTAATTTTCAATATATTTGATATTTTTGGGAAACTCAATTTGGTGGTCTAGACCAGGTGAAAGTTATTAAATTTATTATAAAGCCTATTTGAAAATGGATAGGATTTATTCTCAATATATCTTTTAAATTTCTTGCATAATCTCTATAACTGAATGAAACGTAATCCATCTCACTAAATTCAATTTAATAACTAATATCCATTGCAGGATACTAAAATGGCCTGGTACAATAGCCTCTGTGAATGATCAGAGGCAGCAAAGAATGAAAAAAGAATAAAAATGGAGAGGAAGTTTAAAAATATGTGTAAGAAAAGGAGTGGAGCACGTAAATAATTTGAACAACCTATCAATCATTTTAAAAATATAACGACGAATCTGAAACTGAATTGACTATGACATATACTGTGTATTGTATTTTTATGTCAACAATTGAAAATGATTCAAATGAAATTTAGCATTTGTTCAAGGCAATGATGAATACTATTATTAATGAAGCAACTCTTATGAATCAAAATATTATTTTCCTACAACTGCTCGTAGAGTATTTCTTTATGTACAGAAAACTGATTGTAAAATACCTCTTTACTGCTCAGCGAGCGGTAAAGTCAGCTGACGAACGAAAAAAGTACTTTACCGCTCGCTAGCTGTGTTTGATGGCTTCTCATTGGTGGATCATGAAATCCGTGAAATTCTCATAACCTCAACAATGGCACACGCTAACCAAATCCGCGCATGGTCTGTGATGTTACATTTAAGGAAGATATCCAAATGGCTTGTTTAAATCCTTTTTATCATGTAAAGGAGTATCTATGTATACCCACTTCTGACATAGACTAGTTTGTTTAGCGCCCTTGTCATGAAGCCTCATCCTATGTCAGACAGGGTTTTTTTTTGTGTTTTGCCTGTGTTTTACTTGTGAGTGAGTAGTTAAGGAAGTAGCTTATTAACGCGATCATATGCATAGGAATGCCCACAGATCAAGTTTATATCTATCTATCTATCTATCTATCTATCTATTTATGTATTAAGAGCGTGAAGCGCGACTTTATCGCTCGAGCTAAAACAGTTACTGCGCGACGCATAGCGGAGCGCAGTAATTTTGCGAGAGCGATAAAGAAGCTTCACGCGCGAATTACATACAATATTTTTCCTACAACTGCAGCTCTGGATTCCAACACAATAAAAGCTTGTAGTTTTTAACATCACAGACCGTGCGCAGATTTGGTTAGCGTTCGCCATTGTTGAGGTTATGTGAATTTCACGGATTCCGTGATCTACCAATGAGAAGACATCAAAATCAAAACAGAAGCGTAAAGAAAACAGTTGGCGAGCATAAAGTACTTTACCGCTTGCGGAGCAGTAAAAAGTTATTAGTTTTCAGTACGTAAAGAACTACTTTACGAGCAGTTGTAGGAAAAAGTTTTTATTGTGTTGGAATCCAGAACTGCAATTGTAGGAAAAATATTGTATGTAATTCGCGCGTGAAGCTTCTTTATCGCTCTTGCAAAATTACTGCGCTCCGCTATGCGTCGCGCAGTAACTGTTTTAGCTCGAGCGATAAAGTCGCGCTTCACGCTCTTAATACATAAATAACTTTTAAAGTTTATTGTTGTGATGCCTATGATCATAGAGCATTGAATTAAGTTTTTAATCTTAAATTATTTTCTTCTTCTTCTTCTTCCTTTCACGGTTTAGGCATTACTGCCTGTTCCGAACCTCATCTGCGCCTCTGCAATCTGTCCATCTTTTCCTGGGGCGTCCCCGATCTCTCCTCCCAACTGGCTTATACATAAGGGCCTGCTTGGGGATTCGGTCATCGCTCATCCTATTCACATGTTCGAACCATTCATCCCTATTTCCCGTTATCCTGTCTCTTATGGAAAAGATGTTAAGCTGTGCCCTTATGTCCGTATTCCTGTAGCGGTCTTCTCTGCTACATCCATAAGTTTTACGGAGAAATCTCATTTCTGATGCCTGCAATCTGCTCTCATCCCGCTTGGATAGCACCCACGTTTCACTGCCATATAACAAGGTTGGTGCTGCCATCGTTCTATAGAACTTCATCCTGGTTTCCTTGCTAGTATTATTCTTCAACGCTCGATGAATAGTTCCACAAATGTGTTGGAAGCGGTGCATCTTGTTGCAGGCATCTTTATCAAGTTGATAAGAAATGTCGCAGCCCAGGTATTGGAAATGGGAGACTTGTTCTACTATCTTTGTCTGTATAACGATTTTACTTCTTACCGGATCTTTACCTCTGAAAGCCATCACTCTTGTTTTTGTTGAGGAGACGTCAAATTATATTCTCTGCATAGCTGGTCTAATTTGAAAAGAGCTCTCTGTAGGTCATCTTCATTCTCCTGCAACACTATCAGGTCGTCAGCAAATAATAAGCAGTTCAGTGCATCACCTGAGTCCATTCTTACACAAATATCGGTTTTCACTTGAGTTTTCCATTTTCTGATAACGCCATCTAAATAAATGTTAAATAGAGCAGGTGATAGTCCACACCCTTGTCGTAAACCTCTGTTAATGATAATCTCATCAGTCTTGGAATTCTCCATATCAATTATGATCCTGGTATCATGGTATAGGCTCTTGACTGCATTTATAATATGAGAAGGATAACCAGATAACTGCAAAATATCCCACAACTTTGCTCTATCAACTGAGTCAAATGCCTTCTGGAAATCCACAAAGGCTAAATGGGTTTCAAGATTGAATTCTCTTCTTTTCTCTACAATTTGCTTAATGCTGAACACATTGTCTGAGCATGATCTTCCTTTCCTGAAGCCACATTGCTCCTCAAGTAGAAGAACTTCCATAATGGGCTGCATCCTTTCTTTAATTATCATGCTGTAAATTTTGTAAGCTGTGTTCAGCAAACTGATTCCTCTGTAATTATCGCAGGATCTTCTATTGCCTTTTTTGAAAAGGGATTTGACTGTGGCAATTTTCCAATCCTTTGGGGTCACCAACTGTCTCCAACACATATTTATCAAATGAAGGAACCTAAGTCTGAAGAACAAGCCTCCACATTTGAGCAGTTCCATGTTCAAGCCATCAGATCCAGTTGCTTTCCGATTTTTTGCTTTACTGAGCATCTTCTCTAACTCTTGCAATGTAATTGAGTCCACAGCATGGTCTATTTCTTCTTGTGGCACATTTATCCCCTCCATAGGAGTATCGCAACAACTATCATCAAACCAGAGATCCTTATAATGCTGAATCCATTTGTCCTTTGATACAACATTCATCCTTGCAGTATCTTTCTTTGTCTTGTTCAAGTGTTTCATGATCTTATATGCCACTTGCTGTTTCCCATGAAGATCCTCTTCAACTGTTCTTATGAAAGCTTCCCAAGACTCTTTGTGTGCTCTTCTGATTATAGCTCTAGCAATGTTCCGCTTAATCCTATAATTTTGTTTAGACTCAGCAGTGTTACGTTGTAAGTCAATTTTGTGAGCTTTTTCTTGTCATCTATAGCTTTAGCAATTTCATCGTTCCAAACTTTTAATCCTCTATGGTTCATTGACTTTCTTTTCTTTCCCAGAGCTTCACTTGCTGCTTTTAATATGGAGTCTCTAATTATGCCCCACTCTTCATCTACATTGTTGGATGTTGGAAATTATTTTTAATATTGAAATTTATAGTAGCTCTATGCTACTACCCGCTTTACATACGCAAAAATGGTAGAAGACTGCCTGCAGAATGCTACAGTTACTAACTAATATCAAAATGCAGAATGCATTGGTTGTGAAGTGTGAATCGTAAGAACTGGCGAAGTGTTTCGAGGAGCAGTCAATAAAATTGACGTCTAAACGAATCATAGCAAATTGTCTGAATGATTGCACACACGCCATCCAATTGTCAATGCCGATTGTCATTGCCAGTTGCCGATTGACTCTTCCGCATCATCCACCTGTTAAATATTGGAGTGTATGTGCTGTTTTTATGTACTGACTGGAACAGTGCGAGAGACCAGCCACCAATAATTGAGGTGATGACACGAGAGCGACAGTTTAGCCGTCGATTACTGGCTTCTTTCGATCAGAATGCGGACAGTAGCTATAAAAACACTTTGATCAATTCGTACACACCACTTGTCTTTGTCACAAATAATTTATTACTTTCCCTTTTACGCGCTCGGGCCACATTAGTTGTTCTGAGCATTTTTAACTGCTTGAAATTACTGCCAAACAGATAAAAAGATAAAACTTAAAAACACTTTTAAATGGAAATTGTGACTCACGTTATGGCGTGACAGCCGCTTCACTCTGTTGTCAAGAGCATCGTCTGACTACCCACAGAACACTCTTAAAATATAAAAAGAGTTTATAATAACCACCTCTGAGACATACATCATACAAGGATGTAGAAAATCAGTTGTAAAGTACTGTCGAACAAAAAAAATATATATCTATATAAATGTTTCCCTTATATTACATAGGAGTCCAGTTTTGAAACTGAATTTAAATTTCTATGAAGTTGAAAATGTCATTGCTGAGTCCAATCAACACAACATTTCAAACCATGCACTTTTTAATAAAAAAATGTATATATATTTTTTTCAATTATATGGTAATGCTTTAATTACAATCCATATCGTATTGCATATCACTGAAAAGAGCAACATGAGTTTTGTAAAATTATACAACATTCTGCTCTCTAACACAATTGAACAATCTGCAAGAGGAATTTGAAAATTTCTGTATTGTGACCTTAAAATTTTGGATAGCTCTCTATCTCTGAATGAGATCTTATAATCATGTATTCTTCCTAGTCCCATTACTAACTGAGAGTGTATCAAATTTTACGAAGGTGAATGAATAGGTGGGTTGAATTAGCATGGAATGACCCTTCATCAACATCGACATTGCACCCAACACTGTAAAAACATAGATGTTTTTAGTTTCTGTTCATTTTAGTTTCTGGTCATTTTACATCATCATTGTTTTAGTCCAATACATTCATACAATGCATAGCTATTAAAAAGCTTATTCCACAATAATTGTAATTGTAATTATTTGCATGTAATTCAAAAATATATTATTATTTTACATATACTATTATTTTACATATATTATTATTTTTTCATGTAATGCAAAAATATATAATTATTGAACATAGTAATAATTATTTTTTCATCACGTCATTCTATGCTATCATGCTATTCATAAATTGATTGAGAATATTACACATTCAAATTATTTAAATAATGAAATCTTAAATACACATACATTTTGATGAAGTGTTCATGAGAGTTTATTGATGCAATCACCATACTTATATGAATCAAAAAAGCCAATCAAAAGTTCGTTTGTTATAAGTGGCAAGACATGGATGTGTAATAGAAAAACGCATACGTTTTGTGCTGACCTCTTCAAAACAAAAGATGGTTGTTGAGCAATGATAAATGGACAGTGGATGGATGAGACGTGGATGTTAGACGCGTGCTCAAGAGATGACGGTCATTATCAAGTTGAAATAATAGAAAGTAAATTTGATCTATTTGCATGGCGAGAGACGAGCGGAATGGAAGGTTGTGGCACCCCGTTGAGCTTCTCATGGGGCCACGCGGCCAAAAATATGCCCCCATCTCACCCCGTCGATGGTGGCTGCTCTTTAGATACTCTAATCGCTTTTAATCGGTGTCTACCCTCTCACAAAAGAGCAGCGGTCTCCGGCGAGGGGGCTGTCGAGTGGACGCCCGAGCCGAGAGTCGTGGGACTGCACTGTCGAAATCCACACCGGCAACTACTGCTTACAGGCACCCACCTAGACTTCATTCTGTCCGAACGACTTTGAAAAAACTAACAAATCAAGCGTAAACCAAACTGTTATGATTTCTGATACTCTATTGCACATATTGTACGATATTAGCTCCACATCAAGATAACACCGCCTTTATCGGTGAATCATAAAAAGTACTTGAAATGTACAAATAGCAGCTAGTTTCAAAGTACGGGCTACTTAGTCACATATCGGCTATCTCCTGTGACCATTGAATAATAAAACATCTATTGTGCACTTTCATCAATAATCTGGCTCGTTGCGGGTGGTCAAGTAACCTGGGAACTTGACAAATAACTTACCAAGTAGCTGGTCTCAGCGAAAGATCGATTTTCATAATAAGGGAACTTTAGAAACTAAGATATGCATCTGCGAATTATTTACTTTTGCGGTTATTTTTCCAGAAAGAGCGTTTTTCAACTACATCCGGTCTCCATTATGATTTTACTACTATATTTTTTCTATACTGAATCGTTTTTATTTTGTATCTAAAGGAAGTGCCATCTATGAAAAAATCTAATAAAGTGACCCGAACAAAATGAATATATTTAATCGATCTACATTATTTATCCACCCATTGATTTTGCTCCAAATATAACAATAGTATGTTAAGATTAATTACCTGAATATTTATTAACCTGTCTTGCTATTTATGGTCGGTGAAATTACTAGCGCTGTACATTTTTCTATTTACTTAGTTCTGTGATGTTTTCCATGACGAAATACTTAATGAAAAATTCAATATTAAAACTGAAACTGTATTTCACTTTTAAATAATGTTTTACTCGCATATATTGGAGATGCTTGAGGAATGCATTTCACTTCTGAAAAGAAGCTTCGTCAGGTTAGGTTAGGTTAGGTCAGGCTGACGAAGCTTCTTTTCAGAAGTGAAATGCATTCCTCAAGCATCTCCAATATATGTGAGTAAAACATTATTTAAAAGTGAAACTTATTTTCATTATTTATTTAAAAGTGAACTTATTTTCACCTCAGGTTCTCTTCCCATTATTCTGTGGCTTACTCCGTTTCTTGAATTGTCGGTAGGCCATTGTTTCTCATTAAAACTATAAGAAAAATCTGAAAATATGCAATTTCTAAAAAAATAAGTAAATCAGTTTTGTTTTATCTAAAAACAGAAGCACTTGCCCTTACTCGAGTGGACATAATGTACGGTAATTATGTCTTTCGTGTTCACAGCGCGGATTATCAACGGATGATCGAGCCTCGAGCGCTCGAGCCACTCGATAGAACCGGTTTGAAAGACTAGAAGCTATAATCTAATAACACGTCGAATCAGCG
This sequence comes from Conomelus anceps, assembly GCA_948455865.1. Classification (NCBI taxonomy): domain Eukaryota; kingdom Metazoa; phylum Arthropoda; class Insecta; order Hemiptera; family Delphacidae; genus Conomelus; species Conomelus anceps. The sequence continues at coordinate 27,488,504 of OX418218.1, read as the reverse complement.
TGGTTTGATTTTGGCATATGGAAATGCTGAACGGCAGAAAACACAAGCGTGAAAGATGGACTAGATTATAAGCACAGCTATAAACCAGTTCGCTAATAGATTCTCCGACAGAATCCTGATGCTACTTTCAGATTAGCTAATGGGGCTCAACGGATCGGAAGAAATTTGAGATAACGGCGACTCCAGCCACTGATTCCGAGACATGCAGTGGTCTGATACCTTGATTTTGAGCCATCACACTTCGGTCTATTATACTTGTGGCCCGATTTTATCAGTTTATTGATAGCTTTCCAACCCAATCAGTGTTCACTGTCATCGGAGAGACAAGATACTGCAACCTGGGATCCCGGGATGAAAATTAATTTTCTTAATCTGGAAGATAATCGCGAGGCGTCTTCTTTCTGAACGAGGAGAATAGTTGGTGATAACTGTGATTTTCTATCTCGGTAATCGATTCTTCCTATTGCTCAATTCCACTTGAGAAATTAATTTCTTTATAGACTCATTAAATGTTTTAAAAGTGAATTGTATAAAGAGAGATATAAAAAGACTGTAATAAAGTTTTTCGTCATACTCGTATATATTCACCACTTTACAGAGCATTGAATCGAGCCGGTAAACGTCTGTTTACAGAAAGAACAGCTGATTTTCATTACCGTATCCTTTTTCAGTGCGGTAATGGATATTACCGCATTCCAGCTGATTCAGAATTTGGAAAAACAGCTGATCTCAGAAGAATTTTATTATTTTACTACTGTGATGGATTTTGTGGTTATGATGCTTCTTGTACTTGCTCAAAGTTTATTTTTTCGTATTTTAGACTAGTATGACGAAAAATATCGTACGTAACTCTTCCGGAAAGATGTTTACCGTACTCGTATGATAATGCCGCACTCGACCTCGTCTCGCGCATTAACGTATACTCGTACAGTAAACACCATTCCCCGCACTTGTAACGTAATATCATATGACGAAAAACATCGTACGTAACTCTTCCGGAAAGATGTTTACCGTACTCGTATGATAATGCCGCACTCGACCTCGTCTCGCGCATTAACGTATACTCGTACGGTAAACACCATTCCCCGCACTTGTAACATAATATCATAGACTAGGTTATCCCGGGTCGCACGAATGTGCGACTTTATTGAACTTTGTAAAATACATTCCAAATGTCGATTTTCTACAGACTGAACGCCTATGATGATAAGTTTAAGCACAGTATGAGTTGCTCCATTTCTAAGTGGGTATCAAACATACCTATCATGCTATGAGTTCCTTAATTTTCTTCTGCTTCTTCCACTTCTTCTTTTTCTTCCTTTTTATTTTTCTCCTTTTTCTTCTTCATCTTCTTTTTCTACTTCTTAATCTTTTTTTTCTTCATCTTCTTTTTCTTCTTCTTCTTCCACTTCTTCTTCCTCTTCTTCTTTTTCATCTGCTTCTTCCACTTCTTCTTTTTCTTTTTCTTCTTCTCCTTCTTCTTATTCTTCTTCTTCCTCTTCTTTTTTTTTCTTTTTCTTCTTCTTCTTCTTCTTCTTTTTCTTTTTTTCCTCTTCTCAAAGTAATAGGTACTTTGTCTATCCATCTAATTTATCTAATTATTTGACATTTTATTACATGGATCTTTTTCAGTGTAAATTTTATACAATTTATTTTCATTTTAATTTATATATTTTTCTTTTATTTTCTACAATTTAATTTATTCTAATTTTGTATTTACGTTCAATGTGCAATGGGTCTGTCAAGACCTAGTACAGACAATAAATCAATCAATCAATCAATCAATCAATCAATCAATCAATCAATCAATCAATCAATAAATCAATCTTCTTTTCTCCTTTTTCTTTTTCCTCTTCTTCTTCTTCTTCTTTTTCTTCTTCTTCTTCTTCCTCTTTTTCTTCTTTCTCTTCTTCTTTTCTTCCTCTTTTTCTTCTTCTTCTTTTCTTCTTCTTCTTTTCTTCCTCTTCTTCTTCGTTTCCTCCTTTTTCTTCTTGCTCTTCTTCTTCTTCTTTTTCTTCTTCTTCTTCCTCTTTTTTTTCTTTTTCTTCCTCTTCTTCTTCTTCTTCTTCTTCTTCTTCTTTTCTTCCTCTTCTTCCTCTTCTTCTTTTTCTTTTTCTTCTCCTTCTTATTCTTCTTCTTCCTCTTCTTTTTCTTCTTTTTTTCTTCTTCTTCTTCTTCTTCTTTTTCTTCTTCTTCTTCTTCTTCCTCTTTTCTTCTTTTTTTCTTCTTCTTCTTCTTCTTCTTTTCTTCCTCTTCTTCCTCTTCTTCTTTTTCTCCTTTTTCTTCTTCCTCTTCTTTTTCTTCTTTTTCTTCTACTTCTTCTCCGACTTCTCCTTCTTCCCCTTCTTCTTCTTCTTTTTCTCCTCTTTCTTCTTCTTCTTCGTCTTCTTCATCTTCTCCTCTTCCTTCTCTTTTTCCTTCCGCTTCTTCTTCTTTTCTCTCTCTTTCCTCTCTCTCTCTCTCTTCCTATTTATCCTATCCTTCCACCCTCTCTCTCTGAATGAACAATGAAAAATAAACTTTTTGTTTCAAAACAGCTGATCATCAAATCATGTTGAAATGTGAAAAGCTCACCGATCCCTATGTTAAAGCAATGGCAAAAATTGAAACTTTGATCGTTCATTCCTTATGTCCACGATGACATTTTTCAAAATGTAAGACCTTATCAAACATCTACTCGATGAGATCTTTCAAATGAGACGTGAACGAACAAAATCGGTCGAGAAACCACGGAGGAGTTGTCATCACAAAAAAACATGTTCGCCTATTTTATATAAAGATTAGGGAGTAAGTAAGATGGTTCGTCTATGGTAATATACTATCACAGTACAAGCTGATAAGCTTATACATGTACCAATCTTCAACTATCAAAATAGAGTAATTTATTAAAAATGAACCTTTCTATGGCATTTCCTCTTCAACTAAGAATTTGTTAGGCCTTTTTGGCCCAGTCATTTGGGGCGCTTGTCTCTGATTAGATAAGTTCTAATCGAGGACTTGAGTTCGAATCTCGTTTGGGCTTGGATGTTTTCACCTTATCATCCTTCACCTCATTGCCCACGCAGAAAGCTCAAGGCTTAAATATGTAAGTATCACCCGGAAAAAAATCAAGTACAGTCTAAATTCAAATTTGATTTTTTTTCTTGTCAAGTTCGAGTGAATCTGACACTACTCTAATTCAATCAACTATGAATATCATGTAGGCAACTGTACTGAATTTGGAATTATTTCTTCATAGACAAGCAATGAAAAGTTAACTATAAAATATATTATCCTCTTTAATAGTTATCCTGTATCATCGCATAATTAAATCGCATCAGTAATATTTGTTAACCATTTCTAAAGTCTCTGGTTGCCTACTACTCTTTCATCCACTACTGTATTTCCCGTCAATAAATAATTTATTATTCGTTTCCAGAAATCTAAATCCCGAGCACAATCTGATATACAGTCTGTGCACATTCTTCTTGTCTTCAGCTCTGCTAAATTTTCTTACTGTATTTTCAACTCTTTATGACTTTCGAATACTCTTATTTTTTAGCTTGGAATGAGTTGGGAAAATCAAGATAATGAAAGCGATTAAATTTAATAGCTATACTCAAATGTTTAGTACATAAACAATCTTCAAGAGCATTAAGAGTGGGGAAAAAATTAAAACTTTATTTATGTTGCCAGAAAAACTTATGTTAAAGCGAATCATAGATCAAACATTGTTTTCCCCTTCCATTTTGACTAAACGCTGCTAGTTGAAGTCCTTCCAAAAACATTATTGTACAGCTTTTTTCAAGTACTTGACCGAATTGTACGCAGTTTTTCTCACAGGTCAAGAGTGTGTTTTACCCTTATTATCCCAGGAGTCACACAGTGTATGCCGCTACAAGTCTTACAAAAATATTTCACTATGTTGAATAAATATGCCCTTGAAAATTGTTTCACGAGAATAACACGAGAGGTTATTGGTTTGAAACATTGTAGCAGTTTTGAAGAGCGATGTAGAGTCGTGGGACTTTGCTACATGAAGCACTCGCCTGCATTTGTTTGTTTCAAGTGCTCGCTTCGATGGCTTTCTGCTTTGTGTGACCATACTGTGTGTGAGACCGGCCACTGTTCCTATTCTTTCGGTATTGCCCAGCCCCAAAGCGAAATCCGCTACCCCGCTGAGCGCCAATACAGAAGCTATTGTAAGGCCACATCCCAAAGGATTCGACTTATAACCGATGAAAACAGATTGTTCATTCGATAAACAAACAACACATAATCAGAGTGTCACTGATTGTATATAAGAACAGTTTAGTGTTAGAAGGGTTTTAGCAATTTTATGAAAAGCCTGTATTTTCACCTTGTTTCAGCATTAGTAAACTATAAATTATTATTCGACGTTTTTAATTTTTTAATAAAATTACTCTCTATCGATATTATTTCATTTTTCATCTCAAAAGCTGTCATGGACATAAACATGAACAATGGAAGTCTCTAATCTGTCAAGCGTCAGTCACTTATATTGATAATTTTTCCAATTATGAGTCAATTTCATTTTTTGATGAATCATGAATTCGGGGCGAATGAGAATACAGTTTTATCATTATGATGCAGTCCTGATACAGTATGATTATACTCTAGAATGTGTCCTACTGCTAGAACAAAATGAATTACTAACTTAATAATTATGTTAAAAGTATACTTACAATTTGCTTGTAGCTAGACTGTGGTACAAGATTCAGTTATTATGCATCTTAATTTGGAACGTGGAAACAAATAATGTTTTTTATAAATTGCTGCGCTATCACCAAAATAAAGTAAAATTCTGACTTCTGATAATTTATTCTCTACAAAAAAGTTTAAGAATTTTAGAAGGCCTCTTTATAAAAGATTCCGCATTCAAATATCAGAGGTAAGTGTTGCTTATTAAGAAAAGAAACTTACATAAAATTTACCGCCAAATAGCAAAATCAAAATATTGTTAGATCTTTGAATCAACTGTTTACTCAAGCATAATAAACTTGAGACGCATAAAAATTCGTTAGATAAATTATTATTGTAATTCTGTAGAACAACTGTTTAATTATTTTTTTTTAAATCAAATCTTCAAAATAACTAAATATTATTAGTTAGTTCGAAGTTACTGACAATTGAACAAACTGACAAATTTACTTAAACAGAATTTATTAATTTCGAATTCCTTTAAGTGCTATTAGTTTATACTGAAGACTTCCGCAATGGCGGATATTGACAACAGTATTAAATAGCTGATGGAAATCGATGAATGCTACTGTACAAAAATATCAGTCACCACCGGGAATCGAACCACGGACCTCACAATTGCCGGTCGGGCGCCTTAACCACTAGACTTAAGGCGCCCGATCGGCAATTGGGAGGTCCGTGGTTCGATTCCCGGTGGTGACTGATATTTTTGTACAGTAGCATTCATCGATTTCCATCAGCTATGTAATACTGTTGTCAATATCCGCCATTGCGGAAGTCTTCAGTATAAACTAATAGCACTTAAAGGAATTCGAAATTAATAAATTCTGTTTAAATATTATTCATATAATACAACTGAAGAAAACTCAAAACTGAAACTAATGTGACAGCACTTAGTTTTCCCAACATTACCATTACAGCTACGATAACGTAAAACTTTGTATAAACAAGTGGCATAGTTGAAGGCACTACAGCCTTCACCCTTCACTTGTCACATGATCAATATTTTCATGTTTTTATCTGTGACTCCATCGAGAGAAAAATTAATTTCATGCTTCACAAGCAGTCAAATAATATATTATTTGATCGTCGTGGAGTACATTTGTTTGGACATTGTCGACAACATTTAGCCCAAACTTCACATAAACAATGCTGACTCACGGCGCCAACTTGTGATATTCGAAAATGAAAAACGGCTGACGAAGAACTTGCGCTGACAGAAGCATGTTCACACAAGACGTCAATTATGGTAATAAGAAGCAATGGGAGACTAATGAAGTTGGATCTCATCCTGAGAGCCCAGGCTGGGCCATTGAACATCTCCAGACCTGAATGATTGTAATATTTTTGGATTTAAGAACTAGGAAATACCTTCAATCTAAAAGGACAGTAAGAGGATAATACCAGAGGATAGTGATAGTAAGAGGGTAATACAGAATAAAAGTCATTAACACTGTTTTTCTGTGGGCTGGAATATATTGCAATCCATTATTTCATTGTATGTCGTAATAGATTTTATTGATACGTTTGGAAATGATTCATGAAAGACCTATTGCAATCACTAATACAAAAGTGCAAACAAATAAATTCGATTTTACCAACAAAACTAAAATTAAAGTTTCCCATCGAGCAGCCTAATCTAATAGAGGTAAATTGCAAATAATAAGCTTTTAATGATGCGTCATACGTCGAATGAACAGTCTTGAAACAATAATAATAATAAATGTGTATCGTAATATCACATTTTATTTGATAACAGATACTTCAAGAATCTGCCTGTTCCATAAAATCTCGCATTAAGAACGGACAAACAAATATAGAGTGTTTAGTTAAGCATAAGAGTTATGGTTTGGTTTGACCAAACTCTCCAATACCTTCGATTAACATCTTTGGAACAATAATAATTGTAATATGCTAACACTATTATTGGAAAATTCCAAGCAACCTCCCAACCTGATGGTTCCAAAAATCAAAGCGATTTTGAGCCCGACCTTGAACTGAATACTGAGTGAATATTTGGAAATTGAAAGGTTACAATTATTCATGATTCTGTAGAATTTTCTGTCACAAGGTCGAATTTTCAACAGTTTAAGGCCGTAGATTGAAGAGAACAGTCGTATTTTGGAGGCAAATTTGAAATTCATTACTATTTTAATGTGACAGTATTTCAATTTTGTTTATGAGACCAACGTCCAAAGCGGATAGCCTCCAACCAAATAAATGATGACTAATAATGAAGCGAGGCATTTTCCCATCGCTTAGAAGCAGCGCGATCTCAAGTAATTTATACGCAATTCTCAGTCGTTATTCTATCAAAAAACAAAGTACTCTTTGGTAAAGTAGCTTTATGCTATTTACATAAACATACTCGAAATTTACATGTTATTTACATAATTTTGAGAAATTACGGAATTCGTCGCAGCATGAAGATGTGACAGTTTTATATGTTTGAAGTTGCGTTACACTCTCGATGTCAATTTATAATGACAGATTCAATGGACAGCGTCCATCTAGCGTAGACAGGGTGATCCTCCCCCACCCATCATACTTCCCCATTATGAGCCCTCCTCCCCCTCTTCCTCCTCATCTCCAGTCATAATTGACTCTCGCCTTCTATTCATTCAACAGGACAGATCTCGAAGTCTTCAACCACAGACACCAACACTGCTTTGAAACTCTCGTTGGAAAATGTTTCCGAAGACAATTATTACAACATTTATTTTCATTAGCGACATTTTCTCACGCTTCATAAAGCAGAGTCTCTTTCTTTTCACACTATTTTTGAGGGTTCGAGTCATAATGCTATTTCAAGGTTCATTGCGAAACCCGAAAGCTTCAATTTTCATTCACGAAATAGTTTCAAAACAATTAACTAGAAATTGAGCTTACTAGATCTTATACAGAGATAGTGTGAATGTGATTCAATAACCAGTTGACTGTTGCCAATCATTTAAATTAGTTCGCCATTGATTCTTTTTTTAAATTAATTTATATTGTTTTGGTAACCGAAGAGGATCGAGTCTTTCTTAAATCTTAAGCAGACACACACTTTCGACCAAAGCTGCTGAAAAGATCCTTGGTGGCCTCCCCCAAACATAAAATGGAGATGTGCTTTTACCAAATCAATTGAGATTGAAGCCTATAAAAAAAAAAAAAAAAACTAGAATTAGTTAGTGGTTGTTTCTTACATATATGTAATAGGTTATGGAGTCTTGTGAAGTGTTATCAAAATATTTTACTGTAGCTTTTTTACAATTGATTTATCACACATCGATAATTAATGTGGAAAATTCAAATGTTTACTGTATACTGTATCACACAAAAAAGCTATCAAACCACATAAGCCACTTACTCTGGGTGAAACTTCTTATTTAAAAAAAAAAATAAGTTATCTTTTGCACATATTCTAATTTTCTCAAACATGGCGCCCTCTCAAGTTGGCCACGGTTTAAATATTCACAGAATATCACAAAAGCTGTTCAAACTTGAAGTGGATAGGTTGAATCATTAGATGATTAGGCTGATGCTTTGATATAAACCAAGGAAGACACATGCTCTCTACCCTGAAATTAACTATGTATATATGTATAGCCGATTTACATAATTATATTGCATTATACATAGCCGATTTCGACTGTAGGTGACTTTTGAGACTCCAAAATTAACTGTAGAAGCCACTTACTCCGGGTGAAACTTCTTATTTAAAAAAATGTATACCGTACAGTTATCCTTTTCTCACTTATGCTACATCCTCGTTGACTGCCTCGGCCATGAGAGTGCACACAGCCCAATATAACTCAGATAAGAAGTTCAAGCTACTTCAACTTTCATGTAATATAATCATAATCATAATAATTTATTTCAGCCAAAAATACACAACACAGTGAAACAGGCCAGGTCAATTACAATAGAATCGTCAAAATACTCAAAATACAAATAATGGGAAGTGAGCCGTAGCAGGTATCTGTTCAATCAGATTAGATTAGATTAGATTATTTACTTTATTCATGTAGATTACAATATGCACAGTCTTATATTCTAGATTATGATATTTAAAAATATATAAGTACTGTAATTTATTATTGTTCTATGAATTTTATAAATCTAAACTAAAGAATTAATCAACGATATGTATACAGTATAATATGCAATTTGATAACGATAATATGATTGTGATGTATCTACATGAAACAGCAGCAGATAGAGATAAGCTGCGTTCTCGTAGGTCCTGTTTGTAACGGTGACCGATTAGATTGACTAGCAAAAAAGACTGTTCTCTGCTGTAAAATCACTTCCCGGTGGTTCGGAACCCACCTAAAACTGTAGGTCCAACTCATCAATCACTATCATCCACGCACAGGTCTCAGACCTATGTGGGCTTCATCCTCAGAAAAAAAAATCAAAATACAATCGTCATGATACAACTTGGGGTTTTGAAAAGTATGCTACAAAGAATACATGAAATAAGAAATATAGTGGAAAAAAATAAAAAAATATATAGGAGCAGTTCAGTTATCACATTACTTCCATGAATCAGTAGTCCATATGAAACTTAATATACATAAATATAAACATAATTATATACCACAATACTATAGTATAACACTCTAGACATGAACTGAATCGACACAGCAAAGTATTGAACCATAGTCAGATTCTTCAAATTTTCCAAGAGAATAGAAAGGATTGGAAATAAGCCACGACTTTATAATTGATTTGAAATTGGGAAGAGACAATTTTCTCACTTCATCTGGCAGCATATTAAAAAACTTCATGCCAGATATAGGAAAGCTTTTTATAGATTTTTCCAATTTTACCCTGGGCACAAAAAGATTCTGTTCTGTCCTTGTGTCATATAGATATATCTCATTAGCTGTAGTATATAAATTAATGTTCCTTCTCACAGACACTAGGCACTGGAAAATATAGATAAACCTGATGTTATATACTGTCATTATTTTCTTCTCAATAAACAGTGGCTTGCAGAGGTCAAGCCATCCAGCCCTTGATACAACCCTAACAGCTCTCTTCTGTAATAGCAATACACTACTTACACTGGCAGAGTGCCCCCATAATATTGTACCAAATGTAATGTGGCTCTGTAGAAATGCAAAATATGCCTAACGCACAAAGCCATCAGGCAAACAGTAAGAAAATAGCCCTACTCAGCTTGATGCAAAGCTGCCCAATGTGAGCTTCCCAGGTGAGTTTCTCATCAAGGAAGAATCCCAAGAGCTTAACAGGGTTTGCTTTATTATTGTTTATTGGGTTCAGACTAAAATTCAGCTCCTTAGTCTTGTCATTATTCAGTACTAGCCTATTAGCACTAAACCAATGGAAAGCACTATTATAAAGCTCCCTTACAGCCAATTTGGCACACTGGAGGCTTTTATGACTGCACTTTTTATGATCTGCAAACAATAGAACATTTCCATTCAAAGAGTAATACAGATCATTGATTGAAATGAGAAACAGGCTACAGTAGTAAGTAGGCTGATAAAACTCGTATGATGAAAAATAGTAATTCAACAATATGAAATCACATTACTATACAATTTAATCTGGAACCATACCATCACCTACTGAGAAGAAAGTATGTGTGTTTTTATGTCAGTGGGAGAAAAATGTGTACGAGAACTATTTATTATGTATGTAGTTCATTTGACAATGACTCTTTTCGAAGATTATCAAGCTTGTTTATTGCGTGAAAGCATCCCCAATAAGTACAGAAGTGTACAGAATAACCTCATAAAACCTCGATGAACGCCAATTGTGTCGATGTGCTTTCTGAGTGCTATTGAGTAGTGAGTACCCGCAGGTTCGGCTGAATTGCGAGCTTAGAGACTAGTAGCGAGTTAAACGAGCTTTAATTTAGCTGCAATGGAAAGCGAGAGTGAAAGCCTTTTTCAGGCCCGTGAAACGACATCAAGATAAATGGCGAAACGGATTAATAAAATATCGTTCGAATAGTGAGAGAAGAAAAGAAAGGAAGGGAAGATCGGTTGTTAACAGGAATAATGATAATAATTGAACTAGAGGGGGATTTAATTTCTGACACGGACAGCTTTTGTGGGGTGTCTAGCATCTAGGCAAGGCGATCCGCTCCCCACAACGGCGGGCTTTCCTCTGGTACGTTACGTCCGATTTAAAGATCGCCCTTTGTTCAGCTTGTTAAAGCTATTGGTCGGTAAACACAACAGCTACGGAGAGGAGACAGAGAATGCCTCGGTCCCTGCTTCTACCAACCAAACCATCCTTATCTCAACCATCTGATAAGCGGGATTCAGCGCTGCTCTTGTCACAACTCTTCATTATCATGATGATGATGATGATTATGCTGATGATGGTGATGACGAAACGACAATAACGGCCGCAGTGATGAAAACAGAGGACCGAACCCCGACCTACGGCTTCGAATTGAGAGCCGACGAGATAACTTGTCGTTTCGTTTATTCTTATTTCTCCAGACATTGATCTTGTCTTCGTTGCTTCGTCCGCTTCGTACATTCCATCAATTGGAGCACTTTATAATACAATGATCATCCACCACAATACTGTACAAATATTGGAACAGATAATTGAACTTCCATTTTATAAGAAGGCTCAGCCAGTATCTGTCTATGAAATGTACAGTAAAGCAATTATAATTGTACGCACAATGAAAAAATACGTGAAAATACGAGTGCCGTAGCAGGTACCTGTTCAATTAGAGATAAGCTACGAAACTCTTAGGCACTCTTTGTAACGGTGACCGATTGGATTGGCCAGCAAAAAAGACTCTGTTCTCTGCTGTAAAATCACGTCCCGGTGGTTCGGAACCCACCTAAAACTGTAGGTCCAATTCATCATTCACCATCATCCAATTCATTACCCACGCACAGGTATCAGACCTATGTGTGCTTCATCGTCCGAAAAAAAATTCATTGGAAAATGAGTTCTGTATGAATTTTTTATTCTTTACAATCTTAAAATCTTCGTTAGGAAACAACGGAATTCACTAAAGATGACAGAACTATAAATTACGAGAAATACCACCAATCAAATGAAACAGCAATAGAATTGAATTGAAAAACTCTTCCTCTGCAGTCTACAGTAGGTAGTTGACATAGTTGTAGTGGTATAAATACTGTAATGCAGGAAAGTACAGTGTAAATAAAGTTAAGACAGTGAAGAATTAACTTTCAAGTACAATGGTATAAATACACTAAATACAGTAGAATGCTTTGTTGAAGAGAAGGCAGCTTTCAATTATTCCTTTAAATAATGAAATGAATTAAACTTGAAGTTCGATGGGCAAGCCTATGCATGATAAAATAAGTAATACAGTAGTTAGTGATGCGATTTTTCCTAGACTGGACTCTGAGACTCTACTAATCAAAGATAAGATTTTTCAAGTTGCATGGAGTTCTCCAAGTAATTCCCATTCTTTAGCTTCATATTTATGATTTTATACTTTCTGAATACTCTCAAACATAACATGATAGAACAGTTCATTTGAAGGAGGGTGGCCGAGCAATGAGGCATGAGAAACGTTACAAGCCTTCTGTTCCCGGCCAACAAAACATCAGCTGACTGCAGAGGTGAATTGGTTGATTGATAGGTGTTGCAGATTGTTTTCGTAAGATAACGGCATTTAAAACGAGATAGATTGGGCTATTGTGGCCAGCGAGGGAGTGATGTCGGGTGTCACCTAGCTACGTTATGTAACCAGACAACGAGGTGATGGATGGCACGATGTGAATGAGGTTCGGAAGACCGCTACAGGCAGTCGCGTGGCCCTAGCACTGGAAACGACTCCCCAAAACATGCCCAATATAATCTCGTTCCCACAGTTAGGCAGTTAATTGCAAGCCTTCATCTGCCCAGATTCTATCTAATCTTAATAGTCAGTCCCCACCAATATTCGCTTTTCCCAAATCGAGTACCATTCAATTAACCACCATGAACAGTTAAAACTTACATAGATAAAAATGAATTGGCACACGCCGTCTAACATCTCCATCAATCTTTTGAATAATCAACTGTCCTTGGAACCATGCTTCATTTGATTACCAACCACGGTAGTTCATCTATCCTCGAAATAATATTTCATGAAATGCTTCGCATATTTTGGGGAGAATTTTATTGGATAATTAATTATGATCATTTCACAAAATATGAAATCACTTCCAACTGAAATATGGAATATCAATTTCTGCAGTTCTGAGCTACCAAACGTTGTCATGAATTTATCTATTGAAAGAAACACCAAGAGTAGTCATTTCCGGGTATTTATTGAGTATCCAAACTTTTCGAATTTTTCAACAATTTTTTCCCTACACACTCAAAACACACTAGTAAGTAATAATACACTGATATTTTGCGGGGGCAATGCTTATTTGGCATTTAAATTGGAGTTTTCTGATGGAACTATTTTTCTTCCGCGTATGAATACTTCCATTGGTTCCCAGTTGACCGACCAAAACAAACTTTACAAAAACGAAACTTTACGAAAGAAGTAAAGCGTATATTGTGTTACACTGCCAGACTAGGCAAGGTTAGGTTAGGTTTGGTTAGGTGGAATCATCTGGTAGATTTGGGCAACTGAAAGTTCGAAAACATATGTTTTCTTTAAAATGCTATAATTTTGTGTTTTTGGTCAGATAGACGATTATTGTTAGAGCTGATTGTTTTAATTTATTCATTACATGAAACGCCATTTGTAATGTGATGAGGTGATAATGAGGTGATCGAATTTTTGTTCAGGCATGATATTTTTAAAGAGATTACAGTGTGTTTGAAGTGTGGTGCAGAATTAGTTATTAATAAGTCGAATCTTCAATTTTGCTGTCAAAAAAAGAGTGACAGGGGAAGAATAAGGCGGCCGCGGTTTGTGGGTTTACTGGCACGGCAAGGGTGGGATCGTTCTTGGACAATTATTGTAGACTCCCAATAGAAAAATATTTCTATTTGGTGTCAATACTTTTGCACCTAAAGCCACCCCAACAAACATTTATTTGTGAAGAGCTGGGAATTTCAACAACAACAGTGGTTGACTGGTATTCATTCCGCCAAAGTATTGAAAGGTTAGTAAGCTTAGTTTTCTTTGGATATTTTATTATTCATTTGATTTATATCGTTTTATGGTTTGGAGTTCATAATATGTTTGCAAATTATGAATTTTTCAGATGAAAAATTAAATTTTCATTAAAAAAATTTTTTCGAAAATTTAAATTTTTGTGTGAAAAAAAAACGCGACCCCCAAAAAATTTCAACGGATTATTGCTTCATGGGGTGTGTAGATGTCACAAAAAAAAATTGTTGGAAAAATCGAAAAGTTTGGATACTCAATAATTACCCATTTCCGAGTACTTTATTCATTTATGACCTATAGCCAAATTAAGACCTAAATGTGTGAATCACCTTTAGAAAATTTATTTGTAATTGTTTACGAGAACCGGAGCCGAGCGTTGTCATATTCACGCGGCGAATTGTAGGCTATGTTTATGATAGCTTGAAATTTAGAAGAAACTGAACGAACATACAGCTGATCAAAAATTATAATTATGTTGATTATAAAGCATCAACTATTTATAGTATTGATTAATCAAAATCGGAAGGCTAGGAACAGCCTGAAACATGAAAAATTGTATTTAGGAACTAGCTATTGTGCCCGTCCTTCGTACGGATTATGTTTAGAAATCTTTATATAAAATAGGCGAACATGTTTTTTTGTGATGACAACTCCTCCGTGGTTTATCGACCGATTTTGTTCGTTCACGTCTCATTTGAAAGATCTCATCGAGTAGATGTTTGATAAGGTCTTACATTTTGAAAAAAGTCATGAGCAATGAACGATCAAAGTTTCAATTTTTGCCATTGCTTTAACATAGGGATCGGTGAAAATTTTAACATTTCAACTTATGATTTGATGATCAGCTGTTTTGAAACAAAAAGTTTATTTTTCATTGTTCATTCAGAGAGAGAGGGTGGGAGGATAGGGTAAAGAGGAAGAGAGAGAGGAAAGAGAGAGAAAAGAAGAAGAAGGGGAAGAAGAAAGAGAAAGAAGAGGTGAAGATGAAGAAGACGAAGGAGAAGAAGAAAGAGGAGAAAAAAGAAGAAGAAAAAGAAAAAAAAGGAAGAAGAATAAGAAAAAGAAGAAGAGGAAGAATAAGAATAAAAAGAAGAGGAAAAATAAGAAGGAGAAAAAGAAGAAGAAGAAGGAGAAAAAGAAAAAGAAGAAGAAGAAAATAAGAAGAGGGAGAAAAAGAAGAGGAAGAAAAAGAATAAGAATAAAAAGAAGAGGAAAAAGAAGAAGGAGAAAAAGAAGAAAAAGGAGAAAAAAAGAAGAAGAAAAAGAAGAATAAGAAAAAGAAGAGGAAGAAGAAGTGGAAGAAGAAGAAAAAGAAGATTAAGAAGTAGGAAAAGAAGATGAAGAAGAAAAAGGAGAAAAAGAAGAGGAAGGAGAAAAAGAAGAAGAAAAAGAAGTGGAAGAAGCATAAGAAAAAGAAGAAGAGGAAGAAGCAGAAGAAAAAGAAGGAGAAAAAGAAAAAGAAGATAATAATAATAATATCGTGTGACCTGGCTGGCTCAGGTCTGGTGTCAGAGTTATCAGGTCGCACCTGAATAAGTTCAGGGCCTCTGACGTGACTTAACGACTGTTTTTTTAGGCAGCCGGGACCGACAGCTTAACGTGTCCTCCGAAACACGGGAGTGGCCCGAGGTAAAATCTTTCGGTCAGAACTGGGATCGAACCCGAAAAAGAAGAAAAAGAAGAGGAAGAAGAAGAAGAAAAAGAAGAAGAAAAAGGAGAAAAAGAAAAAGAAGAAGTGGAAGAAGCAGAAGAAAAAGAAGTAGTGGAAGAAGAAGAAGAAGAAGAAAAAGAAGAAAAAGGAGAAAAAGAAAAAGAAGAAGAATTGAAAAATTTCTTTAGCACAGGTGTGTTTATATTTATCAGCTGATAAAGAATTGAAAAATGAAATTTATGCCAGCACAGGTATGTTAAGCTGGGCATTCACGTTCCAACTTGCAGTACCACTTGCAGTACTGCTATAAATAGTCGATTACATTGGGATAGTTACTCGCTAAGCGAGTAGCGAGTAGGACGTTACTAACCGACCGTGCTACAGCAGCTCAGCATACCAAGCCAAATTATATTAAAAATTTAATTTCCAGAATCGCCCTCATACTATGGAATTTCAAAGACAATAAACAATTTAGTTTGAAGTGACTGACAATTGAATAAACTGACAAATATACATATACAGAATTTATTAATTTCGAATTCCTTTAATTGCTATTACTTTATACTGAAGACTTCCGCAATGGCGGATATTGTCAATATCCGCCATTGCAGAAGTCTAAGTGTAAAGTAATAGCAATTAAAGAAATTCGAAATTAATAAATTCTGTATATGTATATTTGTCAGTTTATTCAATTGTCAGTCACTTCAAACTAAATTGTTTATTGTCTTTGAAATTCCATAGTATGAGGGCGATTCTGGAAATTAAATTTTTAATATAATTTGGCTTGATATGCTGAGCTGCTGTAGCACGGTCGGTTAGTAACGTCCTACTCGCTACTCGCTTAGCGAGTAACTATCCCAATGTAATCGACTATTTATAGCAGTACTGCAAGTGGTACTGCAAGTTGGAACGTGAATGGCCGGCCTTAGAAAAATATTATGATCGTCTGTTCAACAATACTGCAAAATACATTTTTTATTCAGATAGCCAGCCATGTGATACTTTTTCATTGTTGACTGGGCATTGCATCAGGGCGTTTGCGTCGGGGGAGCAGCTGGAGAGCATTGATTTCATAATTAGAAGTACTGTATTTCATAATTCAATCTGGAAATGCCGTGATAGTCAAAGGTAAGCGAAATGGAGAAAATTAAGGAACTCATAGCATCATAGGTATCATTGATACCCACTTAGAAATGGAGCAACTCATACTGTGCTTAAACTTATCATCATAGGCAATGCTGTCGTTCAGTATGTAGAAAATCTACATTTGGAATGTATTTTACAAAGTTTAATAAAGTCGCACATTCGTGCGACCCGGGATAACCTAGTAAGACTAAATATGTTTCGGCTTTTTTGATAGCAACGATCATGAAGTTGTTCAGACGATACAGTTTGTTTTCTTTGCGGTACGGTTTTTTTACTGTACGGCGTCAACTGTACTGTGATGTTCACACGGTCCGGCTTTGCTGCTTATTGTTGTGCTCTCCTCCTTCTTCCATTGCGCTTCCAGTTAAGTTTTATTTATTCCAGTCCAGGATTTTTTTTTTATTTGTGTAAGATTTTTTTAAATAAGTTACTTACAGAAGGTTTTTCTTAAATTTTGATCAAAGTACGCAAATTATGGTTTCAATATTCCACACATTTCTCGCCGCGCTGATAATTTTCTCTCTTTATTTTTATATTAATCTTAAGTCTTGTCCCACAAGGCGGGTCTCTCATATATCAGAGAAATTAAATTTTCACAATTAATATCTTCCATTTCTGGACACTGGAATTCACTGATAAGAAGATCAATGCTGAAGAATATCAATGAAGAAGATCAATGCTGACGATCTGAAGACTGCTTCCAGCGTAATAAGCGTATCGTTTGAACATATCCATTACAGGTACAATATATGTGCCACCGGATATGGATAGTTATTTTGCGGTACAGCTGATTTTAGCGATACAGTTTTCGAAGACAAAACCGAATGTAGAAATCGGCTAGAACAGCTTTTTTACTGGATCCAGTCGAAATAGTATTGTGTGAACATACAATATGAAATGTACATGCAAACGAAAGCACTGCAAAATAACTGATACAGCAAATAATTTACTGTACCGCACAAAAACTGTAACGTGTGAACGGGCCCTCAGTAAACAACTTAGAACGTAAGCAATTCAGTGACAGGTATCGGAGAGAATATTTTTTGAGAACAGCTGATTGATATATCATAAATTACGTGATTTGTTCTTATGTGGTAATAAAACTTAGAAGAAATGTATCCAAAATCGCACAATACTTGGTTTTTAAACGTTTATTATTCTGTTTAAAAAAAAAGTTAATTTAGTTTTTTATAGCTAAAGACATTGTCTAAAAGGTTTTCAATACTGATAAATAACTTTAATCCCGATCGATGATCTCGTTTTTCAGGAAAAGGCCGCGTAAAATGTATCCAAAATCGCAAAATACTTGGTTTTTAAACGTTTATTACTCTGTTAAAAAAAAAGTTAATTTAGTTTTTTATAGCTAAAGACATTGTTAATAAAGTCTTCAATACTGTTCAATAACTAAAATCCCGATCGATGCTCTCGTTTTTGAGGAGAAGGCCGCCGCGTAAAATGTATCCAAAATCGCACAATACTTGGTTTTTAAACGTTTGCCTTTGATGCCTTTGATGGGGCCGTGACAGACAGACAGAAAGTGAGATAAGACTATTTTCGGCTTATTTGATGTATAAAACGTAAAAATAACCAAAAAATATATAATTCTGATAAATGTACAGACAAAACTCTAATTTTATTTATATAGATTAGAAATCCTATAAATAATGTTGAATTGTAAATGTACAATGTAGAAAAACTTGTAAGCCTACTCACTGGAATTCCAAGAATATGTGGAAGATTAATTTCGTAATTCACTACTTCTCGAAGAAGCACATTTTTGAAGGTTACATCCTGAACCTCACCACCCAGTGAAAATATTGTACAGTAATTTTTGAAATCTATTTTTTTAATACTCCTTTTTGTTTCTTTAAAATGTTGTGAAAATTATTTAACGATGGCAAATGGCTCATAAATTGTGTTTTAGTCAAAAGCCATAGTCAAGGACATCATTTACTTAGAATTATCGATGAATTATTATATACATAGAATTATTATATTTGTTACAATTCGCCACGTGAATATGACAACGCTCGGTGGCGGTTCTCGCAAAGAATTACAAATAAATTTTCTAAAGATGATTCACACATTTAAATACAATAATTTAGGTCTTAAATGCTACTCGACAGGTAGGTTTATCTTGAGTTTTTTATAACTTGACCATATATCTCAGCGGTAGGCACCCGCATTAAAAAGTGAATCGTGACAACATATATAATACATTTTCAATCAATTAACAATTAATTTATTAAAGATGTAGGTTACAGTAGTGGAAAACTTGGCAGTACTTGAAAACTGGTACTATACTAGACCTATACTATACTGGTACTATAGTATAGGTACCAGTAAATTTAGTACTAGAAAGTTTCACCAGGGTTCTGAAATCCGGTCAGCGATATAGAGGAAAATAATAGAATGGCATTTGTCTAATTTGCTACTATTGAGCAGAATTCATCAATTAATCTACTTTGGAGCAATAATATCTTTGTTATTTCAGAGAGCTAAGGAAGCCACTTAGCTACTTCCAAAAAGCAACATCATTGATAAAAAGCTCGAAAAGTTGAAAAAAGTATTTTTTAACTTAATAGCTCTTTAAAAACCGCACAATTTCCAAGTTTCCTTATAAGCTATATAACATAAAGTTTAAAAATCAATCTCATGCTGAAAACTTGAAGACTGACTCCAATTTCCTACAATTCGTTACAATCATTATATCTTACACGCTTGAAAATTCGTCCCATTGAAAACATAGATTGTTTATTGATTTATGGCCTTTCAAGTGGGATTAAGAGTACGATCATGTTATTGATTCTCTACATTGGAGTGAGATTAGTAAAATTTGCCATAGGCAATCAGTGGCTTCATCAATCAAAACAACAATCCTGTTTATTCTCTATTTACTTATGAATATGTAATAAAATGCTCCCGGGTTCTCACCTTTCAAATAACCGGTCCATCTCGTATTCCCATTAATATAGCTTGTATTTAACAGATTTATTTTTATGGGCACAAATATTTTAATAGCCTTCCGTCGAGTCGAGGATTCGTTATATACTTGACATAATGGACAGCGTGTCCAGTAGAATGTTTGTTATTCTGAGATTGGAAACCTCTCCGAAATATTATTGTCTACACTGGAGATAATATCTGATGTTGGAACTTGATTCAAATCACCGCTACAACCAAAAATCATTCAACATTTCAAATGTGATGATAATAATATATTCTTCATCCGATCAAAAGTGTTATTCGATCTTTCATTACTGGTCACATTCAGCGTAAGATTAGATTTTCAAAAATTATATAGCTGTCAGTAAGTTTGTGAGTATTTTGGTGAGTTCACTGCCTTTATTTTTATTATTCATTTCGGCCCGATTGTTGTTATTACTGTAAACTTTCAACTATCCTCGGATTTCTGTCAAAAAGAAGGGTGAAAATGAGTAATTGACAGAAATTTGTATAAAAGCGTACGGGTCTCCCCACCCTTATTAATATTATTACTTTGTATAAAGAATCAATCACTGATTTTATGAACTACAATATCTAAAGGTAATCAACAAACTGTTGATAACCTACTACATTATATTATGTCTTGTGATAGTACAGTCTATATTATAGATATAAATTCACATATTGAAAGAAAAAAATGATAGATATTGCTGTCAGATCACTTCTCAAAATCAAACAATAATTTAGTTCACTGGATTTTGATTCAACAATGAAATATATTTAAGTAGGGGTAATTCAGGAATACCGCGTACCCAATCAGAAGACAGGGGGGCGTGGCCACCCCCCTTCCCCCTCCCCCAGGTCAGACATTTTGTAAACACCCACCCTTCCCCCTGCCCCAGTCAGCCATTTTGTTTTTAAGGTCACATACCCCCCCTTCCCTATGTGCCCCCACTTTATTCCCAATAGATTAAAGGGGGACCCCCCGCAAGCACCAATGAGAGAGGACCTTTCCCCCCTGACCCCACCTCTCACAGAAGGTTCCCAATAAATATAGAACATACAGCTTTATATCTATATATACATGCTTGCAATTGTATATCTATATATACCTGCTTGCAATTACTATATCTATATTTGCTCTTATCCGTAACCCCCCCGCCCCCGCCCCCCGCTTTAGCTATTAATTGCATCTGCACACTTGCTACCTGCTGCTGTGATTCTCAAAGCCCTCTCTCTCTCTTTCGCACGTGCAGTGTTAATATACCCCCCCTGCCCCCCACCCACCGATTTAGCTATTAATAACACTTCCGCCCCATGCTGTGAAAAACTATTTCATAACGTTTAAAAGCAGAGCACGTGCACAAGTTTTATGTAGATTTTTTTTTTTTATGTGACTCATTAAGCTGTGGAATAATAATCCTCTCTCTCTACCCTCTCTTTCTTTTAGGCAAAGTTGGCATGTGCACAAGTTTGTGGATTGTGCTCATTAACTTTTAACATGTTCTCTGCGGGAGTGAACCATCTACATCAACATGACAGAGATGAACATACATCTACTTTCTCTCTCAGGTCATTAACCTTTGCATGAATAATCCTGTCTGTGTGTGAGAGAGAGGCTTTCTCTCTCACTCTCTCTCAGCTCATTCATCAGCCTCGGTTGAAAATTCAAATATGCTTTGCAATAATATTAAACTCATCTATAGCTATACCAATAAGTAAACTGAATGAAACTGAATGACCAAAACATGGGATTATTGAATCACGTGCACTACCTTTTGAATCTCGTGCACATGCACTCTCGATGTGAGGTGTGCAAGTGAAACTGGATCCTCCAATAGATTCATAGGCACCTGCTATTAGTAACATGGTTTCTAGGCAAGCCCAACACATAATCGCGTTTAGCATCATTAAATGTTGTTAGACACAAATAGGTGTAGAATGCTGGTGTACTTTTCAGGTCATTAACCTTTGCATGAATGCACATGCCACGTTCTGTTGGTTTCCCCCTCATGATTGAAATTTTTTACATTTTTTATCTGCTAAATCATATAGAGCATCCCAAAGTTCGTTTGTATCTGAAATAATTTGTATGGGGGAATCGTTAGAACACCCATAGTGCAAATGACCCTCCTCACTTATAACTATATCTAGGAGATCATATATTTCAGATAAAATAGGATAGCAGAAATTCTCAGTTTTTGTTGCAGACAAAGTTCCATCATCTGCCTCGGTTGAAAATTTAATATGCTTTGCAATAATATCAAACTCGCTTACTGAAATAGCCATCAGTAAACGGGATAGTTTTTTAAATTTTGTATAGCTGTAGCATCGCATCCTTCCTCTATGATAGTTAAACACATACTGAATGACCGGCGGTTTGTTAGTTAGAAAAAGCCTCCAAAGGAACGTCAACCTCACCGCCTTATTGGAGGTCACTCTTTTTTTATTTGGGTAAAAAGAGGTTCACACAGGGCTAGGTCACATAAACCTGTGCTATGGAGAAAAACCCATTGTAAAAATTTACATTTCTTTCAACTCTACTTGTCCGTTCTCATGTTCGCATATTAATACAAAATTTCTCTTGTTAAAATCTGTCAAGTTCTCATTATTTAATATGCTTTTAAATTTATCACATAGTAATAAATCGAAATAAGAGTCTCCCTCACTGTCAGGATCGTAGAGATTTAGTAACACTCTGCCTGTACCATAGACTATGGCGTTTTCAACGACCAGATACGAACCGAGAGGTACTGATTCTAGAGGCAACACCTCACGTGCCAAAGCATTGAATGGAGCCGTATCGAAACGTCTCATCTTTCCTAATGATTCAAGTTTCTCAATTTCACTCCTTTTATGCATTCTCCCCACCACTGTTTGCGCAAGCGCAGTTTGTAGCTTCTTCCTCAATTTGTAATAATTTTTTAACGCAAAGCCTATGCGGCCTATAATAGGATAAATAATGGTTAATATCACTCAAATTTACAGTGTTTAAAAAAATTTGTTTCAACTGTCTCGCAAGTCCAATGTTTTCATGAGTAGAATTTCTAATGGCATCCTCACACAAATCAAACCACTGCAGATATTCTCGTAATTTGTTCTCTAATTCTTTATCCGCACACATCCACTTCTGAGGATCCATTATCTACAACTAATTATTTATACAGCGGGATTAATACCGAAAAATTGATAGGTTTCCTACCAACGCCCACGCTACAAATTCTCACTTTGTGTGATTCCAACTCATAACCACAGTAAACGCATACGACCTTTTTTCCATCATAGTAAAATCCTTGTCTCGCATAATTTCTTTTGCTTGTTCTACTATAAAAAGCGCAATTCCTCATACTTTTCATTCGATTATTTTCACAAGTATAATCCCCCTCCTCTCCTATCTTTGGAAGCGTGTTAGATGTTAATAGTCGCAAATAATGTTGTGCACTTATTAGAGCGCATCTCCCACCTTCTACATTTTTGTGTATGTTACAAACCTCAAAACACCACGTATCTTTAAACTTTGTGAAATTAGGTTTCGCAAAATATTCCGGTATGCAACGTACATCATTATGATACTTTTTCAAAAATGCCGCTTTTTCTGTTCCCTTTGTAAAAATGCAATCATACGCGCCGAGATATCCTCTTATCAATGAATCTGTAAACTCCGTCTCCCCCTCATCCCATAATATTTTATGATAATGTTGTTCTAACCAGGTAGCCTCGCGAAACATTTTCCAGCTCAAAGTAGATTTCGGAAAAGGAGGTTTAAAGTGTAGTACCACATAATTACCAGCCCGATCAACCAGCGCGAATTCTTTTAAAATTATTTGATTATTATCTCCCTTAAACCAGTGTAGATCCGCAACGGCAAAATTCTTCTTCTTCTTTTCTTCCATGTCACACTGTATTCCCACTGTACGTGTTTTTCCGTCTTCACTAGCCTCAAAATCTCCAATCGCCTCTTGAAACAGCGAAGAAGTGGACATGTTGCTCTCTCACACACGCCCACACGAATGATAAATTATTTTTTACATTTCACCTTTATATTTTAAACATCCCCCTACCGGCAATTTATTGTACTTCTCTAACTAATGAGGTTAAAGGCGTGTATTCCATTATTGAATCGCTTATAAGAATACAATATGCCGAAGTCGAGTTTGGTAGTTCTTTACTAAATTCCATATCTAATCTTATATCTGTGGATGTTTTCAAATGATCAGATTGGTGTGAACAGTCAATCACAATTATTGGTGATTTTTCGCAAAACGCTTTAAAATCAATAGCGTTCCCATGTTCTGCATTTATAGAGCGGTTATAGTAACTCGGCGCGAAATCTAGATACATTCGGTACATTATCTGCTTATTCCCCAACAAATTATCATAGAGATAATATTGACTGTTTAGAAATAATTTAACATTATACAACTCGCACGAATCAAAATCAGACATTGATTTATTAATAGCATTTTTCCGAGCCGTTTGAAAGGCTAAAATTACATAGCGTGGAACATCTAAATGCGATGATGTTTTTATTGCCCACGAATGAATTCTCGATGTCGCCATGTTTGGAAATTCGTGAATCTCCCATCTTCTAAACGCAAGTTTTAAAGGACGATCAGAATCGAGTAATTTCAAAAATTTCAACCTTACGTGATCTTCCAAATGGATGTACGGAATTTTCCACTGTAGTTTATCAATTGTTAAAGAAACATTTGTTCCTGTAGCCGATTCAACGCAGTTTAGATCCGACGCACTTCTCAATAATACAAGCTCTTGTTTCAAGTTTAAAATTATTCGTTGAAAATCTTCGAAAAATGGTAACAAAAGTTTCAGCGGTACGCAAAAAATGAATTTATTATCCGTCAACTTATATCCATCTCTATCAAATCCTGCCAATTGGTATGTATTTGTATCGAAAACATTTTTCAAAAGCAATCCTTTAATTGTAGACGTAATTCCGACAAGTCTCGATTTCGCTACTTGCTGTCCCGCCAATTCATAACGAATCTCATCAAACAGATGGCCCACAGCGTTGCTGACAAGTTTATATTCGGCATGCACCGGTGGATCCTCGGGTTTCGCACCCGGCTTTGTACATTTAACACTCCCCTCAATAAATAGAAAGGATTTACAAGGCAGTGTGTATATATCCTGTTGATTTACAGGAAGCCTTACTTCATCCGAATTACCTAGTTTCTGTCCAGAATATGTTGTGTGCGTGTGAAATTCGTACTTAGTAATATCCGAGTAAAATTGAATTTGACTATCAACATCTAGAATTTCACTTATTGCGGCTCCCGACATTTTTCCAATTAACTATAAATCCCAATTTTTCTAGTATTCTCGCGTTTTTAGCTGTTAATCTGTTTTTCGGCGTTAACGTAGGTGTTAACGCTACTGAGCTTAAACTCCTACTGACGCTTTCTCTGTTCTCATCTCGACGCTTAGGTACGGCATTGAATACAATAAAACCCATCTTCTAACTTTTCTCACGAATATGTAACCTCACAGTTATACTATCCCCTCGAAAATCGATAAGTGATCCGTCTTGATCGGTTACCGTCACATTAATAAACTGAATTCTGCGCGTATTGAGAGGTACATATATAATTTCTGCGGGTGTTTCATTAATCAAATAACCGGGCGGTACCCTCGGCAGAAATTCGTAAATAATATGCTTTTCATCTCTGTTAGCGAAGCTTCCACATGCTAAATTACACGACACCACGATTGTATTAATATGGCTGATCGAGACTAAATGATTTGAATAATGCCATGTATTTGCTTCGAGTAGAAGTTTATCAAACCCAAGTGTCTTACCAATTGAATCGTCAAAAGTTAAATCTACCGGTTTATTGGAATAAATTCCAACTTTCATAGTGTTATTATTCGGTTGTATAATGAGACTCTCATCGCTCAAGTTCAATTTCAACTTTATAGCGCTTATTATATTATCAATTTCGTACGATCCTGTATCAAGATTCACCAGTTTATCTCCATATTTAAAACTGGAATTTTTCCCCCTTATTATATTCGGTATACTATTAAACGTCCACAAGTTAACCAACCCAATTTCCCATTCGCGATTTTTATCCAATTCCAGAGCGTGGTTTAAATTCTCATATAGATTACTTGTTTTTGAGGTTAGTGTAATAACAGCCATCACTCACTCAGCTAATGCTTTCAACACAAGCGTAAAATTACAACTGGTTAGCAAGAAACAAAATCACTAGGTGCCCACAAATGTCTGTGTTTACCCGCTGCAATTGGTTGGTATTATAGAATATTTTTACATTATTTTCTTTTTCCCAATATTTTGCCAATTCGCGTGGCGGTTGCAAGTCACCGATCGGATCAAAATAATACACATTTTTTCCTCGTTTAATATATGCAGTCCAATGTGTTCCCATTCCAATCTGTTTGTCTAAATTAACAATTGCGAGCTCATTATTTCGAATTTTACTCGGAAGTGTATCAATCATATATATGCCTCTTAGTGGAATATCTAATAATTTGCACCATTTTATCAGGTCATAGTTTGACAGTGGGCCGTTCATCTTTGCGTTTTTCTCTGTCTTTTCCTCTGCTTTTTTCCTCCTTGCTTCTTTTTAACCTTTGGAAATAGTGTTACACCGTATTGGGTGGGGGGTACTAGTATTCT
Source organism: Conomelus anceps (assembly GCA_948455865.1). NCBI lineage: Eukaryota > Metazoa > Arthropoda > Insecta > Hemiptera > Delphacidae > Conomelus > Conomelus anceps. Next base: position 27,462,329 of record OX418218.1, on the reverse strand, counting down.
TCCACCTGTTGGATATGGTTTCAGATAAAAACCGCGACCAGCAATATGATTTTTTAACCTATTGATCGCCTTTTGCCTAATACTATCACTATGCGTTTTTCTAACTCCCCTCGTTTTTCGTTTTCTCAAACCTCCACCAAATGCGGATTTCGCTTTCATAATGTTTGTAACAAGATAAGAATATGCCCTCTCAGATAACCCCGTTTTTGGGTCCTTGAAAATTTCCCAAGCTCCATCTGCCAAGTGCCTGTCAGCCTCCGCCCGTGTCTTGTTATCAGACGCTCGGGAGTAAACTATGTCGTGCGTCTTACATAAATCATCAAGACGGTTTATTCCTTTATCTCCACGTGCTAACCTCGACCTTAACCTCGTTCCTGGACCGCAGAAATTATACCCATCTAGGTGGGCTTCTACAGGTAATAAGTCAACCCCCCTATTTATCACTGTACCCAAAATATTCCCAATTTTTGATAAAATACCTCTACCACGCTTACGAACAGTGCGGCGCTTTTTCTTAACAGTGTTCATCCTTTAAAGGTTAAACATAAACTGAACTGTAATTACTACTACTACATAATTGATTAGTTTTCTTCAAAAGAAAATTCGATTTTTCATTAAAAGTCTTGGCACAATTTGCAAGAACGCTATAGTATTTGTAGAAATTGCAAACTGTTTCTCGCTCATCAACCATAAATTTATACCAATGTATCAACCCAATTTCAAAGGAAATTGGTGTTTTATAATACGAATTAACGCAAGATTTAATATTGAATAGAGTATGGTTTCTCAGTGAAGTTGACGATCCAAAGGAATTGAAAAGAAATTGCGTATCATTTCGTTTCTCATGCAGATTGCACGATTTATCTTTATTTAAAAGTAGTACGGTGTTTAGACAGCATAATAGAAATATAAATAGTACTATCGTTTTCCAGACGTGCCGCATCGCCAAAGCACATTCCATGTTGACAGATGCAAACATACTGATAAAAATAGAACACCGTGTTGAGGGGGAGAAGCGAGCGCGTGCCAGCGAGAGCTTCCTGCGAGCTTCCTTCTTTTAGGTGCTCACCTACTCCAAAGAGGAATGCTCATCGCATCCCGCAATCCTTTTTTAGATTGTCGCGCACACCGCTAAAAGATCATTCGCGTTTTGAACGTCATAGTTATCGGATCAAAAAAAGTGCGATCATCTTTATCAGTTTGAAAGCGTCACAACAGTTTGAACTTTAGCTATCCGCGCACAGCGATAAAAGACCATTTGTGTTTTGAACGGCACAACAAGAAGAGTGATCAGTTTGAAAGCCTCACAACAGTTTGAAACAAAGGTGAGCAATAATAATTCAAATCTTTATTTACATTAATCAATTATAACAAACTCGAAATAAAGCCACAAAATAATCAAACTCGAAATAAAGTCAAACTCATAAAAATTATCTTCAACCCAATCACGCATTTTTACAAGTTTTTGGGTAAATACTGTTAGTGCAAAAAATCTTGCATATTAAATTGGAGCAATTGTAATAGAAATAGTAATTGTTCAATAATATTTACAATAAATCTTCTCACACCTTAATGCAGGCGACACCTCCATAATCTGATAATAAGTGTGCATAATCCAAATTTTTAAACAGCAATCTGATCCATTTTTCCCTATTTTGTATGTTTCAGTTCCAACTAGAGACGTTTCAACTCTACAACAGAGCGCAAGTGATTCCTCGGCTTCCTCGTTGTGCAGGTTTGTTTACTTTTTTAATTAATTCTCTTCCTTCTTCTCCTCCTCCTCCTTCTCCTCCTTCTCCTTCTCCTCCTTCTCCTTCTCCTCCTTCTCCTTCTCCTTCTCCTTCTCCTTCTCCTTCTCCTTCTCCTTCTTCTCCTTCTCCTTCTCCTTCTCCTTCTCCTCCTCCTTCTCCTTTAAGACTGTTCTTATTATATATACAAAACGATGCATGACACAGTTTTTTCGAATCTGCAATAATTACTTTACAATATACGCATTGCAAATAACCCGTTTTATGTAGAAAAAATCCATTACTCGCGAAATATTCAGCATTTCTTTTAAAAACCAATATCCTCTTATTAAATGAGTTTGACCAGTGAGGCTTTGATCTTTGATAAAATGTCTTTATTCGCTGGTCGTAATCCCGAAGATTATTAAAATTTTCATTCTCGATAGAAATATTATGCATTCTCCTCCACCCACAATTCGGACTATGTTTTTCATGTTCTTTTTCGGGATCATCTGTTATTAGCCATTTTTCCAAACCAACTAAACAAAACACGCACTGCACTGAGTCTGGTGGCGTCTTGAATACAAATCCCAGTTTAGCTAAATGTTTAGGTGATAAAAGGGGAGATTCGAATTTTTTCCATCTCTCATCAAAACTTAATAACCTCAATCTTTCGTACATTAAAACGTGTGATTGGTCCATAGTGTACTGATCAACTTCTAATCCACTACTAACTTGTTTGTTTTAGATCAGTTGTACCAGTGGAGTGTAAGAGAGCACACATCTGAGAGAGAGCATACATCTGAGAGAGAGCGCACATCTGAGAGAGAGAGCACACATCTGAGAGAGAGAGAGAGTTCATCATTTGCCATCACCCTTTTACAATGTAAGTAGCGATTATTGACTGTGCATTATTTCAAATTATTTTTCTCGGTAGAAACTATTATTCTGCAGAAAACACATTGCATGCGAGCATCTCCATTCAACTAATTCTGCTGCCTATTGTTGTACATTGGAGGAGTAAACTCGCGTTCAGTATTCCTACTTAGTTTTACCAGCACACTTGAGTGTTTGAAATAATTTACAATTTTTCCCACACCGAAATCTTCTGGACGAATTACACAAAAATTTATCAATTTTGTTGTTACACATATTAAATGTGTGATAGATGCCATTACACGATTCGTGATGGTTATCTGCAATATGTAATTGCATTATTCGATAAAAACAAGTATCTGAATTACATTCTCCAATAAATTGGTGTATTGGTTCATTGACTGTGGGATTTATACACATGCAATAGTGTCCATATTGTCTTCCATAGCACTCATAGCGGTGGTAGCGTAATTTATGTATTAATTGTTTTTCGAACGAGGATTTATTTTTAATAAACTTTTCTTCTTCCTCATCTACCGCTACGTCCATATCCATAGATATAATCCGTTTCACACTCATAATCTTTTTTAACCTTTCAGTTGGAGAACGCAGTGGAATCGCATCCTTTGAAAGTCAATCATTCGTAATTTAGAATAGTCCGTGGTGATCAACTTCTAATCTGCTACTAACTTGTTTTGTTTTAGAGAGCAGAACGATTTCACAATGGCTCATACGACGGAGAAGATTCGAGGTTTGAACGGCAGCGCAGCTAGATACAGATTCACGTATCTGGAGGAGGAACGTGACATCAAATCTACGCTGGAATCAAGCAGGGAGGAGGTGCTGCAGCTTATCGTCGACGAGTCGCACCGGTTCAACGGGAATGTGAAGTGCTTTATTGTTTTAAACGTTCTCATGCATAAAATAGTGTTGTTGGGTGAAGAGAACGAACAAGTATCAGCTATCGTGAACTTCCATAGCTATTCTGCACAAATTGAGCAGTGTGCTTCAAATTCTGTCGATTTAAACAATTTTTTTGGAAATGCTATTGTAAAAATTTTATCTTCTTTTGACAAGTTTGTGAGGTTTGGGAGTGGGTGGGTTATAAAAAAGATCCAATCGTTGGATCTCAACATAATTAGGCATACCGCGATTCGTGGTTCCTCATCCACATATGTAGAAACCCCCGATTTTATTAAGAAGAAGAAATGCGTAATTAACGTGAAAAACCCCAATGATGAAAAATGCCTTTTGTGGTCAATTTTATCTTTTTTTCATCATCGTCGAGGTACACATATGAGTGTTGAATATTTGAGCAAGTTTGCTCACACAGTCAACACAAACGGGGTCAACTTTCCTTCCAGTTTGCAGGACATTAAGAAATTTGAAGCTTTAAATCCTGATATATCCATAAATGTAATTGCATATGATAAAAACGTATTTTTCCCATACAAGTGTAGCGCTTACAGAAACCGTACTCACCAAATTAATCTTTTGTTGCTAACAAGCGAAACTTATCCGCGAAAATCTCATTTTTGCCTCATCAACACCGCAAACGGGAAAAACGGGTTGTCTCGGCTCTTGAGTCATCTTACAAAATCGCATGGAGAGGTACATGTTTGTGAATTCTGTTTCCATCGCTTCACAACAAAGAAATCGTTGAACGTGGATGGAAAACTAAATTTGGAGAAGCACAAAGAGCACTGTTCAAAATTCAGCCCGCAGAGAACAGTGCTTCCCAAAGAAGGGGAAACTCTCAAATTTACAAATTATACTGCAACATTGAAAACAAAATACACAATTTATGCCGATTTTGAATCGTTTATTGTACCGATAAAGAGTGGGGAAGAAGAAGAAGAAGAAGAACCGCACATCACAAGTAGCTTTACAAAAAAGACAACCCGTCACATTCCCTGTGGATATTGTTTTGTAGTGGTGAACATAGAGGGGGAAATTTGCCACGGGCCGATCATCTATCGGTCGCGAGATATGGAGGAGAAGATCATTGAGAAATTTCTAGATGAAATTACAAGTGTGGGAGAACTGCTCTATCGGGATATGAAGAGTGAAATCCCAATGTTTGAATTGAGTGAAGAGCAACAAAGAGATTTTAATAGTGCGGAAAAATGCGGACTGTGTGGGAAGGATTTCGCGAAAAATGACATCAAGTGTAGGCATCACTCGCACGAAACAGGTGAATTTATTTGCGCAGCTCATCAAGCCTGTAATTTAAATGGGAAATCACCTGATTTCATACCCTGTTTTATGCACAACTTTGGGGGGTATGATTGCCATCATATTGTGCAGGCATTAGGCAAGTGTAAAAAACCAATATGCTGCATTGCTCCTTCAGCAGAGAAGTTTTTCTCAATCACGGTGGGAAAAATCAAGTTTTTGGATAGCCTAAAATTCATGAACGCTTCGTTGGACAGTTTGGTGAAAAATTTGTCAGAAGGACAACAGACAGAGTCAAAATTCAAATCTATGTTTGCAGTGTTTAAAAGCGTTGAACAACGACAACTGCTTATTAAAAAAGGAGTATACCCCTACACATATATTGACTCTCCACAGAAATTTGAAGAAACCTCCCTTCCCCCAATCGAAAGTTTTTACAATGATTTGTCGGATTCGCCTTTAGAAGAAAGGGAGTACGCGCATGCACAGAATGTTTGGCAAACATTCAAGATAAAGAATTTGGGAGATTATCATAATTTGTATCTGCTTTGTGATACACTCCTTTTGTGTGACGTTTTTGAGGATATGAGGTCATCAATGTTTGAGAAATACGGTTTGGATGTGACTCATTTTTTAAGTCTTGCGCATTATTCGTGGAATTGCATGCTGCATTTCACAAAAGTTGAACTCGGCTTGATAACAGATATAGATATCTACTTGATGGTCGAGCAAAATGTGAGAGGCGGTTTAGCTGTAATACCCCATCGGTATGCTGAGGCTAACAACCCTTATATGGGAGCAGATTTTGATGCAAGCAAACCGACAAGCTATATACTCTATCTTGATGCGAATAATTTATATGGGTACGCAATGTGCGAACCTCTGCCTGATGGAAATTTTCAATTTCTATCTGAGGATGAAATCAGTCAAGTTGACTTTTTCAACTTGGCTGATGATTCAGAGTATGGGTACATTCTCGAGTGTGATCTCCAATATCCCAAAACGTTACACAACAGACACAATCATTTTCCGCTAGCGCCGACAAAAGAAGAAGCACCTCACCATCTATTGTCTGACTACCAGAAACATGAGGGACAGAAATCGTCGACAAAACTATTGGCTACACTGTACGATAGGGAAAAATACGTTTTACATTATAGGAACTTGAAACTGTATGTACAACTAGGAATGTGTCTTAAACGCATTCATCGTGTCGTAAGGTTCACGCAATCTTGCTGGCTTAAGCCCTACATCGATTTTAACACAGAGTGTAGGAGAAATGCTAGAAATACATTTGAAATTCAAAATTTTAAGGCGATGAGTAACCTTATTTTTGGAAAATCTTTACAATCCGACCGCACCCACTGTCAGGTAGAGCTTGTCACCGATGAAAGGAGATTGGATAAATTAATATCGAAACCTCTGTGCAAGCGATGGCATATTTACAATGAAAATGTAATCGGAGTGTTTCTAAGAAAACCTGAAATCTCGCTGAAAAAACCAATTTTTGCCGGCTTCACTATTTTAGATTTGAGCAAACACCTCATGTTTGACTTTCATTACAACAAGATTTTGAAAATGTACCCTGTTGAATGTGTGAAGCTGCTTATGAGTGATACAGATTCTGTTTTGTACAGTATAAGAACAGAGGACGTCTTTTCCGACATTAAGAATAACCTAGATTGGTTTGACACAAGTGATTATCCTCCGTCACACATGTGTTACTCTTTAAAAAATAAGAAGGTTGTTGGGAAATTTAAGGACGAAGCAAATTCAAAGATCATAACACAGTTTGTCGGTTTGCGTCCCAAGCTGTATTCCTTCAAATATATGGACGATGCAGCTGTTATTACAAAGAACACAGCGAAAGGAGTGAAAAGGAATGTTAAGGATAGGTGCTTATCATTTGATTTATACAAGAAGTGTTTATTTGAAAGAAGCACACATTACGAGAGGTTCAACATGATAAGAAGTTATTCGCACAAGATTTATCAAATAGAATGTGCAAAAACGGCTCTCTCATGCTATGATGATAAAAGATACATCATGCCCAATTCGGTTGACACCTTGGCATGGGGTCATTACAGAATCCCCCAAGTTGAAGAAGGAGAAGAAGAAGAATAAGGAGGAGAAGGAGGGGGAGAAGGAGGTGGTGAGAGGGGTGAAGAAGTGAGTAGTACCTTCCTCTCCAAGTGCACAGCAGTGAGTGAGGAGAGGAGAAGTGAGGCGTGCTGCTTCACAAAAAGAGGGTGGCTAAAAATAGATTACCCACACGACGCGTGCCGAGCCAGTTGAGATACAATCACACATGTGTGATGTCAACAAAAAAAATGAATGAACTTAGACAGAGATTAGCACAAGAATTGCATTCTGTTCCAAGAGTACATTTTAATAGGAGAAAATATGAGATTAAAAGTGAGGTGGATCTGCTTCAGGCAGATTTGATTGATATGAGCTCGCTGGCGAGAGATAATTCAAATTTTAAATTTATTTTAGCTGTAATTAACTGTTTTTCAAAATTTGCATATTGTACACCAATACATACAAAAACTGCGACCTCTGTGTATGCTGCGCTTGAACCTATTATTCGTAAAAATAAGAATGTTATATTTTTTCAGACAGACCAAGGTACCGAATTTTTTAATACAAAAGTAAAAGCATTATTGGATAGGTATAATATTAAACATTACCATGTTTTTAGTGAGAAAAAAGCTGCAATAGTCGAACGTTTTATTAGAACTATTAAATCAAAAATCTATAAATATTTAACGCAGCATGGAACAAAACGATGGGTAGGAGCATTACCAACATTGGTTAAAGAGTATAATAATGCTTTCCACAGAACAATTCAAATGCGGCCATCTGATGTTCGCAAAAAACATCGAAATCATATAATAGCATCGCTTAATAAGGCGGCCAATGAGAACTTACGTTTGAAATCTAAACGAATAAAACCGAAATTTAAATTGGGCGATGTTGTACGCATTAGTAAGTACAGACAGGTTTTCGACAAATCGTATAATATTAATTGGAGTGGGGAATTATTTATAATTCATTCAGTCTATCCGACTAAGCCTCCTACTTACATCTTGCGTGATTTGAAAGGGGAAATAATTTCTGGCCGTTTCTACGAAGAAGAAATGAAAAAAACAAAGCTGGATGAGGAGGAGCAGAAAGTTTATTTAGTAGAGAAAATTATAAGGAAAAATAAAGATAAAATATTGGTTAAATGGTTAGGTTTCAGCGAACCTACATGGATCGAGAGAAAGAATTTACTAGGTTGAGAACTGTATTGTAAATACAATGTATTATATTGTAAATATGTATTATATTGTAAATAAGCGAAATGTTGTATATTGGAAAAGAACTGAAAAATATTATCAATAAATTGATATAATATGTTGAACCATGTGTTTTATTCAGTTATCCGTTGGCTATCATAGTGATACAATGGTAAAGGATACGACCATACCCATCATCAATTTTGATGAGGTTATTACAGGTAAACCGAACATTGGCAAGAGTAAAAATGGTAGTTTATTACCGCATAATGCACGCATTATCCTGATTGGAAGATCCAACAGTGGTAAGACAAATACGTTATTGAATTTGATTTTCAATAAAAACGGATTGAAATTTAAACATTTATACTTATTTAGCAAGTCTCTGTACCAGGATAAATATGAGTTTTTGAAAAAGGTGTTTTCAAAGATAAAATGCGTAAGCTTTTACATGTCAGACAATGTAGAATCGATACCTCATCCCAACAAAGTTGAGAGAAACTCTCTTGTCATTTTTGATGATTTACAATTAAGCAATGTACCTCAAATTCGTAATTACTTTACAATGGGTAGACATCGCGAAATTGACACAGCCTACTTGGTACAAAGTTACGGATCTATTAAAAAACATCACATCCGAGATAATTGTAACGTCTTGATTATTTTCAAACTTGATCAATTAAATTTGAAATTAATTTATAGAGACTTTGTGGGGGAAGATATGAGTTTCAGTGAGTTTAGAAAACTATGTTGGGAGGTGTGGTCAAATGCTCCACATAAATTTCTCTCAATTTTTACCGAATGTAAGGCTGAAAATGGAAGATACAGAGAGCAATTGGATAAATTCATAAAGATTCCTTTGCAATGAGGTAACTTCGGTGTTTGCACGTTTTTTGTTCATTCAACATCGCGGCATTAATGGAGAAAGTTAAGAAACGCCTCGCGCATGGTGCGGAAAGTTTAACAGATAGAATTAAAAAGTTGAGAAAAACTATTTTGGATAAGCATAGGAATTTATTGGGTTTTCAAACACAGAGTGAAGAATTTAATCGTAAAAGGTTGGAACCAATAATTACTCCATTAATTGAACTCAAAAAGAGCACAATCTCTGCCAATGAAACAGTAAAGCGCGAAAAAGAACACAAGGTTGAACCGTTGGTAACGGAGAAGGAGAAGGAGGAGGAGGAGGTGGAGGAGAAGGAGGAGGATGGGGAGGAAGATGTAAATATTTCTGCTAATGATAAATCTGCTTTCTTTGATTCGACTTTGAATATTACTAACCGTCGCACTCGAATAGAAGAAATTTTAGACAACTATTTAGGTGTGTTTCATAACGAGAAATTAGATAATTCTATTCCTTATGGTATACGATTTGATCATAAACAAAATTTATATTTTATCGGCGATGAGCCCGTAAGTTTTGATGATGTTTTTATAACTGTCGGCGAACAAAGGTTTAGAATGACTCATGGTTTGTTGGAGCTATTGTTTAACAGTAGGCCAAATTCAAATCTCTACAATAACAAAGATTTGGCGAAATATAAAAAAATATTATCACTGACATCTGTACATATTAATAACCAGGGTTACGTAATTCGCAATTCTGGTAAAAAATCTCAAATTATACAGAAACTTTTTCCACCCAAAAAACGTTCAAAGTATGGGAAGGGATTATTGAATTTTGTTAGAAATAAATCACGTGATAGAAACTACATATTCTGGGATGATGTTAACGAACTAGTCGAACGGTTATTTATTTTAATGGGTTCTAAAAATGTCGGTAATTCTGCTCACGATATTGAAATCGATTCGATATTGCAAGAACTGCGGGAAGCTAACTTCATACAGTAAAAAAGCGAGGACAGCCCGCGTTGGCAGGAAGCTGTTCGGTAGAGCGAAAGAGGAGAGAAAGAAATATGAGAGAGATGAGGCTGGGTGAAACCGGCTGTTGCGAAAGAGTATGTTAGAAGGAATGCAGAGAGGGCGCCTCCTCACCCCTCTGCGAAACATCGTGTAAAGTGAGAATAGCCGACTAAAGACATGAGCTGGGGTGGTGACGTCAGTGCTGCCAGCGCGAGTCATCTTGACAAGCAACACAAATCGGAGCGTTGGAACCTCTCCGCTGGAGCGGGTGTACCGAGGTGTTGATAATTAATTTCGACATTCGAACAATGAACACCGATCGATTCGGTAGGCTGCATACAGTGCATGCGAAGCAATTAGAGGAGTTAAAAAAATTAGTAGCGAATTTTGACAAGTTGAAATTTGAATTGAGTGAGTTGAAGAAGGCTGTTTTAACTAGAACAGAATTTAACAATGAAAGAAGCCAACTTGTCTCATTTGAAAATCTCAATAGTGGATTAAGTATAATTAACAATGTGTTGGAAAAACGCATGCATGATTTAGAACAGGTTGTTTTAACTAGGAGAGAATTTGAGCAGGAGAAGGCTAGTGTGCTGGTGACAAGACATACCCTCAATAATGAGATGAAAATTATTAGCAAAGAGGTAAAGGCAGAAAGAGATAAACTACTCACTCGAGATGAATTCAATAGGGAAAATTTACTCACTAAAAAAGAGTTTATAATTGAAAAAGCAGGATTCATCTCATATGAACAACTTAACACAGCTGTAAAAATATCACAGGACCTATTAATGGATTATGTGCATAATAATCGAGATTTCAAGAGGCATTTAAATGATCTGATGTATAGATATGCCTATTATTTGATAGAAAAATGTGTAATGGCTGCCAGAACGTTTGATTATAAAGAGTTGGAGGGACGAGGTCTATTGCCTGAACATACTGTCAGCGAATTTCTTCGGCTTATTGGAATGGATGAGCCAACGATAAAATATGATAGTAGTTTGTTTTTACCTCCCCAACAAGAACGTCTATTACAACGCTATCAATCTAGGAATCGAGGAGTGTAGAACTATTCTATTTCTGTGTACAGCCCCCACCTGCTAGGCACGCGTTGCGACTGTTAAATTCTAAGGTTAATGACCTGAGAGCATGTCTCTCTCACACACACACACATAAAACTTGTGCACGTGCTCTGCTTTTAAACGTTATGAAATAGTTTTTTCACAGCAGGGGGGCGGAAGTGTTATTAATATCTGAAGCACTGTCCGGGGCTGGGGGGCAGGGGGGTATATTAACACTGCACGTGCGAAAGAGAGAGAGAGGGTATTGAGAATCACAGCAGGAGGTAGCAAGTGTGCAGATGCAATTAATAGCTAAAGCGGGGGGCGGGGGCGGGGGGTTACGGATAAGAGCAAATATAGATATAGTAATTGCAAGCAGGTATATATAGATATACAATTGCAAGCATGTATATATAGATATAAAGCTGTATGTTCTATATTTATTGGGAACCTTCTGTGAGAGGTGGGGTCAGGGGGGATAGGTCCTCTCTCATTGGTGCTTGCGGGGGGTCCCCCTTTAATCTATTGGGAATAAAGTGGGGGCACATAGGGAAGGGGGGTATGTGACCTTAAAAACAAAATGGCTGACTGGGACAGGGGGAAGGGTGGGTGTTTACAAAATGTCTGACCTGGGGGAGGGGGAAGGGGGGTGGCCACGCCCCCCTGTCTTCTGATTGGGTACGCGGTATTCCTGAATTACCCCTACTTATTTATATCTCCAAGTTGTATTTAAATATGAATAGACAAATTTAAAATGTTATAGCTGTAGAACAGAGTGTTGTTCGTAAAAAAATCAGTTCTCTATGCTTCCACAGACATTAGTAAACTAATAATATTGTATGTGTTTTCAAAAGCCAAAACCTGACCAATTTTTTTTAGTTCTATACAGCATACAGTCAAATATTGATATCTTAGTGTGTGTATTTAATAATTGTATTTGTCATAGACTTTAGTTGTAGCCTGCTCAATGAACCGTTCTATTGCGTAAATTTAATCTAAGATAAATTTTAACTGGCTAATAATTTGATATTTTGTATTTTTTTGGGGGGAAGTGATAGCCGCGAGCCGTAGCAGGTATCTGTTCAATCAGATAGAGATAAGCTACGTTCTCGTAGGTCCTGTTTGTAACGGTGACCGATTAGATTGGCCAGCAAAAAAGACACTGTTATCTGCTGTAAAATCACTTCACGGTGGCTCAGAACCCACCTAAAACTGTAGGTCCAAATCATCAATCACCATCATCCAACTCATTACCCACGCACAGGTCTCAGACCTATGTGGGTTTCATCCTCAAAAAAAAAAATCTAGACGTTTTCCTCTATTCAAGACAGATGAGCTATTTCGATGAAGAGCAGTTTTTCTCAGAAAGTTTTTTTAGTGCTCAAAGTACTTGGCGGACTGAGATTACAATGAAGGACAGTGGTGTAAACAAGGCTTTCATAATATAGAAGCCTATTTCATTCTGTTGAATCATCCCTTATTATAAAAAAAAAACTCATACAGGAAGTCCACAGCCAGTTAGTTAAATGATTATTCACAGTTTCGAAAAATTGTAAGCCATTGCAGTAGTAATGAGTAGATCATCTCCCCTTCAAATACAGACGTGTAGAATAGATCTTGAAGAACGATCTCTCGTTTTGGCATTTTTATTGTCTCATCCTGCGGAAACTGTTTTTAAAAAGAGCGGAGCATGCAATCCGTTGTTAGTGTAATTTAAAAACAATTTCCAAGTAGGAGAAGTGGCGGGGAGGTGACAAGTAGTGACTAGGCAAAGGCGAAGTCGGCTGGTATGGGCATATTGCACGGTTGGGGCGGCAGTCCGATAACGTTAATTGTTATACGTAGAGTAGCGTCATCTGCCCTGTCAGGCGGCTCTCTCAATTGTTGAATCATTCATTCCCTCAAGAGAGTGAGAGAGCAAGTGAGAGAGAGGGTTTGAGAGAGGTTGAGAGAGAAAATAACAAACCGAGCGTCGTCCGCCTGCAACCCCTCTGCTAGGCAGTCCGTCACACACTAACAACTGGCTTCACTATCCCTCAACTCATCAGCCGCATATCACCCCTCACCACCCTAACAATCTTGTGATGCTATTCATCTTCAACTGTATTATTCATCTTCAATAAAAATATCATACTTGGTTAAAGGTTCAAGCTTCGAGGTCTTTTGAATCTTTGAGAAATAAAGTATTCTTTGATGTTATTGATCTCCCCCTTCATAAGCTTCACAAACGTATGTTGGTTCTTAATTTACTTCCTGTGAAGAAAATGACAAGCATCTAATCTCATTTCTGTGTTCTGTATATGGCATATAACTAACAAATTTGATTTTTCTTATTGGCTGTGGCCAGAGACTGTTGTACTAGTCTGTCTAACTAATCCATCTACCAATGAGTTTCATGTGTTGACAAGATTATATGTGCTTTAGTTAATCCTGGTAACATCAAAAGATCACGGAATAATCAGAATTAGACTCACGGTAGACTCAATGAGAACGGAAAATGTCACTGTTAGTTTTAGAACGACGTATTATCATAATTCATATACAAATTTTGATCACACATGAAAAATGTGGATTAGGATTTTTAATTTTGGTAAGTCATAATTGCACTTACTATTTTTTGGTCGTTTGCTACCTAATACAGAAAACACACAAAAAAGGAAAGCATGTCTCGGAGGTCAGCTTATTAACAGCATTCAATGACCGAAATGCAACAAATAGATGATGCAGAATATTGAATTACTAACTGCTAAAGGTGCATCCGAAATGGTTTATGTTAATAGATGTTGTTGATATTTTAATAAGATGAGCATTTCAGAGATGAATTTCTTTTCATTGTTATATACATCTCTCCTTCATGATGGAGGATTCCTAAAGGTTGGAAGTAGTTAATAGTACAGAGGAATTTGGCTAATTCGAACTTATATACGGTAATTCGAAATCTTCTTAAATTTGAACTTCACTCTCGGACCATAGCATTTCAAATAAAAGCATTGCTCAAAAAATTGATTAATTTGAATTATATTTTGGATAATTCGGAATTTTATGCGTAAAAAGATCATAGAAATATTAACCGAATAAGAAATTTCCGAGCGCGGCCCAAGCAGCGAGTTACACCCAACAAATCAGACGTTATTATGAAGGTGGTGTTTACTTTCGTTCCTTAAATTTGTTGGATTCTTTTGTTAAGACCGAGAGACTTAATTCTAGGAAACAGTTATAAATCTCCATTTTTCTTAAAAGTTTAACTGTAGGCCTATTACGCTTGAATATTTTTTGTTGATGCCCACAATAGTTTTAGACTTGTGCGTGGGTAATGAGGTGATTGATTACGAAAAATATGAAAAATATAAATAGGCTGAACTCGAATTGAGCCCGTGATCGTAGGAGTAGTCAGTCGGAGATAAGCACCTACAAGTACAAACACATTACAGTAGAACGTCAATAATCCAGACGTCACAAAAATCCGGACCGTCGCTAATCCGGATTCACGTACGGGAAAAAAATAAAAATGCCAAATTTATGAAGACGATGCAGAACCAGTTAAATCTGATGAAGAAGTTGAAGACGAAATTGAAGAGGCAGGGCCGACACATATAGAGGTATTTACGGCAGCAAAAACTGATGTCATGGCTCGAGAAACAGAAGGAGAGTAGCCTACACCTTTCCAGCTCATTCTGTTAAAACGTATTGAAGACTTGGCTGCGAAAAAGCGAACAACTACTGCAGTACTATAATCAGTTAGACTTTTTTAAAAGCCCTGGCAATGTATAGAGTGTGTGTAACATTCTCTAACTTCGTACTGTACTGTTTTTTTACTATATTGTACAGTACCCGTTCTGTACTTCACGATTTGTGCTGTATTATATTTTGTATTGTTTCAGTTTCATTAAAGTTCAGTACTAAGTAACACACAACAGCTTTAACTGTATTTACCTACTGCACTTCTTCCCATACATATTTAAGTGAATTCTCAAGATTTCAGTTAAGCTTCTATAATTTTAAAGCATAAAAGAGCCTATTTTCGAAAATCCGGATTTTTGATAATCCGGATGAGGTTTGGTCCCAATTAATCCGGTTTATCAACGCTCTACTGTACTCCAATGCGGCTGCTACCGTCCTTTTGAATGTTTCTGATAATTTTTCCGCGTTTCATCGTATTGATTGTCATTGAATTTCTTGTTTGAAATTTCAGTACAGCCCATAGCTGTTTCATTGAATTTTTATTTTTCTACACGCTCTCTATAAACCATCATTTTCTGAGGCTATTATTATTTATTATGTAACTTCAACAAGCAAAACTCAAGACCTTATGTATCTATTTCATTTAAATTTTGACAAACAATACAAAAACAATCAACAAATTCTGAGCCAAAAAATAAATTTTTCAAGTGCAAAATATCTGACGATAAAGTGTTTTTAATCGAGAGTGAAGCTATTCGTCAGAAAACCACGTGACTGGAACGGACGTGCAACAGCAGCAGCGGTTCAAAGTGCATCAGGCGTGACCAGTAGAACGCGTGCCCTTAAGTGGACTACCACCTCGTGCTTTATCAGTTACATCCCTGACTCCTCCTCCCCTCCACTCATAGCTACTATAACCCCAAGCACGCGTTCATGCTGAATTATAAGTTCCATAGCACACACAAAACCCCTTCTGCCGTACCTGATGTTTTATTAATCTACTGAAACTACCTAATTTGATAATTTCGAAAAACAGATGTTGTAATACAACCCCACACGATCGCTATGCGTACGTGCATCAGTCACCCTATTCCCCCAAAGTGGCCCAGCTTTCTGCTGCATATCATCACTATGGTATATCTTTCGGTCAGGCAATTATTATTAAGTGAACAATAAAAAATAAAGTGCTCTCATGCGAGCTAAAAAGTAGGCGGCATAGGTTTGCATTACATATACGAGCAGATGTCTGTTCTGGATTGTGAGGCACTTCATTCCGCACTATTGCTCTATTAAAAGAGATTCCTTCCCATTGCTGAAGGAATTGATTGATTTGTGCACAGAATCTGTTAATGAACATTTGTAAACATTTACAAAGAATTTTGTATTTATCCAGATAATTTATCCTACCTGGAGGGCTCAACCCTGTTAAAGGCCAGTTTTTATCATATATAATTATTTATAGTAAAGTGGAAATAAAATTATTGGACTTTAAGCTGATTCCGACCGTGTGGAAATGACTCTTCAGACCTCAACAAAATGTTTTCGTCCAAAGAACGTACTATGCAAACGGGGAGTGCTTTCCTTATTGATCTTAACAGAGTTAATTCTTTTTATATATTGTTGATTGGATTCATTCTTGTATGTTAACTTATCTCTAAATATTTTAAAAACTTAAAAAACACTTTTAAGTGGAAATTGTGACTCACGTTATGGCGTGACGGCCGTTTCTCTCTGATGTTAAGAGCATTGTCAGACGACCCACAGTACCAAAAAGTGTTTCTTAGTTTTGTGTTTTTTAAGTTTTTATTATATAAAAGTGGAAACAAGATGAATCTTCAACATCACTAAATATTTTGTTATTTTTCTTTGTATTGTTTTGTTCTTGACGTGGTCAAGTGGTAGAGTGGACATTACTGTCCAAACTTCGCCACGTCAACAAATAAAAAAGTCATTCTATTCTATATAAGTATGCTAAACCCACCGAAACAAATCCTTATCCTCCACCCCTTTGCTCAACAATCCACTCCCACTATTACACAAAAAAGGAGCGAGCTCCCGAGTTTACTCCCTGCGCAGGGGGCCCCAACCATCCTAGCCTGTATTTTTATTGCGGGCAAACTGTTTGAGCAACAGGTACCAAAACACATTGAATGATGCTACTAATACTCATAGACTTCCTAAAATACTCACTCCATTCTGAAAAAGCTAGAAAAACTTGAATACAAATGAACGCGGAACCAACAGACCTCACAATCCGGAATTGAGCTCAGAAATGTTTGTCAATGCGAGCAATATATCACAGCCGTCTATCACTCAGCGCTTTATTGTTCAGCAGCGGTGAAATTCCACTTATGAACAAATTATGCTAAGCTACCAAAACCGGTTGCCCGATTCTGCATGCACAATATTAACAGGTGTGTCCAACTGGCTGTCAGGTTGAATGGCCATCACTCAAGCAAAGTGTGAATTCTCAACACTTGGATTCTTCAATGTCTCATCAATGTCGCTTTTGAACTGTTGGGAAATTAACAGGAATAGAAGGATGGAAATTGGAAAATTGAAAGTTGTTCAATTAGTTCTTGAAGATGATTGAATTTTAGTCCTGCTAATGCATGCATTTTTTTCAATTCCCATTATAAATAGCTTCTTAGAAGAATCAGTTGACTGATTCTCCATGAGTTGTAATATTGGTTGTTAGTATACAATGCTGCTGCGTGGAGATATTGACTTTCACAATCAATTATTATAGTTGGTAAAAGTAGACTCTTAAAAATTTCAAAAAAAATTCGTACTTTCTATTTTAAATATAATTTCACAGAAATAATTATTGTAAGTCCTTATATTAGATTAGCGTTATATAATAATATTAATTGGTAATGAAAAATGTATTGAACAACCAACAAGTGAAATTAACTGTCAAACAAAAGCAATCGGAGAACATTGAACCAAGGCAGAAGGCAGAAAGTGATACCTCAAAAGCTGTATTGCTTCTGATGGAGATATCCATTTTCAACGAGTTTATCCCTTTTTGGACCTCTTTGTAAATTTAAATTGATACATTTCAATCAATTCATCTTGGTGTTCTTAAGAAAGCGCTACAAGTACAGCGGATCTCAGTAAACTGACTCAAAAATCTTGATTTTGATACCTTTAAACGCGTGCAAATGCAAATATCATTACTATTAAACATGTATCTCAAGAACATATTTTTATCCTAAAAAAATACATTCTTTTATATTATCAATACAGGAAGAATTTATTATCAATTACGTTAAAATAATACGATATCTTTCCTCATATCCTCAACCAAGATCAGAGAAACGCATAGGACAGACATAATAATTATCAACAAAATGACAGATACGATCGGTTAAGTTGAAAACAGCCTCCATCCCAATAAAGGATCGCATCATTTTTAATGCAATTCTATTGAGATGGAATCAGGATAGAAAAGTCTATCGATCCAATAAAGTGAGCTTCAGCTACCTTTTGTGACAGTTACAATGTTCTGAATACATTAACATAATGAGGCGATCAATTCCATTGATGATCTATATTCACTAGATCAGTAATGAATTGTCAAGTTTGCTCACGAAATTTATACAAATAATTTTGGAATTTCAAATGGGAACAAGCTCAGTATTGAGAACTCCAACAACTTGATTAATAGATTACTGCAATAAAATCATAGAAAAGAGTAATTTTCAGTTTTAGAGGTTTCAGTGAGCTTTTTCAAGTTTTACGACATCCATTAATTAAATCCAGTTCTGGAAATGTGTTGCCGAGAGCTGTTCAAATATTACCAACTGTGGCTATCTGTTGTCCTGTCCAGACAGAGAAGAATGTTGATTTACAGCTTTATAAGCGACCGAATTTCCGACTTTTGTGAAAATCAAGTGTCTTTCAAGGTCCAAAAAAGGATTCGCTCGCCTGTGAATGTATCTAATAAATTAATGCAACCATTTATAAAACAATGTAGCACCGTGGAGTGTGCTTTATTCGCGGCAAAGCAATAAACCGTTTCTTCCACCGTAAGCAATAAATTTGTCAAAGGGTGGTCTTCTGATATTTCCATCTGGACCATGCGCTGCTAACCGAAAAATCGGTGGATAGAAATATCAAATTCTCCATATGGACATAGCTCCCAGCAGGATAGATACTCTTGATTGATATTTCCAATTCCTGTTGCTGAAATATACGGATTTGTTGTCAATTTTGTTTGGTTATAAATTATATTTAGAAAAGTGTAAGGTTACGCCTTAAGGCGTTTTCTGTCCTGCCATTGAAAAAAGCTATTTGCATTGCGTGAAAAAAGCTGATTTACTTTCTTCAATTCGTCACACTATGCACTTCTAATAAGATATGACATTCCAGACATTGTTTCTTGTTTACTTTTAAATAATATGAGGCTTCAGAGGCATCATACCTGAAAACTCGCCAATTGTAGGCCTACATGGAAAATTGTGTATGTTGGACAAAATCACCTATCCTATCTCCCATGATCAATATTTTTGCGCATTTTCTCAAAGAAATCAGTGAAATTCAATTCAGATTTGCTGTTTTAACAGCATTTGATTTTTCTGCAACTTTACATAGAATATTTACCATTATCTCTTCTTATAAAAATGTATACATTTATTCTCAAGATTATAAAGATTGACATTCTACGACACTATGCATTTTTATACCATAGATTCATGAGCAGATGCAGTATATGATTATTATGACGCTTGAATATTCGATTCTATTTATCTTACAAAATATAAAACAACTAGAGAATAGAAAGATGAAGTTGAAACTTGAGAAAAATAATTAGATTGAAATAACAAAAATGATATGCTGCTATCTAAGCGTAGAATCTAGGCCTAGAGTTTCTATTCAAAATCAGGTTTTAATATGAAGACTTAATGTAATATAATATATTCTTATAGTATTCAATTATTTTATAATTTGAGCGTTTAGAGCTCTATTACAAACTCTACTTGTGTGGTTTCTTTTACTTTCCATTTGCAGCAAACTTTTTAGAAAATGAATGGTATCATAAATGTCCATGTAGTATTAATAGTAAGTGTAGTTTCAATTACAACCACCTATTAATGACTGATTATTTATTGAAGGAGACAGCTTATATTCCTTTTTTCGACAATTTATAATTCTGTATGCATATAATTCTCAGACACAATGTAAGGAGCATGCAATTACATGAGAGTGAAAAAGTCCTAACCAGATGTAGTGCATGTAATCTGGAACAAATCAGATGTACTGATGAGATTAGAGGGAGCTGTATAAAGAAGAGAACCTGATCTCGATTTAATTGATTGAGATAAGAGAAGCACCTACTTTACATAATTGAGAAAAATTGGCGGAGCAATTAGAGCTCAAAGCCTCCAATGCTTTTTATCCCTTTTTAAACAAATCAAAGTGTCTGTTGGATACGCCTCGAGATAATCCTTCCACGCTTAAATACCCATTTCTATTTGTCTTACGAATATAAAAATAAAAAAATTATAAAAAATGTAAATAGAGCTTGAGTAAAAATAATAAGATCGAAATAACAAAAATGATATGTTGCTACCTAAGACCCAGAGTTTCTCCTGGGAGCGGACAGAGGCCTTCAATTTCTTTGTTCCCAGTATTTCTGCCTCTTAGTTTGTACTGTATTTTTTTTAAATCTTTTAGGTGCATTATATATTATTCTATATAGAATGCATGTTAAAATATGATATTGTATGATATAATAAACAATTATATTATAATTTATATACTGAACTATATTATATTCGCTAATTCTATGAATATTCAGGACTGAAGTTGGTTATTTAAAACCTGGAAACAAACCTTTAATTGTTCATAAAATATCCATTTTCTAACTTCTGTCAATCATTATCATCAACTATTTAACTGTTCAAAAATACAATAAAAATCATAGAAATTCCTTTCTCAAAAATCATAATTTTAGGGAGTAAGCGATCCCGCTTTTGTTCCAAGACTGAAATATAGCCTTGGGTCCAGATTGGCATAAATTTTTTGTGTGAAGTGGTCAGAACGTTTAGTCAGAGGTCCCAGTTCTGTTGTTCTATTATATAAAATACCTACTTATTTTTGTTCATCAAATTTTCATCAGTAAATCAGTATATGGAGATTTAATCATCTTTGAAAACAATGAATAAATCAGGCTATCAAATGGCAGTATTGACTATTTTTATCTATGACTCGAATATCCTCAATTTTTCGAGGGAGTAAAACATGCCGCATAACGGAAATTGAGGATCGTGAGATAGTAAAACATGATAGCCCTCATTTGTAGAGAGCACTGGCCAAGCAAAACTGTGGCGTACTCTTCAGTTGAACTAATAATGGATTCAACAACAATCATTAATTTCATAATCCGTTTGCCCAATGATGCAGACGCTTATTAGAGCAATTTAATATAAGTGGGGTGGATGTGTAACAAGAGCCGATGATTGCACGCGTGGGAAGGATTCACCACCTGGTTAGGCTATTGCTGCTGCTGCTTTTTTACCGATGATCACCCTAACCCCAATAAGAATTGATAGTATTAGACAAGTAATACATTTTTTTAAATGTCGAGGTTGAGAGAATATTGCTTCATGATTTTGCTCATTTTTCTGACTACTTTCTTATTGTTTTGATCATTCTTTTTTTCTTTTTATTCTTTTTACTCTCTCATTTCTAAAGGCAGTAGCATGATGATTGTTGTCTTTGATAAATATTTCCCAGTCCCAACACTGACTTTAGAATTATTCTTTTTCTCCATTAATTTTTATTGAGCATACTCGCTATCTCCTCCACCCCCTTTCTTTCTCTTTCACTCCTTCCCCTTCCTACTCCGCTACTCCTCCTTCTGCTACTCCCACCCCTACTCAAATTCTAATTAAAATACTTTAAACTACTCATTCTCATTCATATACTCTCTTTGCCTCTTTATCATTAATATCTTCCAGTTTTCCTTAGTTTTCACTATCAGGGTTCCTTGGCTTTTTCAATAATTCTCATTCTCCTATTGGTTTCTGGTTTAATTCATAGTATATTTATGTTCCATCTAACAAATTTTTAATGTGTCTTCAATGTGTAATAATGTTTATTCGTGAGAACAATATTTTGAGTGACTTGATGATTTCTCATTATAATAGTAACTTATTCATTATCCTATATTGAAACTTGCAGCTATTCATTTTATTTCTCAAATAATAATAATAATCTATGGCTTTTATTGGTGGGGAGACCATTTCAGGTAGTTCCACCTCGCCATTTGAGCCATGTTATGGAGAACATGGTAAACCAACTATTTTTAGGTGGGTTCTGAAATTTTCTTTTAAAGTTCCTTTTCAGAATAAAATAGTTTGAAAACTTGGCAAAAATCATTACTTTCAAGCAAAATTTATTTGATCTATGAGGGGCTGAAAGCATCTCATCATACATAAACAACCCTAATCAAGCTCGTCAATCATTTGCTATTTAGTGTCATAATCAGATACAGTACTCAAAAAGGTAAAATGTGATGTTGTATAGACTCAGCTAACACTATTTTCAATATGGATAGTTTAGTGCTTAGCTTCACAAACAACCGTTCAGTATACTGTCAGCTCTTGAACAAGGGCATTGAAATTAGGTCCTAAATGATGGTTTGAAATATTGACGATCGATAATGTAAATTCAAAGGAAGTGAATTAATCTATTGCAGTCATTAACATGTTGAATGTTGGCGTGGAGGGTGGCAGCTAACAAAGTCGAATCAAACTAAGGCCTAGCGTCATCCTATAGCGTTGTGTGCTCTTGCATGGATTTGTGAGTGCGTGAGTGTTATGCTGATGAGCCACTTGGGCTACTAGGAAGTAGAGGGGCTGATGGAACTCATACAGCATATGGCCCGTTATGAGTCACGCTTTTTACACATTGCATACATACGACATTTTACAAGCTTTCAGTCAGTCTCCTGTGGTTATCGACCGACCCTCCTCTTCAAAAATAGCCCAATATTATAGTTGTGTCATCGTGACAGAATACGGAGATATAACTAATAAAATAATGAAACCGAGCTCGAATGAATTATTGCTGGGCAACAGATAACGAAGCCGCTCCATCCTACGTGTTTACAACAGTTTCCAAAACACCGAACGATTTGTATCATTTGACACGCAGTGATTAATTTCCAAAAGCGAGTTTTATTCGAGTTTGTCTAAGTCTAGCTAACAGTGATTACTCAAATGAATACGGTTAGATGTGATCACAAACACGGCTTATGAATATACAATAACAAATGATTGTATTTATGACAATTTTTAGTAGTTCTACATACGTAGTAGAGCTGGACGGATTGGCTCTTGAAAGAAGACTCTGTAAATTCCTATAGTAAACCCCATTCTATAGTATACAAGAGTTTGTAAATTTCAAAAAAGAAGACTGGGTGTGATAACAAACGACTTACATTATAAACTTAGAATTATTGTTATAAACTCTAGTGTATGTATTTCAGATTTACTATTGTGTAGTATTATAATTAATTGACGAAATTGCTTTTCTTGAAGAAAATGAAATAAAAATATACGCTCGTACATACAATATTCTACTATTAACAGATACTTGAGAGAAAATAGAATATGCCGTAGAACATTCACACAGTAGCGCCGAACAAATGAAGGAAAATATCTGTGTTAGAGAAGAACATGATTCATATCAGAAGAGGTAGTGTTCATATTTTGTATATTGGAAATATGCAAAAAATGAGCGAACACCTTCTTGACAAGGATGATTATTTGCAACTGGTTGCAAGGAGTGCTGAGACAAAAGAGAGCTGCGCCAGTTGTGAAGAGGTCTAGGAAGGTGGATCGAGATTAGGAGGGCGGCTTTGTGTAAGTCCGGCGCGATAACTCTCCCTAATCCAAGGCACTTAGCCTTCTCAGGCCACAATGAACCCTTATCGGAATTGCTCCCTTCTCTTTCTCCCGAATATCAAACTCTGCTACCAATAGGTCATTGTGGTGCGGAGGTGAACCTGTCCCACTTCTTCTTACTTTGGCTCTTATCGCGCGCTCAATGACGCCGAGCTTATAATCGTTGATTTCCCCCTATCGCACCAGTAGCAATTCGTGCTTCTCATAAAGCACCGTGGGGAGACACTCACTCCAAGTAGGTTTGTTTGAATTGTTGAACGATGTTGAACGTATTCCTTTGAACTTTGAAAAGTAGTATCAACTGAGCCTTGAAAAGAAGGCTTACATGTGATATTTTATTTATTTAAACAGAATTTATTAATTTCGAATTCCTTTGATTGCTATTAGTTTATACTGAAGACTTCCGCAATGGCGGATATCAAAATAGCTGATGGAAATCGATGAATGCTACTGTACAAAAATATCAGTCACCACCGGGAATCGAACCACGGACCTCCCAATTGCTGGTTGAGCGCCTTAACCACTAGACCATGGAGACCTTTCTGCACAGCAGCATTCATTTTTAACTTGACCATATCGGCTCGTATCTCACAAGTTAGTTTGAAGTGACTGACAATTGAATAAACTGACAAATATGCATAAACAGAATTTATTAATTATGCAATTGAAGGAATTCGAAATTAATAAATTCTGTTTATGTATATTTGTCAGTTTATTCAATTGTCAGTCACTTCAAACTAACTTTATTTATTTCTTCAAGGTGGACGATTTTGTTGCAGATGTAATATTATTGTTTAATCGCTGGAACCGGTGGAGAGGTTCAAAATTATTATAAAGTTTTTTATAAAATATAGGCAATAATTCATCAGGGGCGAAATCAAATTGTTTGGAGAGAAGAAATACAGAAATATAGCTTTCATTTTATCAAATATAGGTAACAATTCATGAGGGGCGAAATCAAATTGTTTGGAGAGAAAAAATACAGAAATATATCTTTTTTTTTGTTAATTGAGGATTTTGAGGGGGTGGGGGGTACACGTTGTCTTCCCATCCCCGGAATTCGCGCCTGTAGTTCATAAATAAGTTCGGTAGGAAATAGTAAAATATGGATTATAAAAAGTGAGAAGAGTAATAAATTCAATAACAGTAGAGCGTCAATAGTTTCAGAACAAGAACAAAAATTTATGAGAATTCTTTCTATACCTTATTTTGGTTTATTGAAGAAAATGTTAAACTATATGATATTAAAACAGTTTCTATAGTTTTGACGTTCGGATTAACGATGCTCAAAGGCGCAGTAGATATTTTATGTTTTATATTATATTATATATATTAATTTTTTTAGACCTGTTGTCTCAACAAGTGCCCCTAGATTAAGTGCCCCCTGGATAATGGCGGTTGAGTGCAATTACACACAAATAATAATTAAATAAATAATAAAATTACTCAACAATGTCGTTTCACTACTCACTTGAATAAATAGATGAGGAAATGGTTGGAATGTTGAAAAAAGTACGAAGTTAAAAACTGGATTTTGGAATCGGTACGGATTTGGAAGAGAAAAAGTGGAAAAGAAGAATATGGAAAATAAAATAACATTTTGAAAGAGGAATCCTGTGGTTTATAACAGACTAGCTCATAGTGGCTCATTTCATTTGAAAAAAACGTATAGAAGAGCACAATCTTCATTGATAATTAACTATCAATGATCAAGTCGGTGCCGAGATGGAAAAGAGAACTTGATCCTATAAAACATTATTGGAGTTTCGAATCACTGTAATACTGAACCACATCTTAAGGGGTTGATCACAGCTACGGTAAGTAATTTAAGTTTTCAAACTTGACGACTTTTTCATTGGTGGGATTTGAAATATTACGGGCAGTAAAGATACCGCGGCATGATGCTCCATAAATAATATTGATCGCAATGAGATTCTCCTACAAACGAGTATCATAAAAACCGCAGAAGACGGTTCTAGTTCAGCACTGATCGTAAGATATTAAGTAATGGTTGGTTAGAACAAAAAAGAAAAACCATGGTTATAAATTTCAATGTGCTTTTCAACCAACCTAACTGCATTATATGCAGCATTTGAGGTAGGTCGGTAACTGTCTCAGTAAGTACTAGAGCCTCTTGTGCTATGGATAGAGTAATAAAAGCATCTTCAACAATAATTATTCTTTTGCAATAGATCCAATCAGCTTGGAAGATTCACATGTCTGTTTGATATTCATCATACATATTTACTCATGATTATTGTGTACTATGCGTTCTATGCTATAAAAAGACATGGTATAAAAAGCTATGCTATTAAAGACGTGCATGCCATTTGGGCAAAAAGGGGTTCTGCTATTCCATCCATTTTACTACAAGACCTTACTAGCCGCTACTTGCATCCAAAGATGTGCACCAAACAGTGGCGTAAATAAGAGGGGGGGAGGATCAGGTGGATAGATCCCCCCCAGAGACACATAGACAAAATAGATTTTGGAATATTAACAAGTCTTGTGGTACACGCTTTACAAAAGAATCAAAGAAGTTGTTTGGAATCGCTAAAAATATGGTTTCAGAGGAACTATCATTATCATTCAAAAAATGTTCGGGGGAGTACCCCTGAACCCCCCTTATAAATGAAATTTTCAAATATGGTACTGCGTTCATTAACTCAATCTAAGAAATGGCGGATTAAAAACTGCAGAGTAGAAATAGTTTCAAGTAGGCCTGTTTTTAAGTTGGTCTACTTGAACAATACATTTTTAGCATAAGAGTCTCTCGATCTCCCATATACAATGATGCAAAACTAAATAATACAATTCACTTTGGCACACAATGTGGCTTAAAATGATGCTGAAATGGATGTCTAGAATAGTTTGATGAAATGTGGTTTTAAATGGTTATTTTTCAAAAATTTCCCTGGGAGCATCCCCGAAACCCCCTTTTAAAAGAGTAATAGGTATTGTCTTGACTCACTGTATTGTTAAAGAATTAATTCCTCCTATAACTGCAGGATATATTGCTTAGAGCCTACCCCCCCCCCCTCACCAGAGCATTGGCCATCCCCCCTAGACTAACCCTCTAGTTACGACACTGGCGCTAATTCTGCAGTCACTCAACAAGAGCGAGGAACACAAGGAGCGAATGCCAGCATGTACCTTCTCGAATCTCAACTTCTGTGTTCAATTTTTTCAACCTCAGCTTCGCCTCGCACCAATGAGTGCTACCTCTTGTACGTGGACTCTAAATGAAAATTTCAGGTTTTGTATCCAAGGAAAAATTCTTACATTCACCAGGTAAAGGTGAGATGCACATTTACCAGGTAAGGTGTACACCAAAATTTGCGTTGATGAATCCTCAATTTAATAACCCGACATAATAAAAATGTGCTATTTCCCATATGTCCGATATCTATCAAAAGTGAAGATTCTAGGCGTTTAAAACTTGCTAAATACCTTTTTCTTGGTTCCAATAAGAAACCTATCGATTTTGAACACTGAGGGTTAGACATGAAAATAATTATGATGAAAAAATAGATAGGCATTATAACATTTAGAGTAGCTCAATCTGCCTCAATTACTCAATTAGCAAAAGTCAAAATTCATCTCTTGATTGGCTCAACCATCTAACAACAAACATTCGATGCACAATCATTTGGTATGTAGTTCAAAAGAAGAGTCAATAAATTTTTAATTCGATCGATTGCTTTTTTTTTTCGTCGTTTTATGTAATGTCCTTTGATATTCTATTGAATTACTTCATTTTTTAAATAAAACACAAACTATTGCCTATACTGAACTATACTGAATTACTGAACCAAAAAGTACAGATTAATAAAAAAATGGCAACTGGCGAATGCTGCATCAGATTACTGTACAAGTAGTCAGTCTAATTGCCAGCTCCCACCTAGTTCACTCATGAACATTTCAAAACCGCATCAACTTGTGTCGCGTAGACGCAACATGAAATAATGAACCACGGACCAGAAAACTGTTTGTTGTGACATCCTTTGTCACTGACAAAAATGAACTTCCCTTGTTTGGCCCGCATTATTGCGCTTTTTAACCAGAGATAACGCAGCTCTATGCTAAATGCACGTACTTTTAGAGACAGACAGTTACTTAATTCCACGAGAGTCTTTCTGTCCATCAGCTTCTGCAGTGCTCTTTGGACTCCACTGTCTGTGATATGTTGAGCATGCATTAATTGTTCGCTAATCAGCAGGCCTTTCGCTCTTTGCTCCCCATATGAGACGCCTGAAGTAGACAAATCTAGAAGAAATGTACAAAACTCACAGGAATTAATTTGCAGCATCAAACGAACGAAGACAGAAATCCTTGGAGTGTAAATTTCCAAAAGTTTTATCAAGCATGATCCGGATGGTGTTTTCCCTGTTATAAAGAATTTCAAAGAAATTAATTTCAGAAAAAATTAGATTCTGTCATACGTTTGAGGGACTTTATAGAGGTAATTTCTTCTTCTTCTTCTTCTTCTTTTTTTTCTCCTTTTTCTTCTTCATCTTCTTTTTCTACTTCTTAATCTTCTTTTTCTTCATCTTCTTCCATTTCTTCTTCCTCTTCTTCTTTTTCATCTGCTTCTTCCACTTCTTTTTTTTTCTTTTTCTTCTTCTCCTTCTTCTCCTTCTTCTTATTCTTCTTCTTCCTCTTCTTTTTCTTCTTTTTCTTCTTCTTTTTCATTTTCTTTTTCTTCTTTTTTTCTTTTTCTTTTTCTTCTTCTTCTTCTTTTTCTTCTTCTTTTTCTTTTTCTTCTTCTTCTTCTTCTTTTTCTTGTTTTTGTAAAATCTTCTTTTTTGTCCTTTATTTCCTAGTTGCAGAGTATTTTTCTATTGTATCATCTTTAAAATTCATTTTTTTCCCTCGAACTCATTCCTCACACACTGGCTTATTTCTCTGTGGGGAAAAGTTCACAGTAATTTTTCTTCTTATTTTAATTTGTATGTATTATGTCGATTATGTGAATTATTTGAATTATATCGAATTATTATGTGTGTATTATTCGTCTGATTGACCTATGAAATTTTACGGTATCTACACAGTGTACTTGAATACATTTATACAATAATTTTAGTTACAATTGTAAAATGAGCATAGATTTATACAGATCATTTTACCACTTATTTAATTTACTATTCAATATAGTTCTGCCCTCCTTTAAAAATTTATTAATAATCAAATCAGAGGCTTTTTGAAATATATTTCCAACGTCACACTGATTAAATATACCAATTTTATGAAATGATGCCATGCCAATACAAAGACTAGCAGGCTACTATATAGCCACTTGATTAGCAAGACAAAAGTTTATTAGAAATAAAGAATTTCCACTAATATTTAAAAGAATTTATTTCAAAAACAGAATTTCCACTATTAGTAATACTCCTGTAATTTGGGAAACAAAATTTTTCTATAAAATATGTTGCATATTTTACTATTGTTACTGGAATGCCCAAAAACGTGACTGCCTCAAGGCTTGCAATTTTCTTTTGGCTTTGTAGACTCCCGGCCTTATATCGCCTTTGTTAGTAATCAATGCTCTGAAGCCTAAAGCATTTTGCGATAATTGCCCTGTTCAAAACTTATAAGCAACAGCAATGTAGCTACTGGAATAATGCATCTATAGAGATCATGTAGACAGTTTTATTAAATGTGAAACTTCAAAATGGTATTATTAATTGCATCGTATTAGCATCTCGTCCAATTATTTTGTAATTTATAACCGATTCATAATCTCTGGCAGTTGAGTAATTATATTCTTATATTAAAAGCTGAAAGCCGCTCCAAAAAAGCTACTTGAAGAAAATTGAGCAATCTAAATGCAATTTAATAGTACATGATTTGCATCGACGTTGTCGCACAGGCTCATGAATAATTGATTTCAAAAATCACTGCATGCAATTTTTTCGTGGCTTATTCACAGCTTATAAGTTTTGTCGATTCTGAAAGGGTTGTTATTCATAGCTGGCCAACTGATTGGTGTTGCGCAAGCTGCACTCACAATCCGTTAAATACCTGATTTTTTCACTGAATATTGATTTAGTTCACTAATTCTACAGACTACGTTTTCCTTTTGATGTAGGCTATTCCCATTTTTGAACAAATTTATATTCATGAAAATACTCATCTTAATAATATACTTATATCAAAGTTTGGACTTACATACTGAAAACGGTAACTCAGACGGTAACCAAATAATGGGAGTAATGGGAAAGTTTGCAATATGTTTACACACCTATTGTGCATATCATTGTCAATTTGTAATATCGCCATCACACAAGCAACACGCTTTTCCAATTTTTCAAGCATTACTTGGGAAAATATTCAAATCTTCCTTTCGTTCATGTATCATTCAAATCTTAGACATTGAGTAGTAGTACTATAGTAGTAAGTAGTATAGGCTATAGATTACTTTCTCTGGAAAGAAAAAATATTTTACTAATTCGAAAGAGACTAATTCGTAATATGAGAAGAGTAATTAATTGATCACGATCAGCAACTACTTGAACTTTTGAACATGGAAGAGCAATTCACATTCTACATCCTATAAATAAGGATTAAAGTCGTTTGCACTTAGCCTAAACTCAACGACGATGAGCTTGGAAATGAGACTTTGAAAACGATCGTATGTCTCTTACAACTGTGTATGTTCGTCTTTAAAAGAGCAGAATTTATGTTTACAGTATAAGGAATTGGAATGAATCTTCCGAATATTTTATAAAAATGCATAAACTATGACATTCTTATTCTTGATGTTCGTATATCATTTGAGCATTGCAAAATACAACAGAAAGTTCTTATCTATTGTGATAAGGATTTTCTAGTGATTGATTCGCAATTCATTTATCAGTCGATTGGCTTCAAATAAAAACATATTTCTGGAAAGTAACATCGTTTAAAATTATTATTTTTATCAATTTTAGTGCATCAACTCAACTTTTAGTCAAGTTAACCGAGAATACGGAGTTCTCTGTATGAGATACTTGCGTTCTTCTTTTTTTGCTGATAAAGCCCACATAATTCACAGACTTGTGCGAAGATAATAAGATAAAATACGATTCAAAAATGACAGACTGGATCTGGAATTGAACCGGAGACCGTCCGAATGGCAGTTCGGCGCTCTAATTAGGCCTACTATTCCACGACAATCGAAACAAGAGAAACAAATTCCACTGCGCGACAACAAAGATTTGAATATGTAAATCCATTAGTAGGTCCCATTATTAAATAATTTATTAATTTCGGATTATTAGGTGATTTAAGGAAATGAGTTTTGATAATTATACATTATTACATAATTTATTAATTTCGGGTTATTAGGTGATTTAAGGAAATGAATTTTGAGAATATGTATACAATTTGCATGATCTACGGACACAATCATAGAACTAGATCAGCCCTTAACATCAGCCCTTATCATCTACCCAGAGTGAATTTAGCCATAGCCAAGAAAAATCCATTTTACCAAGATATAACCTTCTACAACAAACTACCTAATGAAATAAAAAGTATAAAAACGGACAGGTATAAATTTAAAACAAAAATAAAGACATTCCTTTTGAACCATAACTTTTACTCTGTAAAGGAGTACTCTGAATATAACATTAGCTCCTAGTTATTGTCAAAGATGTGCGTTTTTACAAGATTATTTTTACATGTTAACTGAAAGGTATTGCTTTTGACGAAGTACTGTAGTAGTATTCATGTATTAGTGTTTGAGCCAATGTATTTTTGATGTACTGTACTATAATTTTATTTGTAAGGTGATGAATGTGATGTGTTTTTTTAAATGAAATCTGACGTCTGCTATAATTGTGATGTACAATTTTCTTGCAATAAAAAAATTGAAATAGAAATTTCGCCATCAACAATAATTGAGTACCAGCTCCTCCTACATAAATTGGAAGAATCAAGCCTCAACCAGAATTAGAAGGGTCGGGTTGATGAGACGATGACAATATTAAGAGTGAAATTCAAAGCCAAAAGCGAACGCATACAAAGCGAGTACATCGGCTTTTGGTTAGCGAATGACGAGAGGCATTGGATCTTATTTCACCAGAAAAAACTTGGTGCTTCTTCTATCATCAATTGACGATAAAACAAAACCCGAGTGTCTGGCACATTCTTTTAGACAGACACTGACAGACGACTGCGTAGTTAGCGATCATTTCTAAGGCAAAAAGCTTCTCTTGCTCTCCGAAAGTCTTGAGCATGGAAACGGCGCCTGTCGTTACTCGATCCCCGTCTTTTGTCCAGCCCCATGCGTTTTACCCTTTGTACGCGAGCATCTCCTATGGGGCCCTGTCATCTCATCGGGCTGATCCTTGATGCTTGAAGACAACGGTGACACGAGGAGAGTACATGAAACTGGTCCAACCATCAGTTTCTACTAGCTGAATTCACTAACATATAGACAAGAATGGCGAGCTTCTTAGTACACGAAAAACAGGTGGTGACTAAAACCAGATAAACAAAACAAGCATCATCAAAGATCTATTGATTGATATATTTTACCCGGTGGTTTGGAACCCACCTAAAACTGTAGGTCCAACTCTTCAATCATCATCATCCAATTCATTACCCACGCACAGGTCTCAGACCTGTGGGCTTCATCCTCTGAGAAAAAAATTTCATTCAAATTATGATTATTATCATCTATTTTTCTTAGAATCTATTAATTTCATATATGAATCCATTGATGACTGAGTTAATATGCTGCTTAAACCATACAAGTGTTTCAGAAAGCATCTGCCACACTGCCCATACTCATTCCTCCCATCAAAATAAAGAGTTTTTTCATAAAAATAGGTCCTAGAACGCTTCGTTACAGAAATAAAGGTGACTCAAGTTGACAGCTATCCCTATCATATTACTATTTAAGAAATTTATAGGGCCTTTATTCAGGTGGTGAGATGTTCAAAGTGAAATGACCTGAAATATCGGAAATAACATGTTAAAAGTCTGTAAATACCGTAATTAGGCCTATTGTGTTACAGATAGATTTTTTTATCTATTAATATATCCATACATCTATCTATTAAAAAAGTTTCAAACAACTTCCTGGATTTCTTGTTCCATGACGAACTGCGTTGTTAATATTAACTTTTCAAGTTAATTCAGCGACTTGCAGTCAAATTTTTATTAAGAATAAGTAGTATTTCACTAACTCTGTAGGCTTAACGTTTTCGAGTTGTTGAAACCTTGAAGATGGCCTTGAAGATGGGTTTCAACAACTCGAAAACGTTCGGCCTACAGAGTAAGTAAAGTACTACTTATTCTTAACAAAAAATTGACTGCAAGTCGTTGAGTTCACTTAAAAAATTAGTTCTACTCAACTTTGAATCCACTAGTGTCAACAGAAATACGCATACAAAAAGCTTAGACCTACGTTACGTAATCTATTTCAGCCTTTGAAATTTAAAATAATTATTTCCTATCTTACTTGTGATTCCATGAAGCTCTCGAATGATGCAAACCAGATCACGTTTAAACCGGCAATTCGTAAAAGATACAAAAAGGAAGATGGCAGATGTATGAATGAGAAAGATGGAGCATTATGACTGACAGAGACAGAGGAAGAATCTTGGCACACGCTTGAGACAATAAATGATATGTAAACACCTGGCGTTTCAACTATTGTCAACAAGTTCAGGGTGTGATATTATGCGATGAGTGGAGCTGCAGAAGGTTACTGGCTCAAAGTATCCAGGGCCAATGTTAGTCGTACTCAGCGTCATTGATTTAAAGTGAAATGCATGAGTTGTAGAAACTTTATTATTAATTTGCTTCTTTTCTATAGGTTATTTGCTTTTTTTTGAAGGAAAAAGCCCACATAGGTATGATAACTGTTCGTTGGTAACGATTATAGTATTCACTATGTGACAATTATCTTAGACATGTCTTAGATTCAAAGAAAATTTAGAATGCATTGATAAATGGATGTATTGTGTACGTATTTAAATTGCAATAAATAACTTATGAACAAATAAAGAGAAAATAATTTTTTTGTATTTTATAAGTTCGAAGAACAGGTTATGAAAATATAGTAGTACTACTGTTTCAGGTAGGTTCTAAACCACTGATTAAATTGAAAGCAGATAAGCCGTAGAACTCAGCCTCTCCCTACATTTTTTTTATGAAATGTGTTTACAGAAATGAAATAAACTAACTTATCGATACATGGAACAAATTAAATTATACTAAATGTGAAACAACATGGATTGCAAAGTTATCGGGCTTTCATCAACCATCTTCAAAAGTTTGTCAAGAAACGTAGGATCTATAAAATTTAAAAAAAGTATCCACTAATGGTAATAAGCCCTCTAATTTCTTTCCCTAGAATACAAAATGAAGCAAAGACGGAAGGAGAAATATTTGAAAAAGTCGTATGATTTATTTATAGGAATGGAATAATGAATATTGTTTTATTGACACATCATTCTTATTTGGTGATAAAATTGGACTTATTATTTTTTCATAGCATAAGTCATATGGAAAAATCCGGAGTTTGATGAAGAATATTATTGAAAACTCCTTGAATTTTGCGTATTGACTTGTTTGGGATGGGGTTGAAGAAGAAAGGTAGAGGGGATGAATGTGTGATCAGTGTGCCTCCCATGAGCCTTCCGTGTTGATATTCAACTTATGTCGAATGTCCCTGTGAAAAAACAGATTTATATCTCCAAGCCACCCCTGGACGATTATAAGGGATAATTTTTTCTATTCCATTCAATAAAAAAACAGCGCCACCCGCAGGCGGCTAGCGTAATCCTTTTCAGGGGTTGTCAAATAAAAACGTGTCTCAAAAAGGGTGGTTAGGAAGGGGCCCACCCCGGCTTGTCTCTATAAAAAAATACATACGCAATACTTCACGCCCTTCTGGTTTGAGGCTATTAACTAATGCCTTTCCCATATAAAATCCATTTGCTATCAATTTTAAGCCATTTGTGGAGACATTCACGGAAATAACTGGGACCTTTTTTATTGGAGCAGTTCATTTATACCACACAAACACGTTTTTGAAGAGTTCATGAAGTTCTCTTGAAGTGTCAAAAAGAACGATTCATTGTTATAGGCTATTTATAACTAATAGGCTTCAAACCCACTAATTTTGAGTACTGTCAAACCCTTCCGCGAAGGGGTTGCTTGATCCGAATGACTTAAAAATCCCACTATTGATAATTTATTATGAATTATCCAGCCTTCAAAATCTTAAATAGGGAATAAAAGAGCTATCTCATACCTCTATTCTACGTACAATATTCAGCTGTCCTCGTAAACGGAATTGAGTACTGCACAATACTTTAAAAAACTGGAGAAAAGCTTCAGAGGAAAACAAGGCTATCCAAAACCAAAAATCTACAGTTTTCCATGTTGTGACTTTATTGAGCTTAACTTGAATATATTAAATCAAATCAAATGATCATTTCATGGCAAATTATGAGTTGAAGGGATTACATTCAGGAACTGACCCTTTGCTCTGCATTCTCAATAAGACGCAATAAAAATAATAATTAATGTTTGGAATACGTGTTACTTTTTTAGTACCAATTATTATAATATTAACGATTATTCCCGCACATTAACGCTTTTATTTATTCGGATTGGAGGAAACCGCAACATTACTTATAAATATTTGTTCAATATTTTCAAATCTGGTCAAATAATATTCCACAATTCCACGTGATCTTGTTTTCATCCCAATAAGCTTCACTAACTTTGTGAAATTTTAATGATTGAAATAACATTATTCAGAACTCATTGTTCGTGGTGATAATAGTCAAAACTAATAATATAATATGTTTGGATTCCTGTATCAGTGACTCCATAATAATCTTCTTCAGCGTAATCAAATCGTTACATAGTTCAGTAAAATTTAAATGTTCAGTAATCTTATACAGTTTAGTTGTTACCCATTACATATGTAATCTCAACTTATCAGCTATAACTGAAGTTTTCAGTTTCCAATAAACTTACCAAGTTTCTCTATTTACATTTTCCACTACGAATCAATGAAACTCTCACCACAGGAGATAAACTCATTGAATAACTGAAGCATCAAGTGCAGAAAAGTATACATAGGCCTAACGGCAATATCATTGGAACATGTTACAATAATCCGTTTATAATGACACTTGAAGTTTATTGCTAGATGCGGGCTTTATACAACAACAATATACCGTACTCACGTTCTTGTGAAAGTTGAAGAGAATACTAAATAATGCCTCCCTCTTCTATTCTAATAGAGAGAGGGAAATGAGAACTCTTCAGTTGTAACAACGCCAGTCCTTTATTGAAATATTGACAAAAAACGAGCAGCCACTTTTATTTCTCAAACCCAATTCTTCTTGCAACGCAACAATCAATAATTCAAAAGTTATTGGACAATAATATTGTTAGGATTCAGATTTCTTTAGAAACTAATCTTATTGTTACAATCGATGTCGATATACTGGATACTATTAGATATAAATGAGCTAATGATAGATATTTTACAGACATTTAAAAAAATCTTGATGTTTACCACTTCGCCAGTACTGGAAAAAGGCATTAACGTATTTGTTTCAGAACAGTTTTGGTACTGAAATAGTGATTATTAATTTAAACGTGGTATTAAATCAAATTAAATTCGAATTCGTAATGCTAACTGTTGGGGATTGAGCAATGAGGTGTAGAATATAGAATTTTCAAATGAGGCTGTAAAACATAGGATATAAATGGAGGACCTGCGGTAAGAGGGGTAGGAAATGAGGTTGTAATAAAATAAAAAGGAATAGTTGAGTAATACCTTGTTAATGTTCCTATCACCATATGAGAAGTCGTTTCTGTAGACGCCGATGCGTGTGCACACGTTGATGAGATGAGTCACTGATGATAAAGCGTAGCACTCGAGGTATTGTTATGCACTGAGGAGTGAGGTCGGTGAGGATGAATGAAGAATTATTTTAGAATAAATAGGATGGAACTAATTTCACGGCCGATATAAAATACTGGAGGTTTTGAATTAAAGAACAAGAAAAATAAAGTGCTAGTTGCGGTTATAAGCAAATGAGGCTTCAATAAACCGAATATTGAGGTTTTACAAAATAATAAATTAATAAGTAATTATTGCGGTTGTAACGAATTCTATTACTTGAGGTTAGAACGACGATTTGTTCATAGCGATGCGGTTTCAACAAGAATGCAATTGGGAATTACCATTCAAGCTGCCATTACAACTTTAGCATGCGCAGTGGCCAATAAAACTGGTTGCCATGGCAACACTATAGAAAGTCAAGTAACAGCTACACATGTTGAGCAGAGATAAAACATAAACTAACTTAAACTACATTAAATACGAAACATAGCGGGGGCCTTGAATCCACCTGGATTCAACAAGAATGATAAAAAAAAATAATAAAGTTCACAACTAGTGAATAAAGTTCATAACACTAATTATAAGGGTGCCAAGCTGGGCTATAAATTATTTGGAGTTTGCGGGTAGCGGAAACACCTTGTGGGATGGACGTGTCAAGGTTCCTTGGCGAGTCTTCAAATGCACCACACGAACAATTCCATCTTGTCCCGGAGAGACACCAGTAATGCGTGCTAATGGCCAGGTAAGTGGTGGAGTTGGTTGATGGACCAAGACAAGGTCACCAATGTGGAGATTATCAACAGCCTTATTCCATTTGGCTTTCTGTTGAAGGGTATGGATATATTCCAAATGCCATCTCTTCCAAATGTGCTGGTGGAATGCTTCAATCAATTTCCAATGTTTGAGGCGATTGAGGTTGACATTTTGTATGTCTTCTTCAGGAACTGCCACCAAAGGAGATCCAATCAAGAAGTGACCTGGTGTAAGTGCTGAGACATCATTAGGATCGTTTGATAGAGGTGTGAGAGGTCTTGAATTCAATATTGCCTCTATTTGAGTGACCAGTGTCGTGAATTCAACAAGTGTTAATGTGTGTTCTCCAATGACACGTCGGAGATGGTGCTTGATGCTCTTGATTGCTGCTTCCCAAAGGCCACCCTGATGTGGAGCTGCAGGTGGGTTGAAGTGGAAAGTAATGCCTTGTGTAGCAGCAAATTCAGAGAGTAGGAGTTGCTTTGACTTGGAAAGTGCTTGGAAGGTATTGTTAGCACCAACAAAATTAGTCCCACAGTCAGAGTAGAGGTTTTTGCAGAGACCACGGCGAGAAACAAATCTTTTCAAGGCAGCAATGAAGGCCTCAGAAGACAAGTCTGTTACCACTTCAATGTGGATTGCTTTGGTGACCATGCATACGAAAGCACATATGTAGGCCTTTGTGAGTGATGTGGATCTGAGGTTGTGCACCTTGATATTGAATGGGCCAGCATAATCAATCCCAGTATTGAGGAAAGGGCGAGAAGGTGTCACACGAGCCTGAGGTAGATGCCCCATGGGTGGAATGTTGTGGCGAGGTTTGTGTCGAAAGCAAACATTGCACTTAAAAATTCGAGAGCGGATGATACTACGTGCAGAGAGTATCCAAACATGTTGTGAAAGAAGAGATTGTGTTAGTTGAGCTCCAGAATGCAAATATTGTCGGTGGTAGGAGTCAATCATGAGGTTGACCACATGATGTTGCTTTGGAAGGATGATAGGATGTTGAACATCTTGAGGTATATGACAATGCTTGAGACGTCCTCCAACTCGCAGGAGACCGTCATCATCAAGATACGGAGAGAGGCGGCAAAGTGAGTTTGATACAGTGGAGGTTTTGTCAATTTTCAGCTTGGCAATGTCTTCTCGAAAGGCTGAGTCTTGAACTTGTTTGAAGATTATACATTTGGCAGTAGCCAATTCTCGGGTGGAGAGAGGGCCAATCTTCTTTGGTGGGTGTCGAGTATTGAAGACAAAGCGGAGGAGGTAAGCCATAACACGCTGAAGTTTACTGAAGTGAGAAAATTTTTGTAGGAGATCCCATTCAAGAGGTGCAGTAGCAACGAGAGTGATGGGTGACAGAGGTTTGCTCTCATCAGTATCAGCAAGTTCCACTGGAGTGAATGCAGATGTAGGCCAGAGGTTGGAAGGCTTCTGTAGCCAGGATGGACCTGTCCACCACAAGTTGTGAGCGGGTAGTTCAGCTGGAAGTATACCACGTGAAGCACAGTCTGCAGGGTTTTGTTCACCAGAAATGTGTCTCCAGCTATCAGTTGGTACCAATTCTTGGGTTTGAGCAACCCGGTTTGCTATAAAAGTTTTAAGACGATGCGGAGGAGTCTGTAACCAAGTCAAGGCCACAGTAGAGTCACACCATAATGTGATAGAAGAAAACTCCAGTTTTTTGTGAAAGGTTGAGATCACATATGAGGTCAGTTGAGCAAGCAAGTGAGCAGCACACAGTTCTAGACGTGGTAGAGTGAGTTTTTTCAAAGGGGCCACTCTGGTTTTGGAGATGAGTAACTGGACAGTGGGGGAAGTATCAGTTTGTGATGTCCTGAGATATATCACTGCGGCAAATCCACGTTCAGAAGCATCTGCAAAACCATGAAGTTCAATGAGGCTTGAGTGCAAGAACTGTAGAGCTCGTGGTATGGAGATATCTTGAAGTGTGGCTGATGTGTCAACAAAGCTTTGCCACATTGCAAGCAGTTCAGGAGGTAGAGGTTGGTCCCAATTTAGGCCCTTTGTCCAAAGAAGTTGCATGAAGCATTTAGCCCACAGAACCACTGGTGAGAGGAATCCACAAGGGTCATAGATCTTGGCTATCACACTTAGTACTTTACGCTTAGTGGTAGCATCATGAGGTAGATTGAAGTTGTAGGCAAAACAATCATTTGCTGCTGACCATTGGATACCAAGGATTTTGAAATGAGGTTGTTGATCATCCTGAAGAAATACCGGTTTCTCAAGGTGACCATCAGGAAAGCTGGAAAGAAGTGCATTAGAATTTGAAGTCCATTTACGTAATTCAAATTCACCACATTTGAGTAGAGAGATAAGTTGTTGTTGCAGTCTTAAAGCCTCTTCTTCGGAGTTGGCACCAGCAATGACATCATCAACAAAGGTTTGAGAACGCAGAAGTTCAGCTGCTTCTGGGTAGGAATTGCCTTCTTCAGTGGCAAGTTGATGAAGAGTTCTTATAGCAAGATATGGAGAACAGCTCATGCCATATGTTACTGTGGTCAATTTGAAGACAGATGCAGGCTGAGTAGCATCAGTACGCCATAAAATCAATTGATAGCACTGGTCATCAGGGTGAACCTTGATTTGCCTATACATTTGACGTATATCACAAGAAAAGACAATCTTGTGCAAGCGGAATACCAGCAACAAATCACAAATATTGTTCTGCATTTTCCTTCCAGTGAGGAGAATCTGGTTCAAGGAAATACCAGTTGAGGTTTTTGCACTAGCATCGAATACAGTGCGTAGACGAGTAGTGCTGCTAGCTTCTTTGAGGACACCATGATGTGGTAGAAAATAATGAGGAGTAGATAGATCAGTGGTGCTATTCAGTTCCATATGACCTAATGTCAAATATTCTGACATGAAATCAGTATACAAAGACTGAAAATGAGGTTGCGCCTTGAATTTCCTTTCTATAGAATTTAATCTTTGTTCAGCATTGGCTTTAGACTGACCCAAAGTGGGGTGGTTAGCCTTGAATGGCAGTCTGACACAAAATCGTCCAGATTCATCACGTGAATAGGTTGAGAGGAAATGTTCATCACACAATTTTTCTTCTTCAGATTTTTCAGATGCCATTGGAGGCTCTTCTTGTTCCCAAAAGCGTTGGAGAGAGTTATGCAAATCCAAATTGTTGATAGCCAAGAGGGTGGCTGATGCTTGCAGAGTGATGGAAGAATCAGCTTTAGGCTTGCATGGAGTCTCACCCATGACCATAAAACCAAGATGAGTCCCAATTAAACTCGGCAGGCCAGGACCAAGATGATGAACAATCTGGTTGAGCAGAAGAGGAAAAACAGAGCCACCAAGAAGAATGTCGATGCCTCCAGCTAGATGAAATGTAGGGTCAGCCAGAATATATGGTCGAACCTTTTCCAATACCTCTGGATCAATTTCCATGCGAGGTATATCAACACAAATTTTATCAATAATCAAGAACTCTTGATTAAGTGAAATCACTTTTCCACTCAGAGTCTCAATAGAAAGAGAGGTGAGGCCCTTAGAACGTATGGGGGCTTGAGAAAATCCAACAACACTGTGGTTGCTCTTAGTGCGAGATGCACTTAATACTTGTGCAGCATGTTCATTGATGAAACATGACTGACTACCAGAATCTGCGAGGGCGCGGAAAACATAACCTTTTCCATGAGGAGAGGTAATTTTAACGAGTAGCGTTCCCAATAGCACTGTAGACATTGATGAACGATGAGAGGGTTGATTATTCTCAGTAGTGGTCAGTACTACTGAAGGAGGTGTCATGTTGACTTGAGGTTGACCCACAGAAACTGCACGGCTGCTGGGTTGGAGAGGTGTCATATTGGCAGTTGAGTGGTTATTTTCAAAGTGCAACAAAGTATGGTGCCTTTTATGACATGTGAAACAGTTTGATTTCGATTTACACTTGTCAAGAGTATGATTTCCTAAACAAGAAATGCATCTTTTATTTTCTTTGACAATTTGAAAACGTGCTTTGGGTGCATTGTTTTTGAACACAGGACATAAATAAATCTTATGTTCATTGTTATGACAAACAAAACAGTCATAAGGTTTTGTGTCACTTTTGATTTCATCATTATAAGTAGTCATCAATGCTACCTTGTTTGTAGAAAAGCTCCTATTTATTTTAGGAAAGAATTTATTTTCAGATACTGAAGTAGACATTGAAGCGGTTTTTGTGGTAGAAGAAGAGTGAAGATTTGAATTTTCAATTTCATTGCACTCCTGAGTTAAAAAGGTAATTATTTCTTTTGCTTCAGTAAGTACAGATTCGCTAGATTTGTTCAAAGAACGAAAATGTTCAAACTTTTTTCGGAGGTTATTATCCATTTTTCGCATCATCATAGCACACAGTAAAGGATTATCAGCGGTTATATCAATTTTTAATCCCTTCAAAGCTTGTGTATTCTCATTGTAGGAGTTCAAAAATTTCCGCATTTGAGCCGGTTGATGAGTGATATTGGGTAAATCGAGAATTTTATTGAGATGCAATGTT
Organism: Conomelus anceps; assembly: GCA_948455865.1. NCBI lineage: Eukaryota > Metazoa > Arthropoda > Insecta > Hemiptera > Delphacidae > Conomelus > Conomelus anceps. The sequence goes on along the minus strand of OX418218.1, from coordinate 27,420,607 downwards.
ATCAATCGGCGAGGTGAATTATAGCGTTCATGAAGCAAGTCATAGGCAATCTGATAATTACTCTCAGTTAGTGGTAATGATTTAATTAAATCAAGAGGTTCTCCTGAGACAGAGCTCAACAGGTATTGAAGTTTGACTACACCTGATAATGTAGAATTTGAATGAATGCTTGAATTGTATAAATTAATAAATGAGGTCCAATCGAGAGGGTTTCCAGAAAATTGTTTCAAGTCAAGCTTAGGTAAGCGAACTGGCTGTTCATTTTTTACTTTAGACTGATTCAATTTCGTTTCTAAGTTGTGTAACGTGAGGTTAATAGAATCAATCATTTCATCAGCACTATTAAGAGGTGCATAATTTGGTTTGAATTCTTTGTCTTCTTCTAACTGTAATTCATGATAACAATCCAGTGAGTCTGATAAGTCTGATCTTAATTTGTTCAGAGATTTTGAACGAGCGAGTAATTTCTGATAAATTTCCTTATCAGAGATCTTTTTTGACATATCAAATAAGATTTGAATTTGTTCAAAAGCATTATTCTTCTTAGCGGTGATCACTGCTAACGATTTAGCCATTATAACTAACTAAGTTACCTACTTGATAACAGTAATAAATTATCACAAGTATTGAAGTTGACAATATAATAACCTGGGGTACAATAACTAAATGAGATTGCACTAATAATAGTGATAATAAGCCGATAAAATGACTCGACACACTGCCGTGGTAGTAATTGAGGTAATTACGATTACAAATTGAGTGATAAGTGGCAAGCATTCACAAAAGAAATCTAATAATATTCGAAATATAAAACAAGTAATGCGTTTATCAATAAGCATGAATATTCTGAGAATTCAATTGAATTAAACAATTATCTGAATTGAATTCACTCAAGTTACGAATTGAATGCAAGATATTATACTTATTGAACATTCGAAGTATGATATGAATAAATCAAATAATATTTCAATTTTGAAATAAGCAATGTAATTTTACACAATTGAATACAATTATCAGTCAAGTTCACGGAATAACAATAAGTATTTATTTCAATTAGAAATATACCACAAGCCATAAGCAGTTATTCTCATTTGATAGCATAAGCTATTAGTGAATGAATAGTAGGTTATTTTCAAGTTCAATGTAAACAAAGTTGACCTTGACGACGCAATGCTCAGCTATAATGTCAGCCTGAATACTACAGAGCTCCGTTATAATCACGATGAAACAAAACAATGAGTTGTTTACGACTTTTGAGCACAATAGACAAATTTTAACTTGCAAGGCATTGATAGTGAACTCGTTTGAACAATGTGCTTTGTAACTTGTAATACCGTATAACTTGTACTTGCACCAAAAATGATAGCTTTATTTAATGAGCAATGAATATGTATTTCCATAGAATGAAAATAAAAAATGATCCGATCCGGCCCGGAGGACCAAAATGTTGGGGATTGAGCAATGAGGTGTAGAATATAGAATTTTCAAATGAGGCTGTAAAACATAGGATATAAATGGAGGACCTGCGGTAAGAGGGGTAGGAAATGAGGTTGTAATAAAATAAAAAGGAATAGTTGAGTAATACCTTGTTAATGTTCCTATCACCATATGAGAAGTCGTTTCTGTAGACGCCGATGCGTGTGCACACGTTGATGAGATGAGTCACTGATGATAAAGCGTAGCACTCGAGGTATTGTTATGCACTGAGGAGTGAGGTCGGTGAGGATGAATGAAGAATTATTTTAGAATAAATAGGATGGAACTAATTTCACGGCCGATATAAAATACTGGAGGTTTTGAATTAAAGAACAAGAAAAATAAAGTGCTAGTTGCGGTTATAAGCAAATGAGGCTTCAATAAACCGAATATTGAGGTTTTACAAAATAATAAATTAATAAGTAATTATTGCGGTTGTAACGAATTCTATTACTTGAGGTTAGAACGACGATTTGTTCATAGCGATGCGGTTTCAACAAGAATGCAATTGGGAATTACCATTCAAGCTGCCATTACAACTTTAGCATGCGCAGTGGCCAATAAAACTGGTTGCCATGGCAACACTATAGAAAGTCAAGTAACAGCTACACATGTTGAGCAGAGATAAAACATAAACTAACTTAAACTACATTAAATACGAAACACTAACAGTGAATGAAAACTTTTAATTAGTGTTTATACAGTTGTAAGTTTCACCGTTTCCTATTTTAAGTGTTAATTTAAAACTATTTTTGTCTTATTGTTCAGTAAACAATCAGTGTTAGAAATGCTAATAAAAGCGTTTTGTGTCAAATATCAGCTAATAATACTAGTAATTGAGGTAATTATTAAACTGAAAATTTATATAATGAATTCAACTATTCTTAGCACTAAACAATCTTCCCTCCATTGCAGTAGTGTGGGGGTATTATTCCTTGCTGTCTTTTCAGTAATATTCAGTATAACAAATCTCTGTGTATCTCTCTTCAAGTAGTGATGTAGGGGAAGAGTGGAAACCTTTGCAGAATCGCAGTTTGTCTATTAATTGGTGGAATTTTTCTTTTCTCTCTACTGCGCTGACCTTTTTCGTTTATTATAACTTCTTTTTTCCGTCCTATCACATTTTTGTTATGTTTTACATGACGAAATACTTGATGAACAATCTAATATCGAAACTGACACTGTATTTCTATTTCAACTTGTGATAGTGGAGTTTATTGATCATGGAGTTAAAAGCAGCAAATTTGTGTTGATGTGGATGGTTGGATGAGTTGTGAACGATTTCAAATAAAAGAATAGGTTTTATCAGTCCATAGAAATACAGTGTCAGTTTTGATATTAGATTGATCAAATTTTTACAAATTATATGTTGGGATCAAACGATTATACTAAGCTTCTAGGAGGCTTTTATGAGCTTCTAAAGGCTTCTATGAGCTTCTAAAGACTTCTATGAGTTTCTATGCCATCATTGTGATATTGAATAAGCTTGGAACGAGTTCAGATAATAGAATAGGTTCTATCAGCCCAATCAACAAAATAACCAGAAATCTATCGTTTAAAACAATGATTCAATAACTCTTCAGAATCAGTGCTCCTATTAAGGGGTTCATTAGACGATTGGGCCGTTTTTTTAAGCTTTAGCAGGTTGTAAACCTAGAATCATTTGAATATTCAGCAATCACACCAACAGCTAGTAGATTCATCAACATTCTAGTAGATTAATACCTCGACAGTTCAAATTGAACCAATTCATTTCTTTATTAATTGTTTCAGAATAAATTGAATAATTAGTCTAGTTTAGAAATTAAAGATATACTGGAGTTTTCCGTAGTTTCCTAGTTACCAACAGCACGTGATGGCTGTGGCTGGAGTCATCCATTCTCAGTCGACATGTTAAGCCTACCATTCTGAAGATGCCTAGCTTTAATTGCTTGTTTTCCAGGACGATACTTTCTCGAATTAATCAGCCCTTTTATCGATGAGCTGGCGTTTGTCACCTTGTTTCATGGCACTCGCCGTCAGTTTCCCGCTATTAAAAGCTGATTATATTATTAATGCATTAATGCTGTCCACAGGTTTTGTTATCAGAGGATAGAACTACTCGCGCAAGCAAGTGGTTGTTAACTGTCCATTAAACATGAATCAATAAACAACGAACACTAATACTTGGAGATTTTCAAACGAGAGATTATTTATTTAGGTGCTCAATAATCTGGTTCCAAAAAGATTTATATGGAACTGGTTTCATCTGTGTGGTGATTTAAACAACAATATCTCAACTACTTCGTTATAATACTTAATCACGCCTATGAACTGAGGGCCCGAAGGCCGACGATTGAACAAAAGATCACACTTCTTATGGAGAATATTCACTCATTAATTCAATACGAACTTAAACTTCAACTTAGTGAGAAATGAGATATATAAGATGATAAAATTATGTCAAAAAGTTGACCTATCTATTGTGATATAGATTGGATGTCGACGAAGAGAAGGCGACAAGTTAGGTCCTTTATCCTCCAAGTTAGGTCCTAAAACATTGAAATTATGAATTCAATTATTGCCCCACTGATACAAATAAATATGAAATTTTTAATTGAAGAAACCTTGACATGAAAGCACACTTTCCTCGTTTTATTATTTGCCTGATTCCATATTTATGTATTACAGAAAAAATTATTGAGGTTGATAATTCAGGTAAGCATTCAAATCAGTAGAATTTTACAGTTTTCGTTTTCCAAGTACAAATAATAATAATAATATTATTAATAATGGATATGGAAAATCTAAAGAAGGAAGAAAGAAAAAAGTTAGGAAAATCCTTGGACTAAGGCGTACCGAAAACGGATATAGATTACAGAGAACGTCCAAAGTTGAAGAATATTCTAATATAGAGACAGATATGAGAAAAAGACACCTTAAATTTTATGGTGACAGCATGAGGCTTCCAGACAATAGACTAACAAAAAGAATTGTAAACTATGTAGCATCACTTGTCAATGGAGGAGAATGGATACGAAATGTTAAAACAGACCTAGTACTGGCCAAAATAACCAACAAAGAAATTTGCAATAGAAAAAAATTCAGAATAAAACTTTATAAATGGGAAGTTATACCAGAGACAAAACCTTCAAGAGTTGGAACAAAATGGAGTGAAGAGAGGAAAGCTGAATTCGCTCAAAAAATGAAAAATGAAAAGCTGGTGGGCAAACAAGAAGAACAAGTTCAAAAAATGAACCATCTTTACTCAGCATCTTCCACTTTGGGAGTTTTACGTCTAATAATAATAATATTGAATGACCAGGCTGGCTCAGGTTTGACCAAGTGGTTTGGTGTTAGTTATACATCTCGGCTTGGGCTTTTACCAAATAATGAAGATGGAAGACGATTGATGTTATCATTGACATCAATTTTGTTCTTTTCTTCCTGTATTGAATCATTCCATCTTGTGCATTATCTTTAAGGAATGTTTTAAAAATTATTGAGCCTGTTCACAATGTGTATTACACATTAATGTTGAACAAGGATCTCTCCAAGTCTCCTCTAAATAACGTTCTTTCGTCACGTTTTAAGCAATTTGATAACTTCTATAAGTCGCTAGTACTGATAGGAATGCTATGTAAGATTAGATCAGCTTATAGATTCTTGTTAGCCGGCAAACATCCAGAATGTCAACGCATTCGAAGATAACTAAATCATAAAAACTGGGACTAGGTACAGAAATTTATTAACCCAGTGTTTTCTCAATCATTATCTTCATGTGTGGTATTTTCCAGAAACGTGTTGTATGATTATGTAATGATGTTACTGTATCTATTTCAATGAAAAAATCTATTATTCAAGAAGTCCTTTGTTTTCAAGATCAAAATTTAACTCATCATTTGTTCTATTTATCTAGCCTATATTTCATCGCAAGTATCAAATTTAAAACGGCTGAGCAAGTACAAAAGTGTATTCAATATCCAGTGAAATAATAGACGTATGGCTTCTATTTGTTGGGAGTTCCACCTCGCTGTTTAAACCATGTTATAGGAGACATGGTGGACCAACCATTCCAGGTCCAATATGCAGTGGAAACGCATTTTTGTAGTCAGTGACCCATGTCACTCCATCACATTTATATATCACGTCATTCCCAAGATTATCAAACAGAGATTACTAGTGGACTCACCTACCCCCATCATCAATAACGCTTCTGAAAACATAAGGTTTGTTCTTGCTTACGCCAATTGTAATGATTATGAGGTGGTGTTACAGGTTGGAGGTTTTCCAAAAATAATTATGCATTTTATTACAAATACCCTTTTCTATACTCTATAAATACAGAAACATTTTTATTTTTCCTAGCTTTCCTTTGCTCCCCTTTCCTTTGTTCAATTATCCTTCTCCTTTTTCTTCTTCTTCTTCTTCTTCTTTTTTGAGCATGAACCTCCCATTAAGTTTATATTCAGTTGCCTCCCCCATCTTTCAGTCTCTTCACCACATTAACCTGCTCATGGCTTTCCTCCAACCCCTTTTAACTGATCAGCTTCAAACATTTTTTTGTTTCATAAATTAATTTATTTTTGTCATGTATTTCTGAGATAGAATATTATCATTCGTCCTTTTTTTCGGAGGATGTAGCCCACATATGTCTGAGACCTGTGCGTGGGTAATGAATTGGATGATGTTGATTGATGAGTTGGACCTACAGTTTTAGGTGGGTTCTGAACCATCGGGAAGTGATTTTGCAGCAGAGAACAAAGTCTTCATTCTGCATGATTCATCTGATACATGACGAGTACTAGCACCATGCTTGTATAACGTTTTCCAAGTTGCCTGGAAATTAATAGAAAAACCGGCATGTGAGTAAATGGCGAGTGCAGAATAGTATAATCGGTGGTGGCAATTATTATTATCAGTTGCACGCCCCTAATAAAAGCGTCCGCAAATCGTAGCTAATCATCGTCGTGTGAGTCATGTTTTTAAACCGGAAACTTCCGATTGTAGTTTGCGTTGCGCAGGCGCAGGCGCACTATTGCAATTACTTTTATCAGTGCGTCGTGTGTTTGGCGCGCGCCTCAAACACTACTACTTATTTCCACCTATGTAATGTACTTAGAATGCAAGTTTAAAAAGTGGGAGGAAGACGTATGAGGGCATAACCGTTGCAGGTGTAAATTTCAGCTGCCCCGCATCTTATGCGGGCCCTTTTCTCTATTCCTCTTTGTTTTGTTTTATTAGGATGTCATCTACTTGCCATTCGCCTAGTAGGCTCGTGTCTAATGTTCGTACTGCTATCTGTTTCAAGTTTTTCTACATTTATTGTCCCCTCTATATACATTTTTTCCGTACAAGTCCAGTTTTTATACTACAAAGTGACGTCCAGCACATGCCAAGAAGCCGTTGTTGAAAAAAAAGAAGGAAAACCGAAAGGAAACATCTTGCTGATTATAATGAAATCCCTATTTCTTCAACGTTTCTGTTCCTTCTACTGGTCCTTGTTCAATTATCCTATTTGTTCAGCATTGTAATTATTGTTACCAGTATTTTGTAGAATACTTGAAAGGACAAATCCAGAATTTTTAGTGAATTTAAGGATAAGAATTCGTTTCTTTCACAAAGGATGTTGCTCATGTGAGGAACTTTCTTCAATATTCATGTTACTTCGCATAAGAATTGCTTTTACGAAGAAAATAAATAGAGCAATCAATTTAACGAAGTATTCAGTCATGTATAAGAAAATAAGATAAATTTTTGTTTCTGTTTCAAGCTTAACCTATAGACCATACCGGGCCAATAAATAGGCTGGGTCTAAAAATACGCAACTCATAATACGTAAGTGTAGCGGGGCCCTCATGCACTAGAACACGTTCGCATTCTAGCTCGACTCCAGCCTTGAATCACCTCAGATTTTATCGTTTGATTTATCATGAATTTTGAAACTGATTCATTTCCTGGGGAATGCAAATTAGGGCAACATTTGTATCATGCGCAGAAGTGTTTTAGTGTCAGAGTGTCAAAGAGTCCGTGAATACAAGGCTCCAGATTCGTAATTATATATGTGCATAAATATCGTACAAGTATAAAGATGTTCAGGGTGTTAGACGGATGGGCGGACGGAAGCGGAGACCGATAAGCACAGTCACAGGTGTCTCATGGGATCGCTCGCTTTCCACGTTGCGTGTGTGATCACCACCGAAGATTCTGAGAGATAGCCGAATGCCCGTGCCTGTTATACACCATTTATCACTCTGCGGAGAAAATACCCAAGTGAAAAAAGGCAAAACGAGTGCCGTCTCAAGATTTACGTGTTTCAGGGATGTGTTTGTGGTAATGTGGATCTAAACTTGATAAGGAAGGACCTGCTAGACATAGCATAGACGTTAAACTCAACGTCTGGATCGAGGCTATTATTCGTCTGTGGAAGCTTGAATTGGTAAAGTTTATAAGTTGATAGAGTTGAAAGAAGGGTTGATTTGCTGGGAATTTAGTTATCAAAATAATCTACTATTGAAGTTTAATACTACAAATTGTTACAACTGATACACAACTTTTTGGGTAGGTACCTATCTGTTCCAAATGAAGGCTACAATATGAGAGATTCTTCCTTGTTCCTTGTTATCACCTATCCTGAGATAATTTATGTATGATTTGACAGAGGGAATTAAGCTCTAATAAGACTGACTGACTGCTACTCCTGTAGTCACGGGATCGACCCCCCTTTCAGCCAAGCTTATTTTGTGTAATCGTTCACCTCACTGCCCACAAATCTCAGACTCAAGTGCACCATCAGCAAAAAAATAATTTCTCGTTGTTCTACCGTAAGGTCTATTTAATAAGCACTGCAGAGGACTATTTCCATGGAAAATTCCTCAAAGTCTTAAGAATGTGTCTCATTCTAGGACTACGCGAGCCTAATCCCTTAGCGGAATGGCTGAAAAAGTGAAATGAGGTAATATAAACTTGAAAAAACACTTTTAAATGGAAACTAACTCACGTTATGGCGTGACGGCCGTTTCGCTCTGTTGTCTAGAGCATCGTCAGACGACCCACAGTACACTCTGGGGGTACTGTGTACAGTGTACTGTGGGTCGTCTGACGATGCTCTAGACAACAGAGCGAAACGGCCGTCACGCCATAACGTGAGTTAGTTTCCATTTAAAAGTGTTTTTTCAAGTTTATATTACATATTAGTGGAAACAAGATGGATCTTCAACATCAGAAATGAGGTAGTTTGTGATAGATTTTCTCAGTGGGCTGACAAAATATCAGTATTTGAAGTATGAACTGTGGAGTTCTATGTCTACCTATTTAAAACCTAGTGGGCTATTGCAGTCTCCCGCATCAACAAGAACTTTCTTGTACACCCGTGTGCTAGTTCCCACGTAAAATAGGTCAGCATTTGGTAGACACTTGAAGAAAACACAAATTAATAAATTTATGTCTGTGTCTTGGATAAATTTAGGCCTAACTACTAACTGAAGTTAATAATCTTAAGTCATATTGAATAAAGCAATCTATCGCTTTCATTGAGTAAGTGTAGTAAAATACGATACGATATACAACAGACATCTATTTTACTGACTTCTGGTTAACATTTTTAACTAAATTTCAACTTTAGAAGATAATAAATGTGAAAAATCTATGAACTCTCCTTAAAAATTTGAAATTCATTGCTTTAGATTGGCTTTTAAATCAATCACGCTACAAAGAGAGAAATTATTATCTAGTTAAACTCAGATAGCACGGATGAACAAACGAATTTAGAACAACAATCACATTTCAAATCAATAAAATTATAAGAAGCCAACGTACCTGGGTACATTTCAGTATGCTTAAGATTTTTCAAAAAGAATCTCATCCTGAAAAGAAGACATGGAGTTGTGAATCTACGGCATGTTACTTTCAAAAAAAAAAAAAAAAAACGTTGAGTATAGCAGTTAAACAAAACAAATTGAATGTGTTGAAAAGGCCAGGTAAAGTCCGAGAATAATGGAAGTTACTTCATCATCCAGGATAATGTTAAATCGACAGAATTAAGTACCTAATTTGTTAAGACGCCGAAAAACTAACATGAGCTGAATTTCATCTGTGCAATAAAGTTTGTCTAAACAACCCGAAAAAGGCGACAAGCATGTTTTGCGCCAGGAAAGGTTGAACATTACCCTTTTGTTCCAATTGATTCTGAATATCGTTAATGAATATTACCAGAATCTCCTTCTTTCCGCTTGTGCATCCTTTATAATCGCCATTTAGAATTCACAGCAACTTAAAACAAAAATTGTAAATGGCAAACCCATAGACTTCAGTAAGAACTTCAGTGAAATTGATTCGACTTTGAATGCTTGATTCACGTTTCCCCGTATTCACATTTCCCCTTATTCCTCTTTCTAGAACTCTTCCATTCATGGAAGTAAAGTTGAAACTTTCCTAAATCACATCAGATTCGCAAATTGAAGGAGGGAGTATGTTAGATTCAGATGTCACAGAAATTAGAATATTCAGAAGTTTGTATTTTTCAAAATATTATTCAACTTTCTATTATGTTCATGGGGTTATACAAGGACATGACTCCCAAAAATCGGGAACTTACTGACAGAGAAGTAGAAAAGGAGAGGAATATCGCAAACGAATGTCAACAAATTCCCATTTGTGAACCCCCCCGCCCCCAACTATTCACCAGGGACCCCCCAAAATATTCACGTTCTGGCTTGCAATTGACGTGATAACAGAGCACGCACGTATTCTAAACTGAATATTTATTGGAGCGATTCTGCACTAATAAGTGTGCTTATTGATGAAGTATTACAAAATACTCGATAAAATAAAAAAATACCAACACGTTTCCAAGGCTTATTTTAATTTATTCAAAAGTTTGAGTTGTCAAACTTCAAGTTTTAATGATAAAGTTGAAAAATGTTAAAATGAATTGTACAAAACCGGTACAATGGCATTGGAGTGAAGGCTATGTAAATTGGCAATGTTAATAGAAAAATGACCAATTGATCTCGTGATAGATTGATACTCTGTATGTCAATCATTGAGCCCCCAAAAATAAAGCATGTGGAGGGATTCATCTTGAGAATAACCTGAGGGAAATGGGGGACGTGCTACTGAAGTACCTATTCTTTTAAATAATGTGATAAAATGAGTCCCAACAGACATAATAATTGAATTGTGAATTTTGGTTTTATTGCATAACGTTCTATGCCATTTTCTGTAGGAAAAAATATTCTTCAGTCTTTTCCTTCTGCGATTCTTTGACGAAGATACGTTTTTCAATGTGAGAAGCGCCATCTTGCCGACATACTTGCAGGTTAATTACAGTAAACCAACATATTTTTTAAGCTAAATCAGCATTCAACATTGGTTTCTCAATCACATCTTCTTCAATGCACTCGAACTCCATTGAACAATAACAGATGAAAAAGTTTCTTTGAGCGACTTTCAACGTTATGCTGTTTTAATGATTACTTGAAAAACTGGATTCTGTTTCAACGGATTCCGAATCAATATTGAGATCAAGTCCGTTATTCTACATAATTTTAAGCTAGCAATCTAAATTGCCGAAAGTGGAATTTGTTGTATGAAATAATTGGAAATACTCGAAATTGATCAATGGAAATCAGATTGTATTAGGCCTACTTAAAATAAAAATTATTAAGGTTAAATTACTCGATACGAATGTCTAAAAGCAGGAAAGTTTGAAAACATTTTTAAGCTCCTCAGTTTTTCAAGTCTGTGCACTGAACTCATAACAAACAGTTGTTGTTTGGGTTGTACAGTAGCTACTAATAAGTTAGTTGTTATTAGTACCTATATTATTGAAGACTTCTAATCATTTACTTTTGCTGAAGATGCACACATGAGTCTAAGACTTGTGCGTAGTAATAAGGTGAATGATGACACAATAAAGTTAAAAAAGGTGGACCTATAGCTTCAGCTTGGTTCCAATCCTGCAAGTAAATAATACAGCAGATAACTTCATGTTCTAAAGTCCGGTCCTCCATCCAAGCGATGTCCCGAGCGCCCGTAACTGAACATTGTCCTGACACCACGTTTGGAATGTTGCTCATTGTACAAAGAAAAACTTTTTTTAAATATTTATTTTTCCAAAGAATTGAGCAATTATGGAATAGAGGGATATGGTGTTCGGAATAAGCGAAAAAATCTGGATTCTTAAAGGTACTAGAAGAAGAAGTAGAAGAAGAAGACGAAGAAAACGTAACTGAACATTGTCCTGAACCACGTTTGGAATGTTTCTCATTGTACTAAGAATTTTTTTTTAAATAATTGAGTAATTATGGAATAGCAATAGAGGGATGTCGTGTTTGAAATAAGCGAATAAGTCTGGATTCTTGAAGGTACTAGAAGAAGACGAAGAAAACGTGGGCGCTATTTATAACTTTTCTGTTGCAAACTAACATTATTTATTTATTTATTTATTTATTTTGGTTCATTCGTTGCATAAATCTGCTCAAATGAGCAAAGCTCTTGCAGCATGCAACACGTCTTTTGTTCAACAGTTGCAGTTCTTAGAATAATATCTCTAACAGTTAAGCGATTAAAAATACTTCTATTTAGAATAAATTTTATTTATTGGATTACCACAGTAGTTACATTTTGCGGGTTTTGGCACATCCTTGACCTTTGACCTTTGACTTTGACCTTGACCCTGACCTTGACCCTGACCTTTGACCTTTGACCCTGACCTTTGACCTTTGACCCTGACCTTTGACCTTTGACCCTGACCTTTGACCCTGACCTTTGACCTTTGACCCTGACCTTTGACCTTTGACCCTGACCTTTGACCCTGACCTTTGACCTTTGACCTTGACCCCGGACCGGAAGTGACGTAGCAGACCGGAAGTCAAACCGGAAGTGGCCCCCCTCACCCTAAAAGTGGCCCCCCTCACCCTAAAAGTGGCCCCCCTCACCCTAAAAGTGGCCCCCCTCACCCTAAAAGTGACCCCCCTCACCCTAAAAGTGACCCCCCTCACCCTAAAAGTGGCCCCCCTCACCCTAAAAGTGACCCCCCTCACCCTAAAAGTGACCCCCCTCACCCTAAAAGTGACCCCCTCACCCTAAAAGTGACCCCCCCTCACCCTAAAAGTGGCCCCCCTCACCCTAAAAGTGACCCCCTCATCCTTTAAAACGGTTCCCCACTCTCCCAAAAGTTGGGGGTGGGGGAGATCCGGTTACCGAGTATATATATGGTGGACATCTTGCTGGTAGATTCATTGTATCTCAGCAAACGACTGCTAGCTCCTACAGTGAATCCAGCTAAAGACTCAAATCAATAACAGTAAGTACTTGTTTCTTTACTAATGAATATCCTTTAATTGTTGTAGTGTATAAACCTTCCCTCCAAATATTCCATAGCTATTGCATGAAATCTAACCTCAAATGGCTAACCATGATATCATCCAATACTATTGCATGAAATCTAACCTCAAATGGCTGACCATGATCTCATCCAATAATATGTGGTCTACTGCATGAAATCTAACATCAAAATGGCTGACCCATTGTTTCACAATGCTGACTGCAAGATTATGCTAATACCTGTTCATTTCCAATTACAGATGTCATCCACTAATGCTGCCGCTGATGCCATCTACAACACAATTGCAGCTCAAAAGCCACTAGACCACATATCCATGAAAGATCTCCAGCCAGGGTTCCCATACCAAATGGTGAGCGTAGAGAGAGTCACTACAAAATACGGTGAGAAGGTAGCTGTCACATTGGATTCCAAGAACACACACATGCGGGTTATACTACCAGAGTCGTACAGCAGGATAACCTCCAAATTTGTCCCTGCTGGTGGAACCATTGACATGAAATCATATAAATTTATGTGCCATCCTGATGGGAAAACCCATAGAATCCAATTGATTAAAGAATAATGAATCTCTCTCTATGTATTGTGAAATAAAAATGTGACATCTGCAACTGATTTGTTATTCATTCTCCCCTATCCTAGTATCAGTAGTCACACCTAGTGTCCACTTATGCCTAAAAGTGTTCATCACATGCTCACCTAGTGTTCACCTAGTGATCACCAGTGTTCACCAAGTGTTCACCTAGTGCTCACTTAGGCTTAAAAGTGTACACCAAGTGTTCACCTAGCTCTCACTTAGGCTTGAAAGTGTACACCAAGTGTTCACCTAGTGCATACACAGCTGCACTGTTGCTTCATGGAAATAGGTTGAAAAGAAAAGTATACTTTACAATACATTGTTTATTAACATAAACAATCGCAAGTATGAAACAATACATAGAAATTGGCTACAATATTGCCCCTTTCAAAGTCTCTGGTAACACCATAGGTCTCTGCCGACCTATTAAGAGATTCCTTTACACAGCCCACGCCATCAGTCACATCGCCTGGTGGCCATAATCTAGGATGTTGCTCAGCTTTACAAATTGATACCAGTAGAGCAGGATCGCCTGATTGACCATCCTCAATCCTAATGCATCTGACACGTCCATTCATAGCGTTGTAGTCAAAGCCAGCAAATGTAATCCTTCTTCTGCCAATCAAAGATAGACTCTGGTCACCACACTCAAAGTCACACCACCAAGTCTCATCACTGTTGTTGAAATCAATCTCCAGCTTAACATCCTTGCTCCTCCATCCAGGCACTGAACGCAAGTCCATTATGGCTACCAAGCTATACTTCAACTTGTATACTGATGTCAATGGAGTTCTACAATTGTCAAATATGACTGCTACCTTGAACGGCAGTGTAGTGATACTGGCCATTGTTGTAGACTGAATGATGCTCAGCGAGACTCAGCTACTTCTTATATACTAGGAGAGCAGGTGGTGGAGGAGTAAATGATGATGCAATATTCACATTTCATTCTTTATTGATAAAAACAAACTTCGACAAAAATGTCTATCTTTTTGTAATGCCTGCATAATCCAATTGTGCAGGATGTTTACTACATTGAGTGCACAAAATGGCGGTACATCTAAGCGTCCTCTTCTTCCATTGTCACCAGCCAGCTTCATCTTCACAGTCTCCAAGAAGTCGAGCAGGTAATGTTCTGGGCAGTAGACTGTAGTAGTCTTCATCAGCACCTCCAAGTTGGGCGACTCATGAAAGAGGTAGGGCGAACTCAGGTCCACATACTCCACATTCTCCTTGTTGTCCAGCTGCAGTAGCGTTTCCAGCAGGGAAATCTTCTCATATCCGTAGACCAAGATCTTGATTGGTCGTCCCGAGTCACTGTTCTCGTGCAGCCATCTTCCAACTGTGTCACATACAATTTGCTTCAAGGTCGAATATGAGAGATGTGTTTGGCCGGCTCCATTGCCCGACCATCTCAGTCCATGTTTAGCTCTTTGTAATTGATTGTTATCAACCAATATGCTTGTTTTTAGCAAAATGTCTGGGTATGGTGACTTGAAAAAATAGTGGTGTGTCAACACATGATGCTCATCGTCACGTTCCAATATTGCCATCTCCTTGACAATAAACTGGTTATTCAATCCCTCAAAGCCTTGAAAGTCCATCAGGTAGATTGGTAGTGGTCCAAAAAGTTCTGTAGCCCTGCTTGGCATGATGCCATCATTGTCATCATCAGTGGAAGCCTGGTTGAGGTCGGTTGTACTTGTAGAAGCATCCTTCATCAATGATTTCTCGTGTTGAGTGTAGTAGCCTAGGCAGCAGCCCACAACATCCTCTCCATCGCTGGGTGGCAACTCCCCCTCCTCCTCTTCCTCCTCCAAAAAGCGTAGAAGTCTCCTGGACATGATGTATGCTTCACTCAATGCTTCATGCAACTATGACCATCCTGATGCTTGTCGACCACCTTTATATCCTCCACTGCTATCTCCCTCTCTCTCTAGACCGATTGAACAAGACCAGTCATTGGCTGATACTCCTTAACCACTTCATGTATCAGCAGACAATAGGCATGTGTATTTCCTGGAATGTTCTCACTTGCTTCAAACTCAACTCTGATGTCAATGCTTCCCGTCTTGAGCGATTCATTTTGACGTGAACAGTCAATGGGAAACAGTAACATCTTACCATCCCGCACAGCTTGTTTCTCAAAAAGTGGGTTGCTTGCTCGAGCATCATCATGATTGTAGACTCCATTAAAAGCTGCATACATATTATACACTTGGTTATCATCATATAGGTAAAAAATCACTTTACTTTACTTCAACGAAGGCAGTTTCAACGAAAAAGAGAGGGTAGAGAGAGAGAGTGAGAGAGAGATAACCCCTCTTCTACTTCCATCACTGGCCCCGCCCACCAGCCTTGACAATCCGGTTTCAACTAGTTTGTATGACGTCACTGCTACATTCCAATGCTATGAGTCATATCTATGCAGGAATAAACATGTCTGTGTAATTGCATCACATTATGCAACTGTATTACATAATCGCTGGCCCTGCCCACCAGGCCAGCACCTATAAATACCTATAAATAATTTGCATTCTAATCCCCCTAATGCCCCTAGTGTTCCCCTGGTGCTCCCCTAGTGCTTCCCTAGTGCTCCCCTAGTGCTTCCCTAGTGCTCCCCTAGTGCTTCCCCAGTGCCCCCCTAGTGCTCCCCTAGAGCTCCCCCTAGTGCCCCTAGTGCTCCTGCTAGTGCTCTAGAAGCTCTAATATGTAAGCACTCAAGCTAATTGCAAGATAAGCTCACACTCACTGTGAGCCCTTTTACTGAGCCACTGTGCCCACTCACTGCACACTTATCTACTACTTAGTGCCACTTTGGGCTAACTTGGTGTACCACTTTTGCCCCTTATGGCTTACTTGGTGTTTAATTGGAGTAAGCCAACACCCAACAGGTGACTAAGAGAAATATGTCTTAGGTTAATCTTATTTATAAGGATAGGATTGTAGGGGTTTGTGGAAAACACAAAAGACAGATTCACAATAATTTCTCCATTTATTAATACATTGCAATATATTAAATACAAAAAACAACTCTTTCCTTATTTCTACTGGGGGTATGCTTAAGGACATCCAACCTAATTCTAATTTTATAATTTAAATCTATGTTAGAGTTCTCAAATTCTTCCTCCAACCAATAATTCGAGACATACAATGCTTCTAGGTTCTCAAACTGTAAAATATACCGATTCTTATTTCTAGCCCATACTTGTTTAATTGCAACAATGACTAACTCTGTACCTTCTGCTAACTCTTCCAATCGTTTGCACTGTCCTACTTTTACTTTCCCTTTAATTTCCAGCATTGTAATGTTGTTGAATTGCTCCACTTCTGACTGTGTAAAGGAAGTGTCTTCCAAGTTTTTCCATACATCTGACGAAAATTCGATTGATTCTATTTTTGGAAATGTGTTACCATTATAACTTGCCATACCATTAACAGTAATTACACAAATGGTTTCTCCTCTTGGCAAGCATAATATACATCTTTTGTCATTGTAGGGGATTACAAAATAGCCCACTTTCTTAAGGTCTTCTATTGCTTTGTATGCATTGAGAAAAACATTTTTATGGTACCCTTTTACAAAGTAAACCTGTTTCAAGCCATCCTTTTCCCCTAAAACCCCAACATATGTAAATTTTTCCTTATTATTCACAGTAAATGCAGTCACATGATACACCCCACTTGGTTCAAAATTCTTCCAATGTGAATAAAAATATGGTTCAAGCTGCTCTCTCAAATCTTTGATTTCGTTCTCATATTCTACTAGCTGTTTATGCTGTTTCTTTATGGACTCTGTAGCTTCTAAAAACTCAACTTTCCTACGTTTAAGATTAATTTCGTCCAGCTCTAGCTTACGCTTCCTAGCAGATAGCACTGTGATTGGAGACAAGGGATCTATTTCTCTAACAG
The DNA here is from genome assembly GCA_948455865.1 of Conomelus anceps. Lineage (NCBI taxonomy): Eukaryota > Metazoa > Arthropoda > Insecta > Hemiptera > Delphacidae > Conomelus > Conomelus anceps. The sequence goes on along the minus strand of OX418218.1, from coordinate 27,403,316 downwards.
GGTAGGGAGCAAGCTTAGAGTTTATGTTTGCTCTTTTTCTTAAGACTTGTGGTATTAGATTACTAGTTTTCACAAGACCTAGCTCATCTAGGTTAACCTCTTTGGTAATGGTAGAGAAAGTGGTGGTTGACTTGGAGAAATATGTCTCACCACTCTTAATATAACACTTTTGTGCAAAACTAATGTTATCCCTGTTGTCTGTATCCTCGCGAATTTCCACATAATTAATGGGTAGTAAATTAAAGCTAAATGCAGAAATGACATATGATATTATTTTATCTCGATGCTGTGGATTGGTGGGCAGCTTTACTTGTACTCCAGTCAATTTCTTGGTGTTGCTATTCCCCCAGTAAACATATTGTAAAAGATTGTTATAAACCAAGCAACAGCTATTCTTTAAACTATCTGCCAGTTTGGACCACATCTTAGCCAAGGATACAGAAAATATTGGAGCATTTTCAAAATAATCTTTACTGTCATTTAAGAGTGACAGGCTATCTTGAATAGGGTCAAATTTCTTAGAGTTGGAGCTATTTCTTATGCTGTAGTTATAAATTGTTGCTTCCAAACGTGTAATGCCATGCATTCTAGCTAAATCAGAAGTAAAGGTTTCCCGTAATCTTGTATCTGGACAGGCAATAAAGTCTACAATATGGTTACCCAGCTGCTTATTTACACCAGGGCTTGTCATTTGACAAATAAACTTATTATAAATTTTCACTCTTACATTATTATTAACCCATGTCAAGCAATCAATCCCAACAGTTTTATCATTATCTACAATCACATTATAGTCTTCTTTATACTCTCCTTGGAAGCAAAAACAATGATTTGTAGTTAAAAAGTCACACATCCCACTCTTATTAAATATTCCAGCAAAGTCCTGTGTTATGTCCAAGTCCAGAAGATAGAAATGTTCCTTCCTAAGCTGTTCCAATAACTTTGGTAACTCCTCCATTAATGTGGCAATGGGAACATCGGCAAGCTCCACTTTGTAGGGTATCCCCACTAGATTCTGGTACTTTTGCTTCACTTCTTTATAGTTGTCTTCGTCAAGCACTTGCAGAATTTTTTTGGACATATCACTTCCATTGTCTAATAAGTATGGTAACTTTGCTTTAACTCCATGTTTAGCTGACACCATTTTGGAGAATTTTCCTCTCAAGTATAAATTGAATGCTCCACATATTTCTTTTTTTAGAATAAACCGTCTCTTATCCATTTCCTCACAGTCCTCCAAAGCACAAATTTTCACAAGCATTATATTGTCACAAAAGGTCTCTGTAATAGGCACAAGATTTGAATCAGCCCGCACCAACAGTTCTTCTCCAGCAGTGTAATTAATTTGTCCAATATCTGTAAGAAGGTTGTCATTGCACAGGTTTTCTGTTAGAAGCCACAAACCGAACCTCTCACTGGTAGGCTTCACTTTATTCCCACAGAGCATGGGGACATTAAAAACCTTGGAAGTATCCATGTTCACTGCTTCGTTGTCTTAATCAAACTGAACGAATGCAGATTATTGTGTGGTATTTATAGGTGCTGGCCTGGTGGGTGGGGCCAGTGATTACATAATACAGACATGTTTTTTCCTGCATAGATATGACTCATAGCATTGGAATGTAGCAGTGACGTCATACAAACTAGTTGAAACCGGATTGTCAAGGCTGGTGGGCGGGGCCAGTGATGGAAGTAGAAGAGGGGTTATCTCTCTCTCACTCTCTCTCTCTACCCTCTCTTTTTCGTTGAAACTGCCTTCGTTGAAGTAAAGTAAAGTGATTTTTTACCTATATGAATTCAAAAGAATGTGCAATGACATATGGTCATCATCCATGCATGCATTCCTTGTAATTGATCAGTCCTCAGACAAGAATAGAGGGCGCTACAGGAAAGGACTTGATACATTTTTAGTTGAAGCACAACAGTGATTATGCTCAGTCTAGCACTGAATGGCGAGTGAGACGGACAAATAGATGAAGAGTATGTATCAGAAGAAGAAGCAAACTGTGGAGGAGATTGCACCAATCATCATGGAGATTGCCAAGCTGAAGCGTAACATCAAGCGGAAGCATAGAGAGCTGACACTGGGCAGGGAATTGACAGAGGAGCAGAATGCGAAGCATTTCAAGCCAATCAGTGATCCACTTATCACTATTGTTGAAGCACTCAAATCTTCTCAACCACCAGCTCAACAACAACAAGAACAACAGTCAGTTCCAATGACTACACCATTATTGGATGCACCCCGTATATTGCCTACACCACCAACAACACCAGCCAGCAGCAGCACTCCCTATCCAGGAAGGATAAGGCATAGACTGCAACCACTGCCAGATATTAGAGAAGAAGAGTCACCAATCTATGAAGCATATGGAACAGGTGAAGATGCAAGTCCAGCTGCAAGTACTTCGAGTGTTGCACGACAATTGTGGAAGCATCAGGACATGAGTGATGATGATGATGATGATAATGATGATGATGATGAGGAAAACCTTAGTGTTGAGAAATTGCTTGATACTAGCAGTCATGTGGCACAACAAGCCTTGGCCCAATCTGATCTGGCTTCAAAACCAGTGGGAGAGTACATTATGCGATCAGTGCGCAAGGACTACAACTCTGATGATGCGTTTGGACCAAAAGTGATAAACAACTCGTACTATCTAGGCAGTAAGATGCTTACCTTTGGACCTAAAGGTAACAAAATTGTGCTGTCTAATCCTGCAGATGGTAGAATTGAAAAAACTTTTAGAGCTACACCAGGCCTTTGTGAGTTGATTTTCATGAAAATGCCCGACAAAGGAAAATTGGAAGGGGATGACTTGAACGCCTATAAATTACTTCTGGACTTTACCAATGTCTACAGAGAAAACTACAGTCCAGATGGTAGAATTGCAAACTATAACAATATCAAGTACAAGAGGACAATCAGGGATCTGATAAGAGGAGAAGCAGTCAGTGGAAAAGGAGCCAAAGTTGCTGGAAGAGGACTGGTAGCACCTTTCAATATGGTGGCAAGTGATGGCAACAGGATTGAATATGTCTACTACAATGACCCCAACGAACTTGTGGACAGACTGAAGCTGCTGGATCAGTCTAAAGCAGTTGGCAACACTGGACATGAGAATGAAATCAACTCAATCTTGGAAGAGCTGGAGGAAGGTGGTTACATAGTTGGTAAACCTGCATACTAGTTGCACACTATATAAGGCAACAACGTTGCAACAAGAGACAGTAAGTCTCTCAAGTGAAAGAGTAAACATGAATTCTTTGGGAAACATCAATGCCCGCCATAGGCGTATGATCAATTTGGCAAATCCACGCAGCAATCATGATGCTGTGAATCTGATTACATGTAGAGATATGATGTCATTTCATTTACCAAAGAGAAGAGATGCGGATACATTGCAAGTAATGACAAGCCTTAAGAATTCAATACTGACAGATATGCAAGAACCAATTCAAGCTACAGATGGAGTTAACAAACAGTATTTGGAGAGAAGGTTGGATGAGCATTCAAAGGCTGTGGTTGAAAAGTGTCTCACTGTCATGTTGGATGTTACTACGTCAAGAGAAAACCTCAATTTGAGTAAAGAACAACTGAGGGATAAAATGTTAAAGCTTATGGGAATCTCCAAGCCGTCTAAGGGTATAAAATGAGATGACAAGGCTGCTGATCGACATAAGATGGCTGTATGCAGAGGAAAACGGAGGTACCGAGGAAAAGGAGTACTTTCTGCAATCACAAATGCAGCGGGTACAATAGTCAACAAAGCAATAGACGTACTGCCCGTAGAACTTCATCTTCCTGGCTACCAGTACTGTGGACCAGGTACAAAGCTTGAAAAACGATTAGCAAGAGGTGATCCAGGTGTCAACAAACTTGACCAAGCCTGCAAGCAGCACGACATTGCCTACTCAAGGAATAGTGATACAAGGAGCAGAGCAGCAGCAGACAGAGATTTGGCTGAACGAGCTTGGAGTGTGGCAACATCTTCAGATGCTGGATTGGCAGAGAGAGCTGCAGCATTAGCAGTAACCAACATCATGAAGGCCAAGGCAAAGTTTGGAGGAGGAGCTAAACAACAAAGGAAGGGGAGAGCTGCACAGAGGAGGAGAACAGCAGCAGCAACCAAGGGTCAAGGCCTGTACCTGAGGCGTCAGAAGACGGGAAACGGGGTGCGTCGCCGTCAATGTGGCGGCAGAAGATGATTGTAGCTCTACCTGACCGAGCACTAACAGATGCCGACCTCTACAAGTATGCCTGCCGTTTGAAGCTAAAGAAATTTCGAGGAGTATTCATGCGAGATGCTCTACCAGCTAATGGACCACTGGATCAAGAGTGTGGCATCATCAACCTGGACCAAAGTGATGGAGCTGGCACACATTGGGTGTGCTATGTGAAGAAGAAGGATGGCATCGTTCACTACTTTGATGGCTTTGGCAACCTGAGACCACCACAGGAGTTTATCGACTACATGCACAGAGGATCGAGTCCAGCAACAAGGATCGAGTACAACTATGATCAGAAGCAAGAGGATCTCTACTCTCATATATGCGGACATTTATGTTTAAAATTTTTGCTTGATGAAAATAAATAACAATGTACAACACTTGTCTTTTCCTTTCTCCCATCCACATAGTATAAAGGTTCTAGTCTATACTCTTATCAAGTCATTGTGTAATAGTACACTGAGCAGTCAAGACCATGATGCTATGTTTTGGAGGTAAAACCTCAATATTGAAGAGTGAATTTTTCCCGCCACTTGATACAAGCAATGGCGAATGGGAAGTTGGACTCATCAGCTTTACAAGCTGCAACTCTATACCAAATGTTGAGAATCGTTACAATAATGCAATACATTTTCTGGCTCCAAAAGTGGACCAGAAGGCAGTAGTCAAGCCAGAGGAGGAGGAGGAGGAGGATTATGCAATGACTCATGAGGAAGTTACAGGTAAAGTGTTTGCTCAGCATTTGTTTAGTGATATCGCCCACCAAAGTATTCAAAGGAAAACCAGATCTGCCCCAGTAATAGTTTGGCAAAAAGTATTATTGCCAGAAGGTAGTTTTGAATTTCAAACAATTGCCAACCTGCTTGAGGCAAGGATGAAGAAGCATGGAGTCAAGTTTCAGATGGCTGTGGACCCCTCTACCTTGAAATGTTTAGTATTATGCGATGCCAAGATAGACTTTAGACAACCTGATTCAATAGGAAAGCTGCTGGGATTCAACCAAGTTGTGGATGCTAACATTGAGACTAGAGGTAGTAATACAGTGCAAATCAGTCGTCCCAATGTGCTGCGTATAAAGTGTAACATTGTGAGTGGATCCTACTCAAATGGAGTCAAGGATCATGTGATCTATGAGTTTTACCCAGATGTTGATCCAGGGTATAAAATGAATGTGACTGTACAGAATGTCATCTATTTACCAGTGGACACCAAGCAGATTGGTAACATTACGTTGGAGATTGTTGATGAGAACGGACGTCTGGTGAACTTTAGAGAGGAGCCAATAAACATTGCCTTACATTTGCGACAACAACCCAAGTGATGGTGCTATTATTTGGCAAGTGGAATCATGGATTGGATGTGGAAGCAGCAATGTCCCCCACAGGGGTAGAACAAGAGTCTATTAATAGGGCGCTATTTGTGAAAGATGTCATTCAACCATTGGACTCTGTGGAGTTAACATCAAGCAGCATCAAATATCTGCAGAAGAAAGGTTATCAAGTTAGAAGAGGAGGAAGACGACAACAACACTGAAAAATGGGAGTATTGGATGTGACAGTACATGGTCCTTCAGCAGACAATAGCATCATTGGCTATGAATATCATTCTCATGCACCATATACTACAGGCTTTGGTGCCAATGATGAGATTCGGATATCAATTCAGCAGCAGGACATCTATACACTGCCATCAGAGAGCTATCTGCACATGGAGTACAAGGTGACCAATGCCTTAAATACAACCTTGGTAGGCTCACCTTGTGTCTCTGGATTCTTTGGCCACCTGTTTTCCGAGATACGCTACGAGATCAATGGAGTTGTAGTGGACAGCATACGTAGCCCCGGAATCACCAGCCTGATGAAGAATGCCATGACCTTTGAACGAGAAGAACAACACAAGATGGATGGAGCTGGCTACAGGTATGATGCCAAGGCAGGGTTTGGCACATTTGATTCTGATGGTACCAACACAACCATCATGAATGTGCCACTTAGATATCTGCTGGGATTTGCCGAGGACTATAGACAGATTATGCTGAATGTGAAACAGGAGCTGGTGCTGAGACGCAGTGCTGACACTTTAGACTGTTTGAATGCAGCAGGCAAGGTCACAATTGAGAAACTGGTGTGGAGGATGCCCTATGTAGAGGTGTCTGATGAGGAAAAAATGCGTCTGCTGAGACTGGTGCAAAAGAACACGCCCATCTCAATGCCATTCCGACATTGGGAACTGTACGAGTACCCATCTTTGCCACAGACCACAAAACATACGTGGACTGTCAAATCAACTACTCAGCTGGAGAAGCCAAGATACATTGTGATTGGACTGCAGACTGGAAGAAGAGGAGCAGCTACTGTGAATAGCTCATACTTTGACATGTGCAAAATGAAAGACGTTCGAGTGTTCTTGAACAACAAGTACTATCCGTATGAAAGCATCAATGGTGATGATAACCAAGTGTATAATATGTATGCAGCTTTTAATGGAGTCTACAATCATGATGATGCTCGAGCAAGCAACCCACTTTTTGAGAAACAAGCTGTGCGGGATGGTAAGATGTTACTGTTTCCCATTGACTGTTCACGTCAAAATGAATCGCTCAAGACGGGAAGCATTGACATCAGAGTTGAGTTTGAAGCAAGTGAGAACATTCCAGGAAATACACATGCCTATTGTCTGCTGATACATGAAGTGGTTAAGGAGTATCAGCCAATGACTGGTCTTGTTCAATCGGTCTAGAGAGAGAGGGAGATAGCAGTGGAGGATATAAAGGTGGTCGACAAGCATCAGGATGGTCATAGTTGCATGAAGCATTGAGTGAAGCATACATCATGTCCAGGAGACTTCTACGCTTTTTGGAGGAGGAAGAGGAGGAGGGGGAGTTGCCACCCAGCGATGGAGAGGATGTTGTGGGCTGCTGCCTAGGCTACTACACTCAACACGAGAAATCATTGATGAAGGATGCTTCTACAAGTACAACCGACCTCAACCAGGCTTCCACTGATGATGACAATGATGGCATCATGCCAAGCAGGGCTACAGAACTTTTTGGACCACTACCAATCTACCTGATGGACTTTCAAGGCTTTGAGGGATTGAATAACCAGTTTATTGTCAAGGAGATGGCAATATTGGAACGTGACGATGAGCATCATGTGTTGACACACCACTATTTTTTCAAGTCACCATACCCAGACATTTTGCTAAAAACAAGCATATTGGTTGATAACAATCAATTACAAAGAGCTAAACATGGACTGAGATGGTCGGGCAATGGAGCCGGCCAAACACATCTCTCATATTCGACCTTGAAGCAAATTGTATGTGACACAGTTGGAAGATGGCTGCACGAGAACAGTGACTCGGGACGACCAATCAAGATCTTGGTCTACGGATATGAGAAGATTTCCCTGCTGGAAACGCTACTGCAGCTGGACAACAAGGAGAATGTGGAGTATGTGGACCTGAGTTCGCCCTACCTCTTTCATGAGTCGCCCAACTTGGAGGTGCTGATGAAGACTACTACAGTCTACTGCCCAGAACATTACCTGCTCGACTTCTTGGAGACTGTGAAGATGAAGCTGGCTGGTGACAATGGAAGAAGAGGACGCTTAGATGTACCGCCATTTTGTGCACTCAATGTAGTAAACATCCTGCACAATTGGATTATGCAGGCATTACAAAAAGATAGACATTTTTGTCGAAGTTTGTTTTTATCAATAAAGAATGAAATGTGAATATTGCATCATCATTTACTCCTCCACCACCTGCTCTCCTAGTATATAAGAAGTAGCTGAGTCTCGCTGAGCATCATTCAGTCTACAACAATGGCCAGTATCACTACACTGCCGTTCAAGGTAGCAGTCATATTTGACAATTGTAGAACTCCATTGACATCAGTATACAAGTTGAAGTATAGCTTGGTAGCCATAATGGACTTGCGTTCAGTGCCTGGATGGAGGAGCAAGGATGTTAAGCTGGAGATTGATTTCAACAACAGTGATGAGACTTGGTGGTGTGACTTTGAGTGTGGTGACCAGAGTCTATCTTTGATTGGCAGAAGAAGGATTACATTTGCTGGCTTTGACTACAACGCTATGAATGGACGTGTCAGATGCATTAGGATTGAGGATGGTCAATCAGGCGATCCTGCTCTACTGGTATCAATTTGTAAAGCTGAGCAACATCCTAGATTATGGCCACCAGGCGATGTGACTGATGGCGTGGGCTGTGTAAAGGAATCTCTTAATAGGTCGGCAGAGACCTATGGTGTTACCAGAGACTTTGAAAGGGGCAATATTGTAGCCAATTTCTATGTATTGTTTCATACTTGCGATTGTTTATGTTAATAAACAATGTATTGTAAAGTATACTTTTCTTTTCAACCTATTTCCATGAAGCAACAGTGCAGCTGTGTATGCACTAGGTGAACACTTGGTGTACACTTTCAAGCCTAAGTGAGAGCTAGGTGAACACTTGGTGTACACTTTTAAGCCTAAGTGAGCACTAGGTGAACACTTGGTGAACACTGGTGATCACTAGGTGAACACTAGGTGAGCATGTGATGAACACTTTTAGGCATAAGTGGACACTAGGTGTGACTACTGATACTAGGATAGGGGAGAATGAATAACAAATCAGTTGCAGATGTCACATTTTTATTTCACAATACATAGAGAGAGATTCATTATTCTTTAATCAATTGGATTCTATGGGTTTTCCCATCAGGATGGCACATAAATTTATATGATTTCATGTCAATGGTTCCACCAGCAGGGACAAATTTGGAGGTTATCCTGCTGTACGACTCTGGTAGTATAACCCGCATGTGTGTGTTCTTGGAATCCAATGTGACAGCTACCTTCTCACCGTATTTTGTAGTGACTCTCTCTACGCTCACCATTTGGTATGGGAACCCTGGCTGGAGATCTTTCATGGATATGTGGTCTAGTGGCTTTTGAGCTGCAATTGTGTTGTAGATGGCATCAGCGGCAGCATTAGTGGATGACATCTGTAATTGGAAATGAACAGGTATTAGCATAATCTTGCAGTCAGCATTGTGAAACAATGGGTCAGCCATTTTGATGTTAGATTTCATGCAGTAGACCACATATTATTGGATGAGATCATGGTCAGCCATTTGAGGTTAGATTTCATGCAATAGTATTGGATGATATCATGGTTAGCCATTTGAGGTTAGATTTCATGCAATAGCTATGGAATATTTGGAGGGAAGGTTTATACACTACAACAATTAAAGGATATTCATTAGTAAAGAAACAAGTACTTACTGTTATTGATTTGAGTCTTTAGCTGGATTCACTGTAGGAGCTAGCAGTCGTTTGCTGAGATACAATGAATCTACCAGCAAGATGTCCACCATATATATACTCGGTAACCGGATCTCCCCCACCCCCAACTTTTGGGAGAGTGGGGAACCGTTTTAAAGGATGAGGGGGTCACTTTTAGGGTGAGGGGGTCACTTTTAGGGTGAGGGGGGCCACTTTTAGGGTGAGGGGGGGTCACTTTTAGGGTGAGGGGGTCACTTTTAGGGTGAGGGGGGTCACTTTTAGGGTGAGGGGGGTCACTTTTAGGGTGAGGGGGGCCACTTTTAGGGTGAGGGGGGTCACTTTTAGGGTGAGGGGGGTCACTTTTAGGGTGAGGGGGGCCACTTTTAGGGTGAGGGGGGCCACTTTTAGGGTGAGGGGGGCCACTTTTAGGGTGAGGGGGGCCACTTCCGGTTTGACTTCCGGTCTGCTACGTCACTTCCGGTCCGGGGTCAAGGTCAAAGGTCAAAGGTCAGGGTCAAAGGTCAGGGTCAAAGGTCAAAGGTCAGGGTCAAAGGTCAAAGGTCAGGGTCAAAGGTCAAAGGTCAGGGTCAAAGGTCAAAGGTCAGGGTCAAGGTCAGGGTCAAGGTCAAAGTCAAAGGTCAAAGGTCAAGGATGTGCCAAAACCCGCAAAATGTAACTACTTACCACATATCAGATAAGATATATAATTGAATCAGAATCGTCATAAAAACTTGATATTCAGTGATGATTTTCCTGTTTCTTCTGAAATAATGCATCTGATTCCATTCTGTAATGCAGCACTGCAGAGCAGAGTAATACTAATTGTACATCTGAACGGCCTATTACGTCGTTAATTAGCAATTTTGTTGCTGATCGGCTGCCAATATTCTACGAAAAAGTAAAAAATCTTGTAAGAATTGTTGGCAGAGTTGACGTAAGTTTGTAGGCGATCGGTATCACAAGGTGCAACTTGCTGCGAAAAGCTTACGCACAAGTCTGACTCGTGCCTACTATACGGGTAGCACCTGTCCACTCACCCCCTTCCCCTTAAGAACTCTGCCAGATAATACTCTTAGTAACGAACCGTAAAACATGCATTATTTCAGTCACAAGTCAAATTGTTGCACTATAAATAATGTCAGTATATAAATTGAAAATGTCCGATAGCTAAAATAATAAACCAGCCGGAAAACTTTAAATACTTTTTTCTATCAGAAAAAAGGAGTATACCTGTTACATCGTTGCGGTACCTGTGATCATACTGAATGTGAATTATTTCGGATTCGGTTATTGAAAAATCGATCGAAATAAAAGAAGTTTTGATGCATCTACCGGATAATGCAATTCTCTCCACTCATGCAGATAATTTGGGCTTGGCCTCTTTCCAACCTAACTCATCTTCAATAACTGGTTTAACAAAACTCATTAGAGCATCTTAAAAGTTGATTTGAAGTTGTTATTCGTGAATTTTACCAGTTTTTTCGTTAAGTGGAATTCAGTCTATAAAAAATCAATCAAAATGCAATAAATGATCGACCTATTTTATGAATATTTTTACAAATATATTTTATAAATTGTTTATCTTATCATTATGGAAATGAGAAGCTTTTTGTGAGATAATGTGGGAATTCCATATAGAGTACAGATGAATTTATTTTACAAATATATTTTATAAATTGTTTATCTTATCATTATGGAAATGAGAAGCTTTTTGTGAGATAATGTGGGAATTCCATATAGAGTACAGATGAATTTATTTTTCCAAAAAATGTCAATTTTCCTACTTGATTTTAATTATGATTTTCTCATCTAAAAAGTTTCGAACGAGTAGTTCACACATCGCATTAAATTTTCTTATCTCGAGTAAAAAGGGCAGCTTCAAGTTTTAGGTGTACATCAACTATGTATAATCTAATGGGTGGATGTATACTAATGATCTATTATGTACTCATATACTTAATAAAATACTCATTTCTCTTACAAATAATGTCACTATTAATTATTCCAAAAAAAGAGATTTGTATGCAAAACAATATTTCCCAATGATATACTTTCTTATTTCCGATGATATTTGCATGAGAAAAAATGAGTTCTACTTCATGTGAAGATTTTTAATTTTCAACAAGGGACTCCTGACGTAGCTCTGTAAAACCCCTTGATGAGTTCCACTAATTTCATCAATACTTACTATTGCAATCTATAAAAATGTATCCTCGGCGTTGGATCCTTACAAAAGTTTCTTACAGATTCTGTTCCATTCAAAATAAGAGTTTTCAGTTGATGAAAAACTTGATTATGTTAATAATTTTTATATTCGGATTAATTATTGTTCTAGGCTGTATCACATGATTGCGGAAAATATTATCTTGTGATGCATTTTTTGCTATTATTATTGTTGTTCTTGATAGCACTACGCATCCGCATTCCAAGAACATTTCCTTTCACTTAATATACTCCGTATCATTGTAACATCGATTCATTTTTGTAACATAGTATCTGGCACTGTTTTCTCCTGAAATACTTTGAATTTTTATAACCAGCATGACGAATCATACCGTTTTATAAACTGCTGTAACTGGGAATTTTGGGCTGAGAAACAACTCAATTCTGTGGAAGGATGACAGAAAAGTAGCCTATCTTGACTACTAAATGGACGGAAAGAAAATTATCGCTCTTCTTACAACATGGGGGTTAGTTAGAGGGGCGTTCTCTAGCGAAAATTACAGCTAGGCTGTCCCAAGAAGAATATGATTAACACCAGAAATTTGCTCTTCAGAGGTTGAAATCAAGTTAGAGGAGGCGACTTCTAACGTCATCATTAAGGAAGAAAATCTTTTCTACATCAATTCGGCATAAAACAACTCACATTGGTCGACAGCGAATTTGGAAACAAGCCCGCATGACTTTCAAGTCACTTATTACGCACTCCGGTTCACAATTATAAATTTATTAATATTTCATCCACCCAACACATGTTAAATCCTTTTTTTTAACAATTTGAAAACAACCGGTCTGGTCCGGTTAAGATCATGAGAAATCTCCAATTATTATTCTCAAGACCACTACAACCGAATGGCCAAGATCACCACATCATCATCATCATTTCGGAACTACTGAGATTTCCCAAGGAAACTTCCAGAGAGCATATTAGGTTCAATCTAAACGGAAGTATTCATTCTGACCCTCCCGCATCATAGAAAGCCATGTTTGTTTTTATTATGTCAATTTATCAAATCTGATTACCATGTTTACAGTTTGGAAATTTTGACGAAATTCATTAAAACTCTTCATCGAATGAAAATCTACCATCCTTAGCGGTCTACTACATGTGCAGTGTAAATCTATTGGAAAACCTAATCTCTATGTAGAAGTATGACACTACCTTCACATGAACGAGTTAAAAATTTCACAAATTTCTTAAATTTGAACGCTCTAAGAACCTATAAAATAAAGTACATGAGAAATAAGTATTTAAATTTTAGGTGAAATTTCAGTCTTATAGAAAGAAGGATGAATAACTTTCAAGGCAAGGTAAAGAGCGTACTAAGTACGGTATTTACATTTAGTAACATTTTTTTTATTGCGAAAGATGTCCACATGAATCTGGAGACTTGTGAGTGGGTAATGAGGTGAATGGGTGAATGATGAGGAACATCCATGGCTGAATGAGATTCAAACCCAAGGCCGCAGGAAACGAAGCTAGCCAGAGCCTTATCTTATCTCAGACAAGCGCTCCAACCTACTGCACAACCAGAGCCGCAAAACCTCCCGCATCATAGAAAGATGTTTCCACTTCTCTCTGCTTCAAACCATGAAGAGAGTATTTTTGCCAAGACTGACTGAATTTATTGCAAGAACAAAAAAGTAAAATCAATAAAAGAGCATTGATCCAGTTATAACAATTTAATTAAGGAAGATAAATTTTGAACTTTTCAATTGGGAAAAATACAAAGTTTTGTACAAATATACAAATATGAGTTTTGAGAAAATATATTAAATAAATATTTAATGAGATTTAATGGGAACTAGATGTTCATAGCGCACCTGCATTATTTGAAAGTTACAGTTTATTCCATCACTTCTCATCCAATGATTGGAAAATTCAATAGTTAATTCAATTAGAAACCATATTTAGATAAGCCAGTATGAATTGCATTTTCATAAATGATTCCTTAATACAGAGTGGATGATCTCCACAAGGTCGTGATCATGATAAAAATGTAGATTGAGTTATCATGTTGAAGTCACTAAACCTATTCATTAATAGGATGAAGGCTATTGAATCAGATTAAACACTATAACGTAGCATAAATAATCCAATCCATTATATTTGGCTACTACAAGTTGGTGAAGTATCTCTTTGTTGATCTCCATTGCATATAATTGCATCAGACACAATTTTATTTCTTCCATCAACTTTATTTTTTTATCAGTCTATAAAAAACCAGTAGGCTACGTGACGAATCAAGCCTGGACTGGAATACTCAAGGGCCAATGGGACTTAATTGGAAGACCAAGGCAGAATGGAAGTGCAGAATTAAGGACTTGTAGCAAAAGCAATAAACCTGCACACATCAGCATAGGTTATTATGTTGCAGTGAGACTTTCCTTCAATTTTTCTTGAATACTCATCATAAATAAATTATTTGTTGGAGTGGCCATCTTTCCCACGGATAAATTTAAATCAGGTATTACTACTTTGAAGTTAAAATAAACACCCATTTTTTATGTGTGACAGACAGGTCAGTGTCTGATGATGCTCTGACATCAGAGTGAAACGAAAGTCATAGAAATGTGTTTATTCTAATTCTTAAGTAGTTTTATTGTAGTTTAATTGATTAATTTATTATAATTGCTTTGGATTTGAGGAAAGTTAAACTGAGTGAGTCTAGGGTGTCTTGATTCATTATAGATACACCCATAGTATTTGCTCCCAGTGAATTTGCGCCCAGAAAATTATGGAAGTTCAACGATATATAACCCCAATCACAACCAAAATCCATTATTGGTAATCAAAATAGAAAACAATAAAGTGATTAATTATATCAAGGATTTCAATCGATGTGGGACTTTATCGTAGGTAAGAAAGTTTGACTAAACCTTTACATAGTTTATCTTTAACAATAGGGTGGTCAAGTTCACGTTTTCCCATAAATGAATGTGTGATTTAAGTAAAAAAATGTAATTAATTGCCATCATTGCCTTTAATGAAGTACTGTTAAGAGAAAAAATAATGTTATCAAAGACGATATTATGATTACATTGATTGCCAATTGCTGAGTACTATTTAGATAAGGCAGTTGATGAGGCGGAAAACAAAACATGCTTGCAGTGTTACAGTTAATTTATTTACAACGTATTTCTTCATTCTGCTTGTTTGGTTTGCTCGAAATGCCAAAGTTCACATTATAATACTCCTATAGATATTCATGAATAACAGGAGTCTAAATTGCTGTTAAAATGTAATTTCTCTCATAAAAAATAAAGAAAAGAAACACTTAGTTTTCAAATTGATTTAATAATTAATTGAAATTATGCAACGTTTTGAGTGCACCTTTGAATTAATTGAAACAGTTCATTTGTTTTCAAGGTAGAAATCACGACAACGGCCTGCGTAAAAGTCATAAGAGATGTTATCTCTATTCATATATTATGCATGGAAATGGAAATGCTTCACATATTGAAGATTAAAAAAGTTTAAATATCAGTTTTAGAGTACGTATTTTATTATTCTGTCTATATCTTCTCGTAAAAAAGCTTCTTCCGAAATTCAATTACTTTTAGACAACTAACACCAATGTATATGATCATGTACCCATTATTTTACAGATTCAAAGGGTTAAAATTAGTTTCTACACAATTTATTATATTTTATCATTTTTAACAACTCTTCCAAATTAGAGGTTTTATGAATTTGTTCTGAAATGATTAGTTTCAGACATGAAATATTTATTGATGGACTAGTTTTTTTTCTATCCATTAATTCAAATATTTAAAACGCTTACGCTTGTTGACAACCAATAATCATTGAATACCGTATAAATATTGATTTTGGGTGGAGTTCAATCTTGGAGGTTAAAAAGATGTCTTCAATTTTTCAAAACGTGAAATCGCTTCAAAATTAACATGACTCGCACACAAATTACCGACTTATGGTCTTAATTGAAGAATTAAATCAATGACAAATTTTTCCAACTTGCTCTAATTCCTCAATATGATGAACGTAATTTACACTTTTCAGATAAACCAGAACTGTTTGTGAAACTTCAATTTGTTCCACTAAATAGCGTTAGGCTAATCCTGGCAAAAGAAAAGTAAATTCGAAATACCAATTTATTATTTTCTGAAACTTTTCCGTTTTAATTCCCTTGTCGTTTGAAGTGAAACCAATAATTTGTCATTACAACACATTCAATCAATTATTTACAAATGAATAAAATATATACAACTGAAACTTTCATTACCAATAGGATTGTTTCATTTATGTCATAATTTAAAATCTCATTCAAAAGTGATTTTCATACACTTGGAATTAGTTCCTTAAAATGAAACTTATCTTGCAAGCATGTGACTAGATAATTGTTTGTATTGTTCCAGCTAATATTATGTTGTAGTTATTTTATTATTTTGATTTGTCTTAACAAACACATAATAGAATTGAAATTGTTTTATTGCCAATGATTGTAAGTGTGATCAAGCCGTGATTGGGCGTAGCTAATTGTAAACCAGCTTACACTGGAGTAAAGTAGCCGTGGTGGGCGTGGGGGGGGGGGGGGAATTGTTGCAGTGGGGCAACAGCTGCAGGTGATTTCCCCGTGTCTGTCTGGAAGGCGGCGGGTGCGGGTGAAGGAGAAAAATATAGGAAAAGATGGGAGAAGATGGGAGGAGAAGGAGACGAAGGGAAGAAGAACGGGTGAAGAAGAGGGGGGAAGGAGAAGAGAAAGAAGAAGAAGGAGGAGGAGGTGAAGGATAAGAAGAAGGACAATATGGAAGTAGAAGCAGATGGTAGAAGAAAAAGAAGAAGATGAAGGTGAGTGAAAAAGAAGAAGAAAAAGATGGGAAAAGAAGCAGGATAAGAAGATGAGAGAAGAGAAAGAAGATGGGAGAAGAAGCAGGATAAGAAGATGATAGAAGAGAAAGAAGACGGAAGAAAAATAAAAGGAAGAAGAAGATAGGAGAAGATGGATGAAGGAGAAGGGGGAGAAAAAATAAGAAGAAAATGAGAGAAGAAGAAAAAGACAAATAATGGAAGAAAACTAGCATGGGAAAATTAGAAGATGGAGAAAAATAAGAAGAAAATGAGAAGTAGAAGAAGAAGATGGGAGAAAAATAAGTAGAAAATGGTTGGAGGCAAAGGAGGAGGACGTGGAGGAGAAGAAGAAGGAGGAGGAGGAGAAGGAGGAGGAAAAGGAGGAGAAGGAGGAGGAGGAGTAGGAGGAGGAGGTGGAGGAGGAGGAGGAGGAGGAGGAGGAGGAGGAGCAGGAGAAGAAGAAAAAGAAGAAGATGGATGAAGATAACGAAGAAAATGGGAGAAGAAGAAGAAGAAGAAGACAAAGACAAAGAAGATGGGTGATAAAGAAGAAGATGAAAATGAAAAAGAGGATTGGTGAAGAAGAATAACGGTGTAGGGATGGATAAGAAGAAGAAGAAGACGACGACGATGACGATGGGAGAAGAAGGTGAGAGGAGAATAAGATTATGGGAGAAGAAAAAGAGGATGCTGTTGCCGTGGGGAGGGGGGTGGTTGGCGGTGAAGAAGAAGAAGAAGAGACATGTTGGCTCGTGGTCAGAGCCGTCGACTGGGCAAGGGATAAAATGGTGCGGTAGGTAAGTGCTTAGCTGCGGGCACTCGCGAGCCACTCTTGGCTGCTGCTGGTTCACTCACTGTCCAGGCGGCTGGCGGAGGCGCTGGACCAACGGTGGTTCTTGTTTGGTGGCGAAGGTCGGCCACAACGGCAATTTTGATTGCACCTACCCCTCAACACCACCACCCCACCCATAATCAACTTGCATTCGTACCCCTTTGCTGCTAAAGCAACTACTACTGCTTACCTGCGACAGACTTATAAATAACATTTTTGCAGTCTTGTCGGAGCGGCTTTATCACTTAGGTATTTTCCAGTAGACCGGTTTCGCCGAACAAAACCTGAATTTCTAATTAAGAACGATACTGTCAGTTCGGCGCTATGTATATTAGCTTGACGCACCACAAATCCTCACAAAATCAAATAGTATATCTGCACTGCAATATCTGACGCTGGTTCTCAATGAACCTCCACCTGAATAATCTGTTTTTGTGATCAACTGAAACAGATGCAAGACATTCAGAATATAGACCAGTGTTTTTGAAAGATGTACAGCTTACCAAGCAACACATCAGTCCTAAATCACTGCACGGTAGACTTGTAATATAAGCTACTTGAAAGATGAACTTATATAGAATGTGTACAATTTATTCAAGTCGCTAAACTTCTTATGGTGATAATTAACTCGATAAAAAATGGAGAGAAGGCAGTAATGCCGTAGAAGTAGACTAGTTCAGAAAAAATTGGAAACACATACAAAGAGGTAAAAGATGGACTTCCCGGACTTTTGTACTACAATCTTTCAAGGAAATAAAAAAGCTGATAATAATACACGAATGGCTTTTATTGGTGGGGAGGTCCTTAAGGGTAGTTCCATATCGCCGTTTGAGCCATGTTATGGGAAACAGGATATTTTGAGGTGGGTTCCGAACTACTGGTTAAGTAATAATAAAGCTTATAACATCAAAGTGATGACTCAATTATAGTGAGATGCATTTAAAACGATGTCAAGAAGACTGGAAGAAGTAGATTCCATATGAGAGAAATGTTCTTATTTTGTTTATATGTTATTAGTATCGGTTTATTAAATTTGGGGAAAAGATTGGCCGAGAGCTGTACCAGATATTTTTTTCAGTCATAAGATGAAACAAAAGCGCTTGTGCTCTTCCTGTAAAGGTGACCGTTTGGTTTGGCTGGCAAGAAAGACTGTCTTCTCTGCTATAAAATCACTTCCTGGTGGTTTGGAACCTACCAAAACTGTAGGTCCAAGTCATTACTCAATAACAGGTCTCAGACCTTCATCCTCAGAAAAAATATTGGAGAATACATTTTCATAAACTTTCAATGTCTGGTCTCTGTCAGTGCGAATATTTTCTTTGCTCATCGTAGCGAAAGTTTTTGAGTTCTACTGGTTGAGGAGAGTTGATGCATTTCGATTTCGATGGGGTTATACTATTCAGGCAGGGGTAAAATAATTAATTGCTGCTGCATGTTCCTAAAAACATTAGTTTATTCTAATGGAAAATACTTAAATATAATGTAAATGTGCAAAACATGCGCAAAACATAAAACAGGCACAAACATAAAACATACACATTCTTATTTTGTTTATTTTATTCTAATAATTTGTTCGTAGGTTATTTTTCCTGTAGTGCGTATGATTAGAGCTTAGTATAAGTATTCAAAGAAAAGTAAAATAGCTAACACATTTCAACACTTGTGAGTCCAAGAACACATTTTTTATTAGAATCTTAGTAGTTACATTATACTTGTTTCTTATTAAGTGTTATTTGCATTCATATTATTTTCCATATAAGACAAATATTTTTGAAACTGATTTCACAGGAGAACAAGGAAAGTGCGGGTGCTTTTTACTCAATATATGTAAGCAATACCAGCTTTATGGTTCAATTTTGAACCCTCAGAGTCATACTCTGTTAAGCAGTATGGAAATTCGTAAATTAGAATCTTTTACTTCATGAGAATTGGTTATTTATTTGTAATAGCTTAGCTGATACTTTTTTAAATCATTTTGATCCATATGCTATTTGACTTGTCTTCCTGTAGACCGTTGTAGAAGTTTTCTAAAGAAACCTTTCTGTAGAGATTTGTGATTACAGACCTGTCTTATTTTTGGACTTATAGTATATTTTTTCATATGATTTTTCTGTACGTGAAACTTCTGCTCTCGCTCAGAAATTACGTTTGGTGGGTCTCGATTCATTCCATAGTCCACTATGTACTTAAGCTATTTATTTTTGTAAGAAATTGTATTATTGTAAAAGAATGCATTTCACTGGATCATTCTGAGAGGGTCACTTTCTAATTTTTATGCATGGATGTTCTCTCTTTAATTCATTTTGGAATTCTTCACAAAAAAAGTTCACAAATAATCCAAACTGCAGCAAAAATTTACATCCACTTTCCTCCATCGTGAAAAATTCACAAATTGATGGAGTTTCCATGGAAACTGACCTTCCCAAATTCATATCAGTAAATTTTATCAGGAGTTATTCAAAAACGATTCGAAGGATTCCAAGAATATGAAAGTTGAATGCGTTTCAGATTTCTTATCCGGTATATTTATTTATATTATTTTGATTCAAACCGAATATTGTCATATTTTTATAATTTTTTTTTGTCTAGAGCGGCTGATGCTAATGGAAGGAGTGTCAACACTGTCAACCACTCAGCACTTAATAAAAAAACTTCCATGAATGATGAAACTGACAACACCATTTTATCGACAGATTTATTAAAAAAGAACCGGACATAATTTTCGGAATCTCAGTTGTTTATTTTTAAACCGGCCCAGCAGGATCGAGGTGAACGCCAACCACTTCTATAGAAAGCTATAAATAATCGGCTTCTTATTCCGGAAAACAAGGCATATGTAGTCTCAAAAGTAGATTTTATACCTAAAAAAAATTGTATTTTGCCATATTTTCATACGAAACAAAATAAATATCCGAGTATTACTAATTATTCTTTATTCTCAGAATAATTATTCATTATAATAATTAATCGGTCAATTATACGCTGTATTAATCAAACTGCGTACTCTTATTTCCAATTAGTATTCAGCGTTTCAAACCAACTTGTGCTTGATTTTCTAGTAACTTAGATCAGTGTTTGTAACATATTACGCTATTCCTTTTCCTACGAGTTGTAACAAAATGATATAGAAATAAATCTGTATATAAGTCAGGTTAAAAACTACTGCCAGAGAAATCCAGTAACTGAGTTCTTCTGCTACTTCAAGTTTGAGGAAAGATCATTTTCAGCAGAGAAATAGAAATCATAGACCGGCTCTTATGTTTTTGGATTCGATTTTTTAGAAGAAAGTTTTTAGCGAAATAGCTATCTGATATACAGATTATAATAATAATTATTATCTACGCTTTTATGGATGAGAAGAAAACCAAATTTATGGATGAGAAGAAATTGGCTCAACTTATAGATATAAGATATTCGTGAGCAAAAGCGTAAAAAAATTGCTAATGAGAGTTTTTTATATCTTGAGTCTTTCCATTTTCATCAGTAATAAAAAGCTGTGATGTTTTCCATAGTCTGTGATGTTTAAGTGGTCGTGGGTTCGAATCCCGCTCCACCGTCAGGCATTTTTCCATGACTTGATGAAAAATCTAATATCAAAACTGACACTGTATTTCTATTAAATAGTTATGTTTTCACTTACTTATACTGGTGATGCAGGTTGGGATGCATTTCACTTCTGAAGAGAAGCTTTATCAGCCTCAGGCTTTTTATTATTAAATTGATAAAAAGCGTTTATCTCTGACTCTACACATATAATAATATTGTTCCAAATAACTTAGGGCCGCTTAGCGCAGTTGGATATGGGGCGTTGCAACTTTAGCTTGCTGTCGTTTAAGTGGTCGTGGGTTCGAATCCCGCTCCACCGTAAGGATGTGTAATCGTTACCCCTCATTACCCACGCACAAGTCTCGAACTCATGTGGGCATCATCATCAATAAAAAAAAAATTTAAAAAACCTTGAACGCAAACTTTGTGTATTTATATGAATACAGTAATCTAATCCTATTATCATCTGAATTATCTATACAAATATAGTTGTACAATTAATTATTAATAGTTTTACAATCGATTAAGAGTGTATTCCTCTATCTATTAATTCACATATTGCATTATAATTTTGCATTTTTGTCTTCTCATTATGATATATTCATCGTTATAAGAATCTTCTAATTTGATTTCAAATACTACTCAAGATTGAAAAAACATAGAAGTACAATAATAGCTTTACGTTATAATTATTGTTAGAGCAGAAGTAAAACACAGTTACGATCACGTGACAGAGACAATAAGTCCGGCTCAGAACTGTTAAGAAGGGTGAGAGAAGCATTAAAGTCTCTCCCAAGACCATTCGTCGTAGAAAGTGATGTTCGAGTTAAAGCCAAGTCCATTAGTAGATAATGTAACAAATAGCCGCGATAAGATGCGACCATTGAGCGGAGATACTTATTGGGAGGGAGGAAGGGATCGTAATGGATGGCGTTCATCCAAATCTTCCTCATTCGTCTTATGTTTAAGTAAATCTGTTCGTCTTGTTTATGTCGTAGCCTACAAAGTACATACATCAGTGGCGGATTAATGAATTTTTATGGGAGGGGGCGACATACCCCAAAAATACCCGTTGGTCGGGGGGGGGGGGGGTATGGAATAAAATTTTTGGAAATTTAGTAGCCTTTAACCGCATTTTACACCATTCTAGCACTTAAAATGTAGTAGAAATATAATTTTTTCGTGTTTAAGAACAATCAAATTTCCCCTAGCTAGATTAGTTTATTTCTGTATATTCATGTGGAATTAGGAATACAAATTTTTTTATACAATACAATATGTCTTGAACAAAAATTTCTTTGCTAGCTTAATTTTTATCAAAATTTACAGAGAAATGAACAGAGTCTAAGCAATTTATTCGTGATCGTGATGATTTTTAGACCTATATATATATATTTAAATAAATCTTAACATTCTTTCATGTTCCATAATACCAGTACTACAATAAATATGTATTAGGTCAAAAACAAATAGAGATTTATATGCCCCTACCTATTCTATAAAAGATTAATCTTATTCAAACTAATTTCACTTGATATAAGATTTCCTTCATTCTCTGTCATTTGTTAATTCGTCATTGAATTAAAATTATGTCAACAGTTAAAGATAAAGTAAAGGTAATATGGAAAATAAGGCAAAATAAGTATTACAACATTTGTTAATTCCCGGCCGGCGGAGGCGGAGTGGTAAGACAAGTTGGAGGCATTCCGTCTGTGGCGGGACAATTAAAATTTAACCGTGTGCATGTCACAAGTGTTACCCTTTTTAATTTTTTTAAATGTGCAAGCCCTCGGGGGGGGCGGTCGCCCCCTCCGCCCCCCCCTTTAATCCGCCCTTGACATACATTGTAAAGCGTTTCTGGAAACGGGATAGCTGATTTGTATGTTGGGGATTATCAACTGTCAGTTGTTTTCAAGTGCATCAAGTTCTTCCTGTTTGAATGTTCTACAAACTTTGTAAAAGTATTGTCCAACTAAACTAGGGGTGCCCACAGGGGGGGCTATGACGCAGACTGCGTGATTGAAATTCTTGGGGGGGTTCCAAAAAACATTTGGGGGGGGGGGGGGTTAAAGTTGATTGAAACCGTGTTTAACGTGACGACATTCAAAAATATATTACGAAGTCACCAGATAGAATGTAATTTAATGGCAATATATTTATAATTATTATTATACTATTGAATATGAATTAGCTAAAATAGTTATGTTTAGGATTTTTGTGCAGGAAGTTGTTATTCAAGCTTAGCGAGACGCTAAGTTAGTGCTCTGAAAGTGATTTATACAACTCTACTCTCCGTTACTTGTTGATCAGCGGAAAGAGCAATGAGTCGAGTTAAAAATTATCAAAAACAGACTCAGATCAGCTATTGGAGACTCATGGTTGTCCAATCTGATGGTTCTAGCTGCAGAAAAAGATGTACTTGAGTCTATTTCTAACGAAGAAATAATTGAAAGATTTTCTGTTTCCTCATCCCAAAGAGAAAAACTGCTATGTAGGGTTTAAAGAGATAGATTTAATAAGCTTAGAAGGTACCAAGCTAACTTGTAGATGGTCACAGCCTACAAATTTAAAATGTTTGACTTCAAACTGTTTTTCATGTATTTTACGATAACTACTTACTAATAAGTAAGAACTGCTATAGCAAAATTTACTAAGTAAATACTAAAAATTCAGTAATTTTTCATAACTATGTTTTTATTTTGTTCTTGAAAGACACTTCTTTCGATTGTGTGTTGTAAATAACTATAAATGAAATGTGTGCCTTTTATGTACTTCATCCATAAATTCTCCCAAGATAGGCTACTACACTAAGTAAATAAACTGTTGTTTAACTACTGTCCAATAAATATTAGCATAAATGAATTACTTAGTATTTTGAATTTTTTGTTTTACAAATTAAGTTATCAACTCATTGTTTTCACTTCCTTTAAAGGAACACCTTTGTAGAATTATTTAAATAAATAATTATAATTGGTACACCGAACATAAACGTATAGGTATTTAATTTATATTGAACCATTGTTTATTTGTAATAATATTTAATTGTTTAAGAACCATTTAGGTTCAAATTCTTATTTAGCTATTTTGGAATCAAGTTTATTGAGCAGAAGTTCATATATTCATTTCATTGATATTTCTTTTTTACCTTTACAAAAAAATGTTACCTATGTAAAGAATCTCAAGAAATATACTTGAATTTTTTCAATTATGAAAATCTTCTTTTAGTTTTAGAAAGAATATGAGAGGCTTATTTTTTCGCATTTTTTTGGGGGGCCTAATTTATGGGGAGGGCGGATTTGGTGCTAAATTTAGGGGGGTGCGTCATGAGGCTTCAGGGGTGCCTAATTTATGGGGGGGCTGGTGCTAAATTTAGGGGGGGGGATGCGTCATGAGGCTTAGGGGGGGTGGGCACCCCTGACTATACAAATAATTTGCCCAAACTTAATTGAAAAATTTCGGAATTGACTGTGAAAAAGAGCACAATGTGGCCTAGTTTGACAATAAGCTATTCATCTACTTGAATGATAGTGCTCCCGAATGAGTAAAAAACCTGTGCAGTAGTCTCCATACTTGTTCACTGCTACAACTCTCGGAGAACACTGCGGCAAAGAGTTGCTTTTTAGGGCTAGATCAAGTATTGTACCATGAGGAGCTAAAATCAAGCTCTGTACTTCTCAAAGTTTGAGGCTTTCTACTCGAAGTGTATCCTCATTTTATTTCTACGAATTGAATAGATCCTATTGATAAGAATGTCTTATCTATTCAGACTCTTATCTACTCAAATTCATTCGCTACTCAAACTCAACGTTCAAGTTTATATGCACTGAATACTACAATATGTAGATATTATAAACTCTCTGCATAACAAAAAATACAGTCTGAATAATAACAATAATAATCCTTCCTTTTCCTTCGTCCTGGTACCCCCAGAAGAAAGGAGTTTTTTTTTTTAATTTAAAAAGTACGAATTGCAAATTTCCATTTTTAAAACTAGAAAACAATAGGGAATACAGGAACGAATGTTACTCCAAAACCTTCATAAGAAGGTTTGACTGGAGGAGTCGAGTTAATCCATATTATATTATAATCAGCAATAATCATTTAATAAAATTATATATAATAAATAAAGCTTATGTCCATACAGGAATTGCTTAGTAATATTTTGATAAGAATCTATAGGAAAAGTTATATAGATCTTTCCAAATTCGATTTAAATCATTGTTATCCATCATATAACAAAAATCAGTAAATTAATAAACAATTTGGCTTGGTAATCAATAATAATAATAATAATAACAATAACAATTTACTCATAATATGTTATTCGCTCATAAACACATTCTAATTCAATGATAGCGTTTCCCTGTAGACAGCAGTACTAAATAATTATTATTATCGACTATTTTTCCCAGTGCATTTTGAAACTCAAGCGACAATATAATTCAACATACAAGGCGCCCTTTCAAAGATATCTTATATCAGCGGTTGTTCAATGAGATATTCCTGTACAAAGAAACCAGATTTTTCTCACATTGAAATCTCAGAGTAATGATGTCAATATGATGAATGCTAACAGTACGTAGAGAAGCATCCTTATTCGTTTCTACGCATTTTCCCACAATTTTGTCGCCTAAGAAATCATTTTCAGGATAGGGTCTGGCACATCTCGTGTTTCCTCACATCTCAGGTGTCACCAACACAGGTTTCATGCGTACGGACTGTATTGGAGACGACAGGCGACAAGAGATATGGAGCTATAAATTTTTATTTTATCGCTCATAAGCACTGTTCGGCTACAGAATATGCTTATTCTCAGTCTAACCGCAAATTTATCAACACGCCTCTTGACAAACAGTGTTTAAAACATAATAAAATATCAATGAGTTTGAATGTTGGGAATATAGTCGAGTGAAACGCGTTACGTTCGTCATAACCGATACAGCCACAAACCATTGTGGTACACTCTCTTGATATTTTTAAAATTAAAACTAGTTTGTAACTTAGGGAAGTGATAGCCGCGAGCCGTAGCAGGTATCTGTTCAATCAGATAGATAAGCTGCGTTCTCGTAGGTCCCGTTTGTATAACGGTGACCGATTAGATTGGCCAGCAAAAAAGACACTGTTCTCTGCTGAAAATCACTTCCCGGTGGTTCGGAACCCACCTTAAACTGTAGGTCCAACTCATAAATCACCATCATCCAACTCATTACCCACGCACAGGTCTCAGACCTATGTGGGCTTCATCCTCAAAAAAAAAAAAAAAAAAAAAAAAAAAAAAAAAAACTTTCATGAGTAACTTATACTTGGAGTGCAACACAGTTGTAACATATTCAACAATATTGGTTCGCTATTGCTTGATTTTTATTCATTGTTTTTCTTCATCTATTATCGAAAACGGTATGAGCTCATACTTGAATAGTTGAATAGTCCTATGAATAGTATAGCATTGCTGGATTGGATTGTTAGGTTAAAATTTCTCAATATTTGTTTGGTACAGTTTTCGTTCAGATTTAATATATTGATTGGCATTATATACATTATATATATTGGATTAGATTAAATCTAATAATTTATTCGATAAATCTAGATATTTCTTGAATGAGAAAATAAAATGAAAAGGTAAAAACTTATCGGTGAAATAAATCATATTAAGTTCCGCATTGATAAACCTACCTTGAGCCTCACTCAACTCAAGTAAGACTTTAAAAAGCATTTATTCAACGGATTTTCAAGTCTCCCTTACGTTAAATAAGCCTCAAGGTGGATTCATGAATAAGGGATCTGAGTGATGTGAATCCAAGTGACGCATTCGCATAAAACGGAAAAATTTGGTAAAATTCTTCCACTCTTGAACTCACAATCTTGAAAAAACTGAGAGTGAAGGTGTCTGATTGCTAATGTTTGCTCCACATCGATAATGATTATGATAATGTTTAATGATAATGTTATAATGATAATGTTTAATGATAATGTTCTATGATAATGTTTTATGATAATTTTTAATGATTATGATAATGTTTTATGATAATTTTTAATGATTATGATAATGTTTTGCTACGATAATGATTATAAACTGCATAGTATTTGAATTTGGTTATAATTTTTTTATTATTCTACCAAAAGCGTCTCAACGTGAAACATAGTTTTTTATTCCATAAAGAATGGGCCTCTATATCTACTTATCTTATTCTCCATCAAGAAAAATAAACAAACCTATTTTTCTTCCAAAGCAGCTTTATTTTTATTGTGACAATCTCTATCATGGCTAGACACGCGTTCACCATTCAGCTGCTTCTCCATTAACATGAAAATTGAGCAATATGCTTACAAAGATATTTATCACCTAAGGCTTCTAAAAAAATATGTAACGTAAGGGTGAAGACTTCACCGTGTTTAGGGTGATACTCATTTTTTGTCACTATACTCACACTTTTTATAAATACTGAAGTACCATTTTGGAACGTGCTCAGTTTAAAAAAATGTATATTCCAGGCGGTTGAGCTCAATGTGTAATTCCAGGTGATAGGAAGTGTGTCCCGGATTCTTTACTGGAAACCTATTTCAAAGCATTTCATAAAAATTGTATTAATTTGCAGTTATCATTGTCAATGTATTATAACTTTTGAAATAAATGATTGATTCCCTTTTCCATATGTTGTTCATTATACTCTACTAAAGAAATATATACTTATCAATGGAATCTATTTTATTCTTATTCTATAACTTTTCAGTTTTCAGTATTTTCATGGTGTACGTTAGGTTGTGGATGAGGTTGTACGTTAGGTAGGGTTCGGAAAACACCAACTATTCTGGGTCCAACATTTATAACATAGTTCATACATTCATCATATAACCCACGCACAAGTCTCATACTTATGTTAGTTTCATCAACAAGAAAGAAAGAAAAGTAAACGAATCACCTTTCCCAGAATCTCCACTGCAATAAGGATTTTTTCCCAATTACATGATATTGATATGTTCCTTCCACATTATTAGGCGAAGCATAGTGATTCTGGTTAAACGTGTTTGTTTCTGGATGCATTCAAAAATGATTCCCAGAAATGATTGTCATTTCAATGTAGCATTAGACTATCTTACTCAAAGCCTGTTATTGTAGTTTTTGTCTGTATTATTCATTGCTCTGGATAGACAGACATAGAGAACGAGTTTCGGGAATTGGTCACACCTAATTTCTATTGATAATGCAATATACTTTAAGGAGAGCGAATTTGATCACGTTGAGTATGTAGTCGATATGAATCGTTGACTCTCCATAGCCAATAATTTTGGACATAATTCTCAATCAAAAACCACATTATCTCTGAAATATTTCTAGCAGATTACCTAAGAGCCCTGACTGTGCAATAGTACTGCAACTCTCTATAAAAATACTTGAAAGTACAAGGCTGATGAAATCTACGTCATTGTCAGAAAGAAATGACTCAACAAGTTTGAATTGAAGTTCGGGACTTTATTCTGGACAATTTTATTTTGGATTTTTGAATGAACTCAATTTTTTTTCATTTGGACTTTGTGAAACCCGTTCAATTATTTTGAAAAACCAATTCCATTCTTTAAAAATTCAACTCATTTCTGGCGCAGTTCATTGAAACAAAACATAAAATGATCTAGACTTATTATAATTATTCAATACTAATTATATTTATGATAATAATTAATATTTTTATAGTATTTGCAGCTCAAAATAGTTGAAATTATAATGAAAAATGTAATTCTTATTTGAATAATTGAATTGTCAACAATTATCATAAATTTCTATACAGACAAAAAGATAGGTAGATAGATAGATAAATAGATAGATAGATAGATAGATAGATACATAAAATGTATTTATTTGGGCAAAAAAACTCTGTTCCCTGCTGTAAAATCACTTCCCGGTGGTTCGGAACCCACCTAAAACTGAACTCATCAAACACCATCATAAAATTCATTACCCACGCACAGGTCTCAGACCTATGTTGGCTTCATCCTCCGAAAAGATATCAGTCTTCTGATTTCCATATTATTTTTTATGGAATGTATCAAATCAGCTGTAATCCACTAAATAGACATAACAATTAATTTATAATGAAATATTATAGAATATCCGGAAATCTCCGAAAATCATCAAATTCAATGTACGAATTAAAGAAAATGTAAAATTAACGTGATATTTTCAAGTTAGTCCTGGGATCATATTATTCTACCCAACTACAGCATTGCGATCTCATAATGGCCATTAATACACATGATATTCATGCACGATGCAGGGGTCACTTTTATGCATTAGGACTTTCCTTGATTGATTCTTCAGTCAAGCGTGTGAATGCCAGCAGTTTCAATTTCTTCACAGCTGGAAAACTTAAAGGTGGCTCACGGTCAATTGTCAATAATTACTAAAAGATCGACACAGGAATAGCACTAGAGAGCAGCTCACCACTTTTAGTCCCTTAATGGACGTCAAATTGGTTGGACTACAAGCAAGAGATCGCTCCACGCGATATGCACCTCCCATGAGGGGTACACAAAGATCGTTACACATTTCACACCCTTCAGAGACATTCTTCTTCTTAGGTGAGAAGCTCTGAGTTACCGGACTGCCTACCAGCATACTTTGCTCAGATAAGAAAAGTATTACTTGCTGGCTCCAAGGGGTAATACCCCTTCATTCATTTCTTCAAAGTGGGACATTTCGAAATGATTTGACTACAGTGATAAATTGACTTATCGTTTCAATCTGTTCAGCGAAGGGTAGGATAGTTCAGCAATGCAGACTGCCTATATGGTTTTTCAAATTCTCTGGATTACATTCTTGAATTTCAGCAACGTTACTTTCTTTGAAGATTTGTAATAATTTTGCCTTTGAAGGGAAAAGAAGGGAAAGTCCAGAATTTTAGAATTCCTGCTTTAAAGATTCGTATATTTGGTTACTTTTGGGTGGAGAATCATTGCCAGTGAATGAATAATCTTCTTCTTCTTATTCTTTGGCTTTACAACCTGGTGCGGGTCACAGCCTCCTTTAACGACTGCCACCAAGCATCTCTGTCCAACGCTGCACTTCTCCATCTCCGTACTCCTATTGTAGTTGCATCGTGGTCCACTACATCTATCCATCTGGTCTTGGGTCATCTCTTCTTCCGTTTTCCATGTATTGCCCCTTTCATTGCCATCTTTGGAGGGTAGGCGTCATCAGATCGTAACAGCAGTGAATGAATAATGGTTTACACTTATTCATCCAGAATTTCTCAATTCTATACGAATTTAAATTTAAAAAACTTCGTTGTATTCTATTCTATTCTAAACCTGAGAATTGTCAACATATATATATTCACAAAGGAGTGAGTGACCGCTCGCTGAGTGCGGTGTCAGGATGATATTAATGTTCAGTCACGAGCGCTTGGGACTGCGCTTGGAAGGGTAAGCGGCAGCAAAAACAAGATGTTATCTGGTTTATTAACCAGTTTGGTGTTCCGAAACTCACCTAAAACTTTAGGTATACTATTTATTACATCATTGTGCATCATTCAACTCATTACCCACCCACAAGTCTCAGATTTATGTGGGCTTCATCAGCAAGAAAACAAAGAAAAGCAATTTGTATTGATTGTGTTATTACACAATCGGAAAATTAAAAAATATATTCATGTGCCCCCCAATCGAAAGAACATACATACTGTAGTGTTATGATTTAAAAATAAACCGGTTCAACAATAACTGCTGAAATATACTAAAGGTACTAAGACCTGATTTCATTCTTCTACATCTTTAATGCAATAATACTAATGAAGATTTATCTGATTAGTTAGTATGTTTTACTGTCGTTCCGTAAAAATATCGTTCCCAAAAGCAGCAAGCTTCAAGATTAAGGCTGTGCGCAGGGTTTTGGTCATACTTTTTTCGAAGTTCATTGAATTGGATATTATTAAGGTATTGAAATTCTAACTATTGCCATGAGAAATTATTTTTTTCATCAAATATTTAATAGAATATGGGAGTTCAAAGTTGAAATTTTTCGGTTTTGGGGGGCAATTGAACTCACCTACAAGTTATTTTAAACATTTGATAATTTTTTGTAACTGAAAGACACCTTGGGGAAAGTAATGACACATTTTTCATTTCAATTCAACAATTGGTTTTTTCAAAATAATTAAAAAAAAAAAAAAAAAAATTTCGCATGTTTTAAAAAATTTATTTTTAGAAAACTAGTTGTTTGATTGGAATGAAAAATATGTCATTTTATTCCTCAATAAGTCTTTTATTTAAAAAAAATTATCAAAAGTTTAAAATAACTTGTAGGGGAGTTCTATTGCCCCCAAAAACCGAAAAATTTTAACTTTGAACTCCCATATTTCATAGAATATTTAATGAAAAAAATAATTTACCATGGCATTAGTCAACATTTCAATACCTTAATAATATCCAATACAATAAACTTCGAAAAAATTATGACGAGATACCCTGCGCACAGCCTTAATTTTCTTCCACTGACTGAATCAGTCTACTTCAACCCACAGCCCAGTCAATTGAGAGTGAGCTCGCATTCATTATTATGATAGCGATTGAAATAAATTGCAGGTGAATATATTACAGCAAAATTTGCACATGAGTAATCAGAGGGCTCCTTTTACTGGATCAAGTTTTTTCCAGACTCTGATCCTCGATGCAGTGTTATTACTATTATTATTAAACGGCGCTAATCTGGGATTGAGCAGTCTACTAAGCTTTTCCTAATGGCACTGATTTGAACGGTACGAGTTTCACGTCTGTCCGCCCCTCTAATATAGCTATAATAACAATAAAAACAAGGACTTTGATAATATTAGACCGAATCTTCGATTATTATAAATTATTCAAATATCTATCTTCCTAATAAGGAGTTGGATATGTCGATCAGCAGGAAAATTGGGAGATTGGTGCACATAAATTAATTTACACTTTGTAAATGACTTTAATCTTTGCTGACGTATTTCAAAAAATTTGAACTTGTTTTTAAATTGCACCTGCACTACCGTCTATGATTTAAGGCTTTTTGCAGAGTTTGTTCACCTATTGCATGCATGTTAATGAGCTTTTAGGATTATTCGATTCATTTTCATTTTTAGCTATTATTTAGCCTCATTGACGAGGAAATAATTAATGAAATTACATATAAGATTGAATCATTTTTTTCATTGTTTGAATACAGTGCCATTTTTGCAGGAATTGATCCTATTTATATATTTAATTGGATGGTACAAAATACCAATCAATAATGATGTCTGGATCAAGCCTTTAATAATTGTATATGAGAAGAGCTAAAAAGTATTCAAATATCTCCCACTCGATTCAAATATTGAATTCACGTTGGATTTGAGCTACTCATGTACTTTCACCTTGAACAAGGAAAGTTGTGTTATATCCCAGCTTATTTATCTAATCATTTAACTGATATTTCTCTTATACCGTTAAGAAAGAGGATGTAATTTGTAAATCTTTAATCTTGAATTTTATTTTGAAATAAAATATACCAACAACGCATCAAACTTATAATGAAATTATAATTCAGATCAAGTATAACACCGTATTTATTCAAGTATACCGCTTTACCACTGTTTAGTAGGAAAATTTAATGAGGCCACATTTTCTCCCCTGTCACATTCTTCGATTATAACGTTCGCATCCTATTCATTTTATCTGAAATGGACTACGATGTAGCAGGTGAGAACCGAGAGAATTTATCACCCTTCCCGAAATTTTCAACAATGCCAAATTATTTGTATCTTTTATGGGAGCTGAGGATCTTTTGTTTTAGATTCTATACCCCTGGATTCACCCTTGTGTCATAATAATGTTAAACCGGTACAGTATTTAAGCTAACATATGAAGATGGCGAAACAATCGTGCCATCCATATCAATAATTGATCAATCAGCTGTACAACAAATTGAGAAAAATGAAATAAATTCAAACAATCAGCCGACCGAGAGCATAAATAGCTTTGATAAATAAGTTCAAAGGTGCATTAAAAAAATGTTTATGAACGTTCATTGAAACTCCTAAAGTTATTCAAATTAATAATTGCAAGTTTAGCGACATGTTTTCCGTGATTACTCATTCGGTTGAGAATATCCAGTGAAGTTATGGTCCAGCTTTAAAAAGGATTCATCATTGTAGGGCGTCTAATGAACTGATAATTGATCTGAAAGCAGCCGAAGCCAGGTAGTTAGTGTGCAAGTCACGCCGTATATATAGGACGCAATTAGTAGCAATAATTATCCAAAAAAGCCGATATCGAAGCGATCTTTTAAGCTCAGCTTAATAATCTCGACAAGAACAGAAAATCAGCCGGCTCTTCTAACAGGAGCTGCCCATTATATCTTCTTATTTAAGCCAAATAGCGTAATAAAAACAGATGTCAAACAACAGCTTTAGCACTTTTGCAATTAATTCAAATACAGATCACTTCGGTTGCACTCATTAACGTTCAAACATCCGTTGTTTGTTTCTTCTATAGATTCTTTCAGCTCAGAAGGATTGAAGTAATTTATTGTATTTTATCAGACTGGAGCTTCCAATGATGAAGATTTATGCCTTTTTTAGAGATTTGAACCTCTCGTTGTTTTCATTTCATTTCATTTAATTATTTTCACCATGAAAAATACAAACTCAATCACAAATCGTAAATGTGAAAGAAATTAAATACATAACAATCATAAATCATAAGTATAACTAAAAGTATAAATAATACAGAAACATAAATATCTCTTTAAGCATTTAATGTGTTACATCATTATTTATACTAATAGGTGTTTTTTTTATAAAAGGAAATATTAATAAACCATCAATTTGGTTAATTTTTATGGAAAATAGTAACCAAACTTGCTGTAATGATAATTAATAATCGAGTATTCACTATTGCTAATGTTGCAGACAATAAATCATGTTTTGCATGTATCGTTATCACCTTTATTATGCTGCATCAGTTTGATATTGGGTTCAAAGTTGAAAATTGAGAACATTTTAATGAAAATTCTCGATAAGACAGAATTCTCAGCAATCAAAAATATTTCTAGAGTTAAATATGAATAAGTATTATTTATGTTCAAGTGAAATGTTTTTCGTAAATCAAATTACTGACAACCTTACATTTAAATTTAGAACTTGGGTAGTTCAAAAACTTTTGAACCTACTTTTCACGTTGGTTTTTCCGAAATAATTAAAGTATAATTTACAATTTATGAATTAAGCTTATGACGGAAAGACGCATTTATGAAATCTATATCAAGTCTGTAATGATCTGTGATGATGATCTGTGACAACAGAATCAACGTTACAAAAGATTTTTGTTTCTAAATTGATAACTAGATCGGTCTCTTGTATTTTTAGATACCAATCATGCTTTAAGCATTTAAAATTGTTTTTGTTTCAATTAATTGAAATACAAACAATTTCAACTGTAAAAAACACAATATTGATAAATGCCAATAGTAGCCTAATCAATAAATTATATTTCAATATCGAATATCGAAACTGATCATATTAAGAACCTTATCGAAACTCATCAACTAATGTTGAGTCATTCAAATTATGTTCACTGACTTGTTCGAAAAACGGATCTCACTTCGAGGATCGAAACACTGCCATAAATCTGTCAGAAAGAAACCGGTCACGGTTCCCGGATTAAAGAATTTGACACTTCTATTCATTGTCTCCTACGTTATTGGTACCATGGGTGCTGGATTACGTTATGTTTAAATTATAGGGTTGTTTCATTTAAATACTTTGTACAATGAATGATTAAGGAATTGTTCAAGAGTTAGCCCGGGGGCGGCGAGGGGTTCTCATACAAGGAAAATGAATAAAAGACGTTTTACAGAATGAATAAGCAAGGATTTATTCATCGTTCGTTAGACAGACTTCTCAAAGACTACATTTCCACTTAGTACTCGAAAAGAAGAATTTATTCAAATGCACTAATAGGTATTTCTAATCTTATCTGGGAGAGATTTTGATTTTTATCAGATCAAATCAGGATGCAGATAAAGGACTCCTCGTTTGTGTTCTTCATCTTGTTCATTCATGAAATATCACATTGTTCTTTTTTACTCGACACTATTCTAGAAAGTTCTTCCAAGTAGTATAGGGTATGAATGATTTTCATACTAGATTTATTTTATTTATTTATTTGACATTCTATTCCCATGCTTGCCCTCTTAAAACAAAAATGTAACTATTATATGTGTAGAAAAAATATATAAACAAAGGTTATGCATTATACATCTATATAGATAAAATTAGAGTTTTGTCTTACATTTATCACAATTATATATTTTTTGGTTATTTTTTCCTTTTATACATTAAAGAAGCCGAAACAAGTCTTATCTCAATTTCTGTCTGTCTGTCTGTCACGGCCCCGGAGGCATTTTACGCGGCCTTCTCCTGAAAAACTAGAGCATCGATCGGGATTTTAGTTATTGAACAGTATTGAGAACTTTATTGACAATGTCTTTAGCTATAAAAAACTAAATTAACTTTTTTTTAACAGAATAATAAAAGTTTAAAAACCAAGTATTGTGCAATTTTGGATACATTTTACGCGGCCTTCTCCTGAAAAACGAGCATCGATCGGGATTAAAGTTATTTATCAGTATTGAAAACCTTTTTGACAATGTCTTTAGCTATAAAAAACTAAATCGACTTTTTTTTAACAGAATAATAAACGTTTAAAACCCAAGTATTGTGCGATTTTGGATACATTTCTTCTAAGTTTTATTACCACAAAAGAACAAATCACGTAATTTATCATGATATATCAATCAGCTGTTCTCAAATATTCTCTCTGATAACACTGTCACTGAATTGTTTACGTTCTAAGTTGTTTACTAAGCTGCTAACAACTTCATGATCGTTGCTATCAAAAAAGCCGAAACATATTTAGTCTTATTTCTAAACATAATCCGTACGAAGGACGGGCACAATAGCTAGTTTTGTATAATTTTATACATTTTGATTAAAAAAATAAAACCTGATACAGCATCTGAAAATCAAAAATGTTCTCCAACAACGCACCTTTTGCCACATAATATAAAATATAGTATTGTCTGTGACCGATAAATTTTTTTATTGCGGATAATGCCCACATGAGTCCGGAGACTTGTGCGTGGGTAATGAGGTGAATGGGTGAATGATGAGAAACATCCATAGCTGAAAGAGATTCGAACCCAAGGCTGTAGGAAACAAAGTCAGCCAGAGCTCCTTATCTTATCACAGACAATCGCTCCAACCAACTGCGCTACCAGAGCCGCCATAATAAAGTGCTTGGAGGCTGAAATGGAATTCCAAAAGGTGAATAGATCACGATTGGGAGTAGAACCGTTACTAACCCTTGAATTTGTAGTCGTTTTCGCCCCATTCCACGTCAAAACGGGTCGGCGGGAAGTAAACATTGATTTTTACTACTCCATAGATCTTTCAAAACGCCAGCAACCATCAGTCAATAGGCAGTGAGTAGTGTGAGCTATTTGGAGTCAAAACAAGAATTACTTACATCATACTGTTGATATTATTTTATTAATATTGCTATTAGCTCTGATAAACAGTAGCAAATATATTTTAGAAGAGTCTTCATTTTTTAAGAGTAGCCGCGACAAGTCACGATGCAATAATCAACATGATTCAACATCGAAACACACGCAACGCGGCGGCCAACTAGCTAATTATGTCTAGAGAATGAGGATAAGATGGACCACTTCGCTGACCTATCTCAACAAACTTTAGATTGAGAGTGATCTCTGAAAAAATAATTACTGCTATTACAAATCAAAACATTATCTGAGCAGGTGAGAACGTCAGCACCGAGGAAGGCCAGAGCTGTTAGAATGAATCAACTCGTAAAAAATTAACTTAAAAAAATCGAAATCGCTGCCAAATTATTACCTGAGGCAATGGCAATTCTCTTGACAAATAATAAAGAAAATTGACGCTTTTGGCTGCAAACAGAGGCACTTCCACTGCGACAGGGAAGGTCAAACAAAATAGAACAAGAATCTAGACAATTTTCTCTTATTGCTCATCTCACAGCATGCAACCCTTGCTTATGTCTGCAGTCCTTTAATCTTCTCGTCCATTTTCTACCTACGCGTGGATAAATTCTTATGTCTATACACAACACGTTTGGCATACTTTTTTCAGGTGCATATAGACATACGCAGATGTGCATACTCATTCATTGCATACACGCATGCGCACGGGATTGCCAACAGTCGCACGCGCTAATCCAGTATACTGGTTGCATAATCAGACACCGTCTCACTGTTTTTAAAATCATTATGAGCAGACTTCCAGCTTCATCATCCCTATTTCTTCTCTCCTACACTCTTCACCATTCAACCAACAAGTTCTGGATCTCATCTTCTTTTTCCTCTTCACCCTTTTCCTCTTCCTCATCACCCTTCTACTTCTCCTCCTCATCCACATCCTTTTCTTCTTCTTTTTTCATCTTTTTTGTCTGTTGTTCTTTTTTCTTTCTCTTTTTCTTCTTCTTCATCATCCAGAGGAGTGAAATTATTGCCGCCAGCGAAATCTTCAATCAAATCCTCTCCATCTCTCATAATATATTATTACCACCCTTCCAACGGTAACGCCTTTTTGTACTACTGTCTTATGTCTCTTCACTTCTAAATTACTTTGCATGCAGAGTTGAATGCATGTTCCAGTCTCGGCACCGGCTATTTGAGTTGTTTAATTGTTTAAAAGTACACGGTGATACTGGAATGAATAAGATTGTTGACAGAGATGTATTGCGGTTGGATGGCAGAGCAGATGGCAGTCTGCTTCCTGCCCTGAAACCACTGATAGAGAAGGCGCCCTGGGAGAATAGCTGGAAATGTGTCAGGAAAAATTTTGAAAACAAAAACATGGAACTAGTGTTTAAAAAATGTATTTTCTAGCAATAAAACTTCTTAATATACTAGAATAAAAATGAATTAAAGGAATTATAATTATTGATAAAAATTAATTGGATGGAGAAAAAGCGTTGAAGGGATTGGAAGATTCAGAAGTCAAAGTATTAAAAAACATCCTGAAATCCAAAAATCCAATAAGTTGATCAAATCATTCAGAAAAAAAAGAAATAAGGTATGGAATTGAATTCTAAATAAATTAAATATATGAGAATATGAAATGAAATAATTCTTTATTAGGCAGATATAGGAATAAAATGATAGAATTGACGAAATGAACTCAATTAGAAATCTAATATTATTTTGAAAAATCCCATGACTAAATTCATAGAGTTATATTTTTTAATCAGTCCTTCTCTTACTCAATCACCTACTTCTTCACCGTACAACGTAACCACAATCTCCTCTTCTTCCTCCTTTTTCTCCTTTTTCTCCTTCACCACCTACTACTACTCATCCACCACCTCCTACTCCTATAACATCTCCTCATTTTCATCATCCTATTCCTCTTCGTCATCATCATCATCATCATCATCATCATCTTCCTCCTTCTTCTTATCCTTCTACTCGCCAACCTCATCACCCTTTCTACCTCTTATCTAACTTCCTCCTCATACACTTCGTCCTTTTTCACATCCCCCTCTTGCTCTTCCCTAGCAATGATTATTATTTCATTTGCCCTGCTTAAACTGTTCAGTTCTATGAAATAAAATAAAAAAATTATATTTTGTTAGTATTTGGCAAGTGTTTTGTGAATGAATCAGAAGCTGGCGAAGATATTATATAGAGCAACCACTGGTGGTACGCGGAAAGGTTTCAGAAGGTACGCGTCACATGGCCTAAAAAAATAGTAACACAAAAACCTTGTTCTGTGATGAAAAATGGTTGTCAAGATTGGCATATATAAGTGACATTTTTGATAGACTCAGCATGCTGAACATGAGTCTTCAGGGAGTAAATACAAAACCCATCACTGCCAGTGACAAAATAAACTCTTCCAAGAAAGAGTTGGTCCTTTTAAGTTTGCAAATATAAGAGAAGAATGTCTCAGAATTTCCTACACTGTCATAATTTTTTTGAATAGAATGATATACCTCCAAAGTTTGTTGATATAATTCTGCATTTGGCAGCTCTTCGAGAAAGCTTTAATAAATATTTCTTCGAAGATTATTCCAAACTTGACTGGATCAGAAATCTTTTTGCAGAATCACCAAATGAGTTGGAACTTCTGGAAAAATTTATCGATTTAATAGAAGACACTTCCATGAGAGATGTTTTTAAAGAGAAATCATTAATAGACTACTGGATCGGTTATAAATCAGAGTATCCAATGCTCTTCTGGAAAGCTATGCTGTTTTTGATGCCACTCGTTACTTGTGTGAGAGTAGTTTATCTGAACTGTACATCCAAAATAAATAGAGGAACAAACTAACAAGTGTTTAATTAAATATAAAGTTTTATTACTTATTTAATAAAAATAAAATGAATAATGGACATGTAAATAGAAAATGATTTTCCAAAAAAAAAAATAGTTTCAGGGGGGCTTTCTTTCAATCTACACCCCTCAGGCCGGTGATGGTGGTACGCCAAAATCTTCAAAAACCTTCAGGTTGTACGGAGTTGTTAGAACGTTGGGAACCCCTGATCTAAGTGATTAAAGATCAGGGCTACAGGGGCTAATCTAAGGGAGGGTGGGATTTTGGCATGTATCTGCCCGAAATTCTCAACCAACACTATAAAAAAGATTTATTTATGTTTTTATGGGCATGAGCAACATTTTTTTGGTAATATCCACCTCTAAATATTTTCTCACTTTATATTTACCGATAATATTTTATAAGGACATAGAAAATTCCTCAAGTTTAGCCATCATGAAAAAAACTTCATGAATCAGTATCCAATTTAAAACTGAATTTTGCCATTTTTAAAAACATTCATTCATTAATCAAAGTGTCAGAATCACACTTAACGAATCAGTAAATCAACTTTGAATTCAATCGCCTTTTCATGTAAATCGCATTATTAATTTATTCAGCATTTGCGATCATCAAGATTTCGAGTGCTAAATTGTTTCAGCCTTGAAATAAAAGAGTTTAGATGAGGACAGGACTAACCTACATCAACAGGCTTTTCCTTATGGCAGTATTTAACGGCCACGATAAAGGCTAGCAATGATGAGTATTATTATCGCAGATGGAAGCGAAGAAGCTAATGAATGCATTTCTTTCGGCCTGACATTTTGTCTGGAACTTGCTGAAGATAGTCGAGCAGACAGAGCACCCTTTTCTGGTTTCTCGGCGTCTTTAATTGGAGGGAAAACGAGAAAAACCAGCGTACGAGGTTTTTGAAATAAATAAAATGAATTCACAATCGTCCGCGTAACATATTCACGTGCAACTCAAACTGACCGACTTACAAACTGACTGACTGACTTACAAATAATCACAAGAAAAGCCTCGCAATTATAATTTACCTTTGAATTTAACAAGATTCGTAAAAAAACATCAACTGTTAAGACAGGTTGAATAAAAGAGTCTGGTTTTTTGCTCTGACGTGCATTGATCCTGTGAGGCATGGTTCTCTCCATCGCAAGCGGTTTGTTTAATTTAAATGCCACCATGTATGTTTGTTCGTCATTATTTGCTCTATCTATTAAACTCAACTTGGATACTGGCCATTTATAATTAAATAATAAGCCATACGCTTATTATTATTATTTATAATTAATAAATTTTCAATCTTCTCGTTGGTAAATTGCATATAAATTGTAGCGGCTTTTCTTAGTAGCACACCTGCAATCCAGTTGATAATTCAATCATTTATTTTTCAATGCACAATAATTACATGGTCCGAGTGCTATTGTTAGCCGACGGGCTAAATTGATATTTTATTTCAAAAATAGAAGAAGATTATTATTTTTATTTTATCATTTAAGACTTTCTTCTTCTTTTTCCAGTCATTCAAGATTTCATTCTATCCTTTGAGCAAAGAAATATAAAAAATGGGAAAGTGATAAAAATTCATTCCATTTATTCTTGTTATTCACAATCAATTTATTTTAGTTGGAATCCGGGTAATTCTTATTGAAAGCTATGAATGAAAATTATTCATTTCAGTTCTATCATTGATATATCGAATATGAATTATTATTGATTATCGAATTTTAATATTGAATATCCTATTTTCGATAACTGAATCAATGATAACATTGATTAATTTTTTTAAATATAATATTAAACTATTATAAACCATAGTAACGGAACCAGGTAGGTATGTGGAACAATCTCCTTTGAATTATGCTTTGACATACCGAGCAACTATTTTCCATGTTTCTCAAAGTGCAATCAAAGTTGCTCATCATTGTGTATTTAAACAAAACAGTATTGCATTAGCAAAGCTATGATGAACTTGGGATATATTTTTATGCACAATATGGATTGCACTGAATTACAGATGAAGGCCTGTGAATTCTGCACGAGTAATTTTTTTCAGCTGTCATTTAAGTTGTCATCTGCGCCCCAGCTTTATCAGGTTAGAATAGAATAGACCAATGTGTAGCCTACTTCCCTGTTGAATAGATAGTATCTCAGGAAGTTATTCAGAAATTTATGAGCTTTTATGGAAAATAATTACTATCTTTATTGGATTAATTCAATTAAAAGAATAACGCATTCAATCTAAACTTTATTCAATTGAGAAGTAAAATTAAAATTCAAACTCTAGTGTAAAGGCAGCTAAAAGCTGGTATTTTTATTTTTGAAGGACAAAAATCTACTGACGGTAAGTTTTTATATTCATGATACAAAAATTTTATTTTATCCCAATAAGTAAAATTCGAAATGTACATGCAATATTCCCAATATGGTATTGTGTAGTGTAAATCAGAAAGGACATGGCTGAAGTTGCATGCATTGTAATTACGTACCTCTGAATCCAATGATTTGTTCTACTCTAACAAGTAAGTAGAATAACCAGTTCTTATAAGCCAGTGATTCTGAAGCGTTAACCATCCTTACGAAATATAGCCCATCGTATTCTCTAATTCTGGTAATAACATACAAATTATTTTAATCATAAATATCTCAGACATCTTCCAGTATTTCCACCTATCTTACTCTTTCATATTATTTCGTGTCTGATGAGTGTTAAGCATAGGCTTGTACCATACTGTACATTATATAGAATTACGAGATTAGTGTATTTATATGATTCATGTTCTAATATTGCGTATCGGTACACTCAATCAAACACAACCCTCTCATTATTCTATCTACGTGCGAAGAATACAAAAAACACTGATTGTGAACTTCTTTCATGTTTTTCTCTTCTCTGTTATTGAATATTCTATGCAATGACTGTAATTATTGATTACTTTATTGATTGATTCAAGTGTTATACAAATTGAAAGCATGACTTGAACATGTTTGCAGAGACCAAAGTTTGAAGGTTGGAGCCCGGCAGAACCATTTTTTTATTTCATAATAAACTACATAATACAAATAAAAAGCTCCATACATTTTTCAGAAAGTAAAATAACTTGTACTTATATCAGTACGTAGTTTGTTATGAATATGAGACATATTCTAGAGCAGAGTTTCCCAAAGTGTGGTCCGCGGACCCCCAGGGGTCCTCGAGCCTATCCCAGGGGGTCCGCGAACTAGCCTAAGAAATTAAAAAGTAAACATTTCAAAAATACATTTTTTTACCTATAGTGCTCTTTAATAATTAGTAAAGTGTAGTTTCCTCAAATCTAAATATTGCGAAGTAGCGCTACCATCATAGAATCATATGTTATTTACGCCTCTAAAATTGGTATGTCAATGTGTTGTTGTACAATAGTAATACTATGGGGATGGGTGATGTGGCAGGGAAGTGGAGTGGGGAAAAATAGGGGGTCCGCGAGGACGACTTTGTTTCAACGGGGGTCCTTGGAGCCAATGAGTTTGGGAACCATTGTTCTAGAGTACTGAACAGCGAAATATTTATCTAGTTTCAGTAAATCAATATTGAAATGTACCGCAGTAATCAGAATAGTTGAATGGTAAATCTATAGCCAATAATATCAGCTCTACCTGTATGTGACAATCAATGATCTGCAACTTAAAATATTCCTTATCAGTGGTCAATCCATTCAAATCCTCTAGCATTCATCCCTTACATTAGCGAGAATGCAGAAAGCGCAATAACACTAAAATCCAGTCATTCAATCGGCAGTAACTTGATGCGATCTTGAGATTCAGACCCAAAGCTCTTGTGCATTTTATTACAACTGGTTGTGTTACTTAAAAGAAACTTTGTATTTTAGTTTACTCCGCGTTTTGTGTCTAGAAAATAAAGCAGCGAAGGTGACAGAAAACCCACTGCGTGGGCGTAGGGTGTAATTCTTCTATTCATAATTTTAGAATTTGCTTAGCAGCAACACCTGCCACACT
Organism: Conomelus anceps; assembly: GCA_948455865.1. Lineage (NCBI taxonomy): Eukaryota > Metazoa > Arthropoda > Insecta > Hemiptera > Delphacidae > Conomelus > Conomelus anceps. The sequence continues at coordinate 27,360,016 of OX418218.1, read as the reverse complement.
TACTTGCTCATCTTACTTTACCATAATTTTACAAAACTCAACCAATATCAACTCAGCTTAAACGAACAGCCGATAATCGTTTAGCAGTTTTTACAACATTCTAGTTCTTGGTTAAATAATTCGAACAATGCGTACCGCTAGTGGGGTAATGCCAAGGTAATTAGAATCTCTTCTATGGGTAATACGATATTATAGAAGAAATTGAGTACCTTAACGCTAATAAATATAATGTGAGCTATTCGAATTATTGTGCGGAGTTCCTACTATATAGATAATAGATAATAGATAATGATATAGTGGATATTTTGTTTATAAAATAAAAATAAAAATAAAAATTTATTTCCCGCAAATCTTTTACATTATTACATAATTCAGAACTATAATAAAGTTTACATAATACAGTACAAAAGAATGCAACACATTATTAGTCTATGAAATTGCGAAAAATAATTAAGTTACCCTGAGGTTGAAAACCTGATTTGGGTCAACCATCACAATAAAAAAAAACATTTTTAATAAAATCAGAGAGAGCCACCAAGGCGCTGCGCACTGCAGTTGATTAACATTAGAAAGATCAACCTATAAGGAATTAAGAAAAATTGTATCCTTCCACTAAAATAGAACTAAATATTTAATAAAGCATGCTTTATTGGTCGAGCAAAGAGAGGTCTCTGTTTCAAGCCGACCGTTTGCATTTGTCTGTCTGTAACGCATTTACGGCTAAACGCGTAGACCAGATTCTATGAAACTTTGCATGGATCTTCCATTAAGGGAGCCCCGCGATGTATGTGTAAGGATTTTCGAAATTTCGAGCAATCAGCTGTCTGGAAAACAGAACTACAGGCTTGGTGATGTGATACAGAGTGACATTTAGTGGAAACAGACATGCAAATTGCATTAAGGATTAGTTGTGATGATTGTGTTTAATTTTTCGATGGTGATTATCATTGAGTACCTTATTCTTGAGCGTAAGGTCTACTATTCACAGAACTACTAGTAGAAAATACTGTTAGATATCGTCATAGCTGGTCAGTAACATCACAACAGAACATAAGATAAAATGGTAATACACACATCAAAAAATATTACAAACAATTATAAATAGCTGAAAATACAAGACGCAAATATGAATGACTAGAGAATAGAGTTTCGATACTATATATTTAGTATTTATATAGAAACGTTACTTGTTGAATTTTGTGGTTGAATTTTTTTTGTGACATCTAAACACCCAAGGAAACAATAATCCGTTGGAATTTTTTGGGGGTCGCGATTATTTCACATTAAAATTTAAGTTTTCCAGTGGTACTATTTTTCTTAGGTGCAAGAAAATATTTCCATTTGTGAAAATCCGCAGTGTCAAAAATCGTGACTTTCTTCAAGTTTGAGAATCAGCTGACTCACTAATAAAGAACTCTTGTTTGAGGCACGGCTATGAGGCATGCTTTGAGGCATGCCTTCTCTCAGTTCTAATGAATTGGAGAATTTGAGTGTTTGCTCAAGGTATTGTTGTGTGGTAATTTATGGCGTGTGTGAAGTGTGAAGTGACTTTTCTGGAGTCGATAAAAATGAATGATGAAGACATTTTAAATTTTTTAATACATCACAAAGTGATAAAAGAAAAAATTGACTGTCCGAACTGTGGAGATGATCTCTACGTGAATCGGGGCACTCTCATGTTTAGATGCCAGAAGAAGGTGGTGCTTGGCAAGAAGGCGGCAAGAATTTGCGGGTTTGCCGGGTCAGCCAGAGTGGGGTCTTTTTTTGAGAACACCTAATCACATTGAGAGGGATGGACCACAAGGTTGGTGAGTGTTGCTCTTTTATATATGCATGTAACAGTGACTTCATGATAGCAAAGGTTAGGCGCGCGGTTAGGTCTTTTGTGAAGTAGTTCAGTCACATCTAGCCTAGGTTAGGTTAGGTTAGGTTAGGAATTGTTATATTCAAAAAATTCAACAACTAACGTTTCTATATAATTACCAAAATAATAAAGGTATGAGGTGGTTCAGTCACATCTAGCTAGGTTAGGTTAGGTTTGGTTATGCGCGCTTTGCGCGCACTGCGCGTTTGGGGAAGGTAGTGTTTTGGAAATGTTTTATTCACTTGGTTTACATTGTTTTAAGATTTGGAACTCCTCACACGTTTGCAAATTATGAATTTTTCAAATAAAAATATGAAAAATGTTTTTTTTCGAAAATTTCAATTTTTTTGTGAAATAATCGCGACCCCCAAAAAATTTCAACGGGTTATAGTTTCCTGGGGTGTGTAGATGTCACAAAAAAAAATCACCACAAAATTCAACAAGTAACGTTTCTATATAATTACCATATATTTATACAACTGAACTCTCAGACTCAGAACAATGAACTCTTCTTACAATAATAATTGTAATTGTACTCTCCCACAAATAATGGTAATTCTTTCAATTCCGGGATCTAATCCAAAAAATATTTTTCATTGCGCTTCTTTGTCAGACTTCTTATACTTTTCTTTGAATATTTTGTTCTATATTATCAATGAGAACTTTTTAACAAAATCAATCGAAAACGCGAAATAAAACGATACTCTTCAATATTTAAAACGATAGTTTCCTGGCAAGTCTACACATGATATATGCAGTAGGTATATTTCAGAATCCTTCGAATATGACAAGGTTTAAAAACGACGAAATACCACAAGAATAACGGTGTTTCCTGATCAAAATTGGCGTAAACTGCGAAACAATGGAGAAACGATCACTTCAACTCAACAAAAGCAAAAGAATCAAGTATTGCTTCTATTTTTATTGTTTTAGGTGTCAAATATTTTCGATTATTTCTTTTCACGAAATTGACTTGATCTTAATTTTTTTCAATCTCATAGCCTGCTATTTGGTGTTGATATTCAATATCAAGGACAACAAACAGTTACCTCATCACACGCGTCTTGCAATCGGAAATGATGGCGAAAACATTTGCTCCAATTTACCGCTTATTATCTTTTTTGTGATGAATCGTTTTCGCTCTCGTAATGTTTCAATTTCCGCCGCGTCAATTTTAAAAGTGATTTATTCGTAAATTAAGAGACGTGAGAATGGCATTATGACTGGGATGGTAAGTAGCAAATAATTATAAGTTGTGTTGGCAGAGAATCATTAATAATTGATAATTCCATCTCAAATTATGGTGAGGTGTAACTGAATTTTGGTGTGAGAGATTTAACAGCTCCGATTTTTTAAGCGTGGTGAGGTTGAGACATAAATTTTATGACGAGAGTAGAAGTGCACACATCACACCTTATGTAAAATGCAAGAAAAAATGAAAAGTAGACGCTATTAGCGATAGCCCGAGTTATTCAAGGTGATGCACAGGTAATTTGTCATCTTGATCGAGGTTAAATTTATAAAGTAGTATGCAAACAGCGAATGCACTGAATTAATGACTATCCAATATCTGGCCGGCCATTCATCAAACGCAAAGGCACACGCTGCATGACAGTTCAATTAAGTGTATCTGAAGATCCGAAGCTAAACTGGATGGACAAGGCGAATATTCTCCGCTGATCATCTATGTTCGATCAGCTTTATGTTAGGTGATATAATCCATTGAAAAAATGTCTATGGCTCTCTGTAGCAAGGTGATGAGGCATCAGAATAAGATGAAAAGGAAATTACTGCAATAGTGGAACCAATATATGGACTATTCAAGCTGCTAGTGGCTCAAGAGCATTAGATCATCAGAAAACGAAAAATACTCATGGATTTCAACGTGAACACTCTTTAGAACTGAGGAGACTTTCTTCGCTTAGCTTCCGTTACCAATTTACTCAAATTTCTTACATATTTTGTCAGAAAACTCCTGACACTCCACATCTGTCTACTACATTATCATAATTATTTTCTATGGTGAAGAGCCTAAAGTGTCTGAAATGTTCGGCCCTCCTTCACAGCCTAATAAAACTTTGAGGATTCTGGCAAGACACGATTCAACAACAGCTCATTACTTGTAGAACCGCTTAGAAGGGTATCGTTAAGGTACTTATCGTTTTCCTCTTCCTCTCAATATTGATTTGAATGGTGGGAGATGAAATGTAAGAAGCAAAATGATTATTGTGATTATTGGTAATCGCCATCAATGGCACTACGAGTCCTTGTTGAACTTTGGCCTTATGTAATAGGCTACGCAAATTTTCATTTCCCTTCAAGCTACCACTTTTAGCATCATAGTCCTTGTACACGATTGAACTCCGCCCATAGTACAATATCTCATGATATAGCCGAAAAATGTCCTTCCCTCGATTTAAATTAAAATTTCTTACATATTTTGTCAGAAAACAAATTTTCATTTCCCTTCAAGCTACCACTTTTAGCATCATAGTCCTTGTACACGATTGAACTCCGCCCATAGTACAATATCTCATGATATAGCCGAAAAATGTCCTTCCCTCGATTTAAATTAGAATCAGAGAGCAAATGAGCAATAGCTCTCATAATTATTATTGTATAGCAAATAAGGTACGAGTGGTTTTTCTTTTAGGTAGGCCTACTGTACATATTATATGGCGAAAAATTTAAGAGTTAGATGGGAACAAAAGAAAACATAAACAACTTTATTCATTAGACATAAATGAATCTATGCAAAGTAAAATAAAGAGTTTCAAGAAATATTCAATAATTCTGACGTATTAAATGATAAAGTAACCTCTTCGAGGGACACGGAACGCGCTAAGCATTCATCGTAAGCTGTCGCCATGGTTACTTGTACATGTTGTTTAGAACTTGTAATCTTAATTTGTTTTTGGTTCATTATTTGATGTTTTCTGTGTTGGTGAAGTGAACCAAACTTATGTTTATTCGTTAAATAGGATATTTTTGTATTCGCCTACATAAAAATATTCCATAATAAATCATACGAGTTTGATCATCCAGCCAAGTGGGAAAGGAAATAAATAAAACGAAAATAAATAACCTCTCATACAAATGAGTGAGATAGTATTAGTGCCACGTAGAGAACCGTTTAGATTAACGTAAGCTGATGACAGAACAACTTTGACTAATAAGTTAATCACTTTGAAAAACAGAATAGACGCAATTAGAAAAAACTTTTACCGTATCTAACAAGAAATTATTTCTCTTATGAATTGATAGCTCAATTTTGTTTTTCTGGATGAGTCGGACATACACCCAAGTGTTTGATGACATAAATCGTATAATCGAACAAGAGCTTGAGAATGATTACAGTGTTTTGGGAAGATTAGTATTTTCCAAAGCTTTTAGGGAGATATCAATTATCAATTAATACCTGGTTCATCCCCATAATTCGTTAAGTGGCGGATCAGAGACAAACCTAGGTCATGAAAGAGGTTCATCAAAACTCGCCGTATCGTGAGTTGCATTCGAAAAACCTGTGGGAACTAACTAATCAAGTCACGATGTCCTCAATGAACAGTTATTAAGATATCAGTTTTAAATTTCAACTTTCTTCATAGCATTTCGTTGTCAGTTTTCTGATGGAGGAAGAACTTACTTTTTTGGAAATAATGAGTAATCTGTAATTTGGATAGAAATAACGGCTGAGGAAAACTGCATGTTTTCTATTAAGTTTGGAAATGTTCAATAGTCTAATGGAAAATTTAATATTATACACACAATTAAATTCACTTTTGTTGAAGATTAGTGAATTATACAATGAGACTTTGAAATACAATCTGCATAGAATAATTCAATTTGTTTATCTCATAAACAATATTATAAATTTTAATAAAATTTTGCGGTTATAGCCTAATTATTATTATATATTATAATTTTATTTATATAGATTGTATAATTATTGAAGTTAATGAAATTAGAAATGTTTCAAAACATTTGATTGCTCATCTAGGCAAATGTTAGGGAAAATGCATTGATTTTAGGCATAATGACTATTTTGTTAGTTTTTGGATGTTTTTGCCTATTTTACTAAAAGTTGCCTATTTTTACCTGAATCGCTGGTTTAAAAGGAATTTTCAACGACTTCGAGGAATAAAAACGATAATATAATAGTGAAGATTGAAGGTTCTCAACTATTTAGCATAGAGTAGGCACATAAATTTAGCTACCATGATGCATAAAGACATATGAGTACATATGCATTGAATTCAATTACCACGACATCGAGAATATTCTCAATACGATAAAGACAAACGCAGTTCGTTTCCTGATGTAGAAAGTTGATTTCAAAAATATGAAGAAAGTTTTTCTTAAAGCTCCCTCTAGAATCGTGTGATTTTCAAAACCATTGCTCCTAAACTTTCTTTGCCACCATAAGCGATTTTGACAAGATGGGGAACATGAATTTCTGCTGCTTTATACTATTCTGAAAACTATGAAAAGCTATGTGACGTAATCGCTGCACTTTCCGAAGATGATGCTGCTTCGATTCGAGAAGTCAAGAACTTGTTAAATTGAGATGTCCGCAACAATTTATCCTTTATTCAAATGCAATATTCTACATTGCCTGAAATAATAACAAAACTTGAAAAGAGGGTATAGACTTTTATTGCTTCAGTAAATATAGTGAATGAAATGGTAAATAACATTGAAGCTATTTCTGGTTGGGTGGGATGTGCGATTAAAGAAAAGTGAAAACGTGTGTTACATTCAAACTCAGGTTTGGACAAAATAAAACATATTTGTAAAATAATTGAAGGTAACAAATCTATTGAGCTTGAAATGAGCCCAAATTCAGAAGCATGTTACAAATACGCCCCAATCACATCAGTCGATGTGGAAAGACCGTTTTCAATTATGAAAAATATCCTCTCGGGCAGAATACAAAGTTTAACTCAAGAGAACTTGAACAATATATTGTAATTATGTGCAACCAGTAAAATGTAAGTTTGTCCAATTATTATATTTGTATTATCACAATGTTTATAAAATGCCTATTTTCAATTTTTACTGCCTATTTTCGTGTTTTTTACTGCCTTTTTGCCTGCCTGCCTATTTTCGTGTTTTTTTACTGCCTAACATCCGGGCTCTAGTCATCAGTATATCTCATTGCACAGAAGTTTCGCGGTTTTACACGGTTATTATTACTGTTTCTGTAGGATATATAGTTATATTAAATTACTAGTTCCCAATTTCTCGTTTTCCCGTCTCATTTTTGTAATCTGAGTTGTCATACATTAATTACTGTTCATCCACCATGCATAGTTGTTGTATCGAAAAGCTCTCAATTTTTTCTGTACTCTTATCTGAAATCTGTGATTTATAGGATTGGAGCAAAAATAGTTTGATATACCTCAAGCTCAATGAGTCAATGAATATCATTTAATATCATTCTGCGGACTGTTGCACGATATTTCACTTTAATTTTTTTTAATGTGTAAGCTGCAATCACAAGTAGTAAGGCACGCAGCAGCATACCGATCGTTAGCTTAGCAAAATACTTGCCGACATTTTACAAAGTGTTTTCTCTTGTTCACTCACACAAAAAATCTTTATGGTACACGATCCCATTAATATCAATATCGTTAGAACGATCATTTGGACATGCTGCTGTGTACAGCTTATTTGGAAATCAAATTATATCTGCAAAACCTTTTTACAGTGTTTCTGTTAATAACTTTCTAAGAATATTCTCGACAGCTCATCATTACCAGCACGCATGATTATTGATTGCAGATGGCTCGTTCACAGATTTTCATCTTCAATTACACATTTTAAAAACGTGATCGGTCGAACTCAAACTAATCTAATACGAGAGTGTGTTATGTTCAACCCTATAAAACTTGCTGATATAATGTACAGGTATGTGTCCTGACCTAAGACACAATAATTTCGGGTCAAGGACGTGACACTAACAACAAAGTGAACATTTGAAAAACGAAGGATAATGACGACGGCTGTTCATTCCGGTGGTCAAGACTTGCCCTGACCTACGCCTAAAATATTTTATTGAACAGGGCATGCAAACCAGAGATCAAGATAAACGTCAGCAGACGCTCGCTGAGTCAAGTTCCTGTAATTGTAACTTTCAGTCAAGTTAATAGCTTCGATTTTGATTCTATTTTTAAAAGTTGTAACATCTCAAAAAACTTTTCCTTATAAGTGAACCAGACGTATTAACATAGCCATCATACATCGAAAAATTGAGTCAATTAAAATTATTTTTAACAACTGGTTTTTAGGCCTTATTATACGATAAACTTGAAAACTGTGTCGATCCGCAAGTTTTCAAGCGAAAGTGTACAAGCAAAATATTTAGGCAAATTCTTCGATGAAAAGATTGATATGGGTCGCCTGCATATAGAGCCTATAACCCTTGTAACCGTATTACCATGTAAACCCTGCTTGTAGAAAACAGGGTATCCTCATAAATGATAAATGATTGGAAAACTATTTCATTACACCGATTGATCATGAATGGTTAAAATTGTTTTCTATAACATTGTCAGAATCAACAATTACACCTATACACCGATGTCAGGTTAAAAGCATCCATCGCTGAGAATTCTGCATGAAAAATCAATTTAGAATTTAATTTTAGAATTGTCTAATATCAAAGCTGAAACTGTATTTCTATTTACATTATGATTTTTACTCACTTATATGGAAGGGATGTATTTCACTTCCAAAGAGAAGCTTCTAGAGACAGTGTCAGTTTTGATAAATTGTTCATGAAGTATTTTGTCATGGAAAACATCACCGATTTTAGAATTGATTTGGCCGATTTTAACCGAGAAAAATAATAATTTTCTAGACTGAGTTTGGAGTCACTACAAAAAATTACGATGTATGCATCACATTATTGCAGGGTTTGAAAAATATTCGTGCTAGCTAAAATAAGGTTTATATGAGTAATAATAATTATTATAAGAATAATAATGTAGATCAATAATACATACCATTGACATATAGGATGTTTTGATAATGTTTGTATCATGTAGCTGAAATGAGATATAATACTGAAGCTGTTAATGTGACGGGTACCGTAGTGATAGTATTTGTATTTGTACTACTATGTAACTAAACGCCAGAGCTACCAGTAAGTAGACAAATTCAGTTTGCGTTTACAGAATGGTTGGATTTGCAATGATTCAATAAAAATATGTAGCCTCTTTAAAGATATCATCGACATCTACATTCCATGAATCTGATCCAACTAAAATATGAAAATCTTTTATCAGAATAATTCATTCAAGAGATAATAATAATAAATGAAAAGTGAAATACCGTAGATTATGTCATTTAAATTCGCCTCATGAATAGCTCGCTGGAAGTAGCCTATCCTATTCCTCAGGTTTGTTTGTTGCATGTCATTCCTTCACATCCAAAGTAAGGCTCGTTTCACACTGCTGAAAGTTGTTAATTTTTTTTATGCATGCAGAGTTTTTATGTGTCATTAATTTACTGTCAGAGACATCCGTCCCTTGCTTCGCAACATTTAAAACTCTGAATTTCATTACAAAAAATTGATGGTGAACGAGAGAGCACTAAGTTATATAAGAATGGGAGAATTAGTATGAAGTTGGCCAGATCTGATGTACTATGCAGTTCCAGGTTGCAGATCAAGGATCATGACAAGTGCAAGATTATCATTTCGATAGAAAGGGTTATGCCCGGCTGCATAAGAAAGTGTGTTGACCACACGTTGTCCTTGCAAACGTTTTTTTCTTTTATGGTTTATATTCACAAGAGCACGCTCCACCAGATTGTCTGATTGGGCCCAATAAACTTCAATCAAGATTTAAGCCATTATATCTCGAGCAAGTCAACCGTTCGAAGATGTGTCACGTTGATAATGCGATTTGCAAATTTGTATTAGAATGCACCGGCCATAAAATGTCAACCCCAGGTCTAGAGTAATTGGAAAGCTAATTTATTATATCAGAAATCGTCAGCTATCCATTCTTAAATAATAAACAGGTATCCAAGAAAAAATACCTGAATTATAATTTTCCACTACAATTTCAGAGTAGGCTCTCTGATGTGAGAGGAACATTTTATGAAAACTGTGACTGGCAATTCAGCAACTACAGAAATTATAAAGAGCTTACGTACGGTAAGCGTTAAAATAAAGTATCTTAAATACAAATTTCTCATTTGAACACTTACATATTTGTTTAATGGCCATTTCGCATTGTTGTTATGCTTCACAGACACGGCTGGAGGCCTAGTGAATCAGGTTTGCTAAATTGAGGTTATGGTTGCGGAGTGGTGGGGTGGTGGGTGTATGGGATGGCGGGAAATCTGGATCTGGAATTATGAAATCAGACAGTGTATGAATTAGGGATCTTGAATAAAGTTCATTGCATCTTTATAAAAGATTTGATCATCTCAAAGAGAAAAAATGCGGACAATGTGATTGAAAAAACTATCACGAGGTTGATGAGAATTTTTTTATAGAAGATGGATGGAACAATCATGGCAGTGTTATAGGAGTGTTAACTTTTGCAAATAAAATAAATAGCCAAAACATGGGAATTATGTAAATTGCAAGCGGTGGACTTAAACAAAATGCAACCAGCGCAAAAAAACACTATTACCGTTAATCTGTTGAGCGGCACATAGCAAATTCATCAGACTTTAGTTCTCATATTTATAGAAAAATATTCTTTAAAAATTTGACAAGTAAACAACTTCCTCAATTCAGTACGCTATTTTTCAGCAACATAATTCAAACATGATTAAAAATCACCAGATAAACGTGACACGATAACCGTCCAGCAAGACTGATTGAGTGCCCCTTAAATGCTTTAAACTTAATTGTAGGTGATCATAAAACTGCATGCTGCGTTCTACTAACAACTCGCTTTAGTGTAAGTAATTTTGCGCTAAATTGTTATCGTCCAATTTACAGTGTTTACTTTTGAGTCTACTTTGATGTAAGTTTAGGCTAATCAAATAATTATTTAAATTTTATATGGCAAGACCAGATTCTACTTAATTTAATTATAGTTCGTGACTTATAAACCAAAATTATTAGGTTTTACACCTGTAGCCTTCTAAATCTCTATCTTCCCAGTGATAAATAATTCGGGATTTTCATTGAAAATAAGTAATTATAGATAGTGATTAATATAAGAGAAGAGCGAATGAATGTCTGAGTTAAAAGATAAAATAAGATTGGATCAAAAGTTATTTTGATGTTTGCAGTATAAAGATAGAACATGAAGTGAAAAATAAGCAGCAAAAGTTGAATAAATTCAAGTAGTTTCATAAGAATAGGTAGATAGATCTATCTTAGATTATTCATGATTTTTAAAACCTTTGGAAACAGGACTAGAATTTTGAAGCAAATCTTTTTAAAGAAGAAGCATATATTATGACCAGCAACAGGTAATGCATGGAAATGCCTGATGTAGTATTTAGTACTTTAATCCTGTTTTTCGTGGATGATTGTTCCGTTTCCGAATGAGAAAAATAAAAATACCATAAGAGACAAATAAGTAATCTTGTAATTTTAAACACTTAACTACTGATTTACGCCATATCTGAACAGATATGTTTTATCACAATATTTTAAGACACGTCGAAGTGAACTACAATGGGCAATACGCCGAACGAAAACGACTACAAAAAAAAGATATATTACTAGACTTATAGAAAGATTCTCAACTACAACGATAGCCTCTTAGACGAAATCTTGATGTGTAGATGTGATACTGTAGTTCTGTTCTGAAAATGAATTTGTGTGAATCTCTCGCGATTGTTTGATCAAAATACTGGATTTGATCATCCTAAGTATTGGGTGTGTTTTTGCTCATAAAAACACAATTTTGGTAGACGCGTTTGAATTACTGCTCTCCTAGAGTGGTTTTCTCATAGCAATCCAACAACTAATGAATCATTCAATGGCACGGAGATATTGGGGGTGGGGGGGGGGGGAATTAGAAAATAAAAATTATCCATCAGAGAAATAATATGCTTGTAACAAGGAATGGTAAAAAGTGAACATTTTAGAGTTCTGCAATATCGATCTGCTGTTGTCACAATCCTTCAACTCTGCAAAAAGAGTAATAGTTATCGGTTACTAATTAAAAATCAACAACTCCGATTGGAACAACGGTTTTGAAGGCCTGTTTCCCGCATGCTGCTCTCTCAGATAAAATGAAACTAGGAATGTCCTCGTTATTACCATTTGCAATGACATTGTTATCAATAATTATCATCCGAATTTTATGTTCCACCTGTCTCTTGCAGAGAAATTGGAAAGCTGTACAATATCTGAAGAGCCTTGCGTTATACTTTTCGCTATTGCTCTAGTAATCATTGTAAATCATCACTCGTGTATGAGTACTCCTTTATCAAATTACATTTTGTAATACAATATGATTGTTTTTTTTTTTAGTCTAGAATCCAATTTCTAGCTCCAGAGTGAGAGCTTCTTTCGAGTCATGCTTGCTTTCTTTCTATGGTTTTTTAAAGTACCGTAACAATGCTTTCCAATCATTTTCCTCCAAAAGGATTCATTTTTTCCAATTTACCATAAGAACGCTGTCAATTGAATATTTCCAATCTAAAATATTGTATCTGCAAATAAGAACACACAATTTAATTTTTTTCAATTTATTTCATGAGTTATATCCGACATTTTTGAAAATATTATTAAAGACTCTCATTTGAAACTTTAACATTACGATATGATCTTACATTATCAAATTTAACTCTCTCTTTACAGGTTTTATAGCTTACAACTTAGGTTACAAATTCCCTTATCTCTTGCAATGTCATATTATTATTCATTGTTAGCAGTCTTATGATTGCTAAACCCAATCCTCAGATAAAAAGAAGAAGGCTATTATTACAATAAAAATAAAAACAAAAGCTTGTTCATCCTTGAGAAGATTGTAAGTAGCAAAATGCATAATGTTATACCGGCCAGACATTATTGTTTGTAAATACAAACTGCATAATACACACAAGGGCCAATACTTTTCTTTCGTATTGGACTTCATTATTTACGACAATGGGAGCGAGTTGTAACTTGTAACCTAAAAGATGTTAATCTTGAGAAAACTCTTTCACGAATAAGCCATCGAATGCCAGCTTATTCAAAAGGTTTCAAGATATTTATTGTGGCCTGTGCTACACAAGCTAGTAAAGACCGCCTCTTACTGGTAGCTGAAACCTAATGAATGAATTCGCGATGACATTTATGCCTATTTATGAGTGTCTACTCTGGTAATGCCCTGTGATGCATTATACTCAAAAGAAGAACTACAAGTTAGTTTCAGATGGTGCAGAGCAGGAATCCGCTAATGCTCAACGAAAATAAAAGGCATAATCGAAACGAAAGAAGCCCATTGGTCTTCAATAATAGCTATTATATTCTCGATAAGCAGTTGCACAATAGTCATCCCTTTTTAAATCGATCTTCAGATCATTAAATTTGTGAATGTGACTCACCGAGCTGGAGTCTCCATTTCTTTTTGAAAGAGACTTTTGAAGGAGCAGTCTTTGACTATGGTTATTTAATCTTTGATGCATTAGAGAAGAGTCCAAATAATCTTTTACGGAAAAATCTTCCGAAAGCAATTTGAGAGTTATATGAAAATTTCTATCCAGAGAATTGAATAGTTTAATTTCGTCTCCCCACAATATGGGAGATGACAACTTATTGAGATTACAAAAAAATTAAGAAACGCATTATTATTGAGTAATTTTAACTGAAATACTAGAAAAATTATATCAAGAAAACATAATTTTCTCATACAAACAATATATTCTTGAAAGTCATTAATTTCAATATGAAAAATTACTGAAGAAAAATTTGAAGCCTGTGAGAAGTAAAAGAGAGAGAGAGATATATATTTTTATTTATTTATAACATCTTACGTTGCCAGGTCTAGTAAGACCTATGGCAAACACGAATAAATATAACCTAAAATATAAAATATTACATTACATTAAGTAATTATAGTTGAAATAAACTAAAAAGATTAATTAAAAGAAAAAAAGAAGATATTTGCTAATGATAAAACATAACTCATGAAATGTATGTAGCAAAAAAAAGAAGAAGTAAAAATAAAAATGAATAACTGAGAGAGAGAGAGAGAGAGAGAGCGAGTGAGATTGATTGATTGATTGACTGCCTTTATTATTTTCCAGGGAGGGCGAAGTTAGGGCGCAGCCGGCCCTCTCTTACACTTATAACCCTCCCATACAGTTCTAACTTAGATATATATATATATATATATATATATATATATATATATACATAAGAAAAAAAAATAAATATAAAAGTTGAAAAAATACATATGAGCATACTTGTTGAGAAAAAAATTAATCATTACTAAATAAATACTCGTTATAAAATAGCAATGCCTAATCATGGCTATTTGGTACTTTGTAAGAGTCAACTAGTGAGAATTATTGAATGACTAAATTTAGCTGGAATGAAGTTATTTGATCAGAGTTTTTAAGCAAGCAAGATGCAGGAGAGTAGAAGGAATGGGATAGATGTGCGGGAGTGCAGGACATTGCAGCGACAAGATCTTGTGCGCCAACTTTCGTTGAGAACAGTCACCAAGTGTGTAGTGCGACAGTAGTAGTTTATTAAGCTGAATTTTTATAGTTGTGGCCACCCGGTGAGAAGACGTGAGAAATGAAATGGCGCGATCTCGCTTGTCACTGAGTCACTGCCACACTGCCTGAGCACTGTGCCTACTCTATTGCATCCCCTGGTGAGCACAGAGTCGATCGCTGATTGTAGATAACAGCTCCACCACACATCTGTTCCCAGGCTCAAGACCACAGACTCTTCAGCACCCTTATCAATGGAAATTTACCACCGCAACAATCCATACTTACAGCACCAGCAATCGAAATTACATTGCTCAACCAATTGGATACTATAAAATGCAAGACGAAGCCTTATTCCCTCCTCATAATGGATAACGGAGTAGGCATGTAGGCTCAGAATTTGTTTCGGTGGGCTTGGCATACTGATATAGCTCTGTTAGCTCAGTGAGAAAAGCAATCGCGAACTACCCCACTCCTCGCTTGCTCATTGAATCAAAACATAACGTTGAGATGTGAAGTCACCTGCAGTCGAAATAGACTTTCGGACTATGCATATATAAAAGCAATAATATTTCTACAAATTATTTATATTAAAGAATATTTCTTTTACAATTTTTTCATTATTTTTCCATTTATTATCCCATATTTTATAATTTTTATATTATTTTCTAATTTAACCATCACTTTTATATTTATATTTTAATTACTTTTATAGGTATTTCCATTCTTTGTCTACAATCATAATTTTTCATTGCAGAGATTGAAAGGATTGTTAAAGCTCAAATCTGCTATAAGGATTACTTAATGAGGCTTACTTATCATAGCAATAAATTGAAGGAATGATAGATTTAAAAGAATCAATATACTGAAACAGCCTTCCCACTTCTCAAAGTATTGGCATACAGTAGTTACACCTACTGAACTACTATTTGAGTAGAACGATAGATAGTTTTGGATACAGTAACTGAACTTCTTTATAATTAATTATTCTTATACAAAGATATTACATGAGCATGAGCATGAACATGTATTTTCGGCTGAATTGTGTAGGGTACGGTTCAATTGTATACCGTGGTCCTCAACACACCTTGTGAGAGGTGAGCCCAGGATTTTTCTAGGATTCCTAATAAATAAAGAATTTTTATTGTCACTGCACTAACTGTACATTTTAAAACTATTAAAAGCTATTTTGATGCAATTGCACGTTTATTCATTGAAAGGCCTTCTTGACGCAATAATAATATCATTATTTTTACAAAGTGATACACAACTAAAACAACACTTCAATAAAATAAATCTGTGATGTTTTCCATGACGAAATACTTGATGAACAATCTAATATCAAAACTGACACTGTATTTCTATTTAAATTATGTTTTTTACTCACTTATACTGCAGATACTGGAGGGATGCATTTCACTTCTAAAGAGAAGCCTCAATAAAATAGCTCTCTCATAATTTTTAATATTACATTATATCAACTCAACTTATTTAAAAAATCCAATATTTTATTCAATTCCTTTTTTTATTATTGAAAATCTCCAACAATATATACGTCCATCAATGCATAGACTTTACCTATGTGATACTTTCACAATGTTATGCACAACAATGTAGTTCATTCTGCTTTCAGTGTCGTAAAACTGGAGAGGTAGCGTATTGTGCGGCTATGAAGTTTGCCACTTTCGACACAATGAAAGACCTGTATGTAGGGGAGCCACCCCCAGTGGGCACAGCACAGGGCGACGCCGACTGCAAAGATAGGGGAGGCAACCCCTAACAATATGCTCCACTAATCTGCTTTTTGTTGGCCACTCGATAATTTACTATTAATAAACAAGCTAAATTGTATACGATAGCCAACAATAATAATAGAACGTATCGGTCTCTGATGTAGGGCACGCAACCATGCACATAAAATATATAGATATAGAGTATTGTAGTGTAAGCGAATATTCCGTTGAGACAGATGGCACATTCCGACTATTTGCAGATCATCATCATCTAATAAGCTTACTTTACTTTTGCTACTCGCAATTCAATTGAACGATATGCAAATAAATTAAGTTGTTTGAGTTGAATTTGTAAAAGTTTCTCGTATATTCGTCTGTTTCAAATTGAACGATTTTTTTGGAAACAAATTAAAAAAATCTTCGAAATTGAAATGTATTTTTAACTGAATCGCATTTTTTTAATTATTACCATGCATTTGATTCATTTGCAATCCAATGAACTTATACCGATGATCAAATAATCAATCTGACAATCAAATTAACTAATACTGTGGAATAGAATAAAATTTTAAATTCGAAAATGCTTTTAGCTGATCTATTATAGTGCTCCAAACATTTACGTTCACTAAATTCAATATTTCAATAGATTTCCAAATTTGAAATACTTTTTGCGAATTCATTAAAGAGATCAGTGATGCCCTGTTTCACAGGAAGGACTCATTGGAAAGTTTAAAGACAAGTAACATGGTAACTTAATGAATGTCAAAATGTAAGTGATGAAGAAATATAAAATCAAGTATTACAGCGCTCAAAAACGTGACTGAAATCTACTGGCCAAACAACTGAGTTGCAGCCTCCAAAAGTTGCATAATATATCGCGTATAATGGAGTTTAGTTCATCTATTTGGAAAGAATTTTCAACTCAATATACCAATAAGCCAACTGCATCTCAATAACATCTTTGACATTGGAGATTTCAACTGCTGCATGTTATGCAAATTTGGCTTCGAATATCAAGACAAGACGAGACTCATTATTCATTCGGGCAAGATAGGATATTCTATTTGCTATAACCGGTGCAACTAATGATTTTTTCATGATGAATTGCCTTGAAACAAAATGCAGAGTGATTTCAAAGATGAGCCAGCAACTGTAACCAAGGCAGGTAAGACAGTAGCAATTCCTTTTTCTAACTGAAAAATAATTCATGAAATATGCTAAACTTCAACTTTTTCAATTTTTTCAAACTTCAATTTTTATTAAAAATTGACTCAAAGGCACGCGCCAACGAGCGCCAAATCAAACTTGGAAAGATGCCTAGAATTTTTTCTTTGGGAATTGGATCAGAATTTATATAGCCCAACTTCATTCTCAATAAGGCTTTTATCCACAATTTATAAAGTGTCGTGTTACTGGATTTATGCCAGAAATAACATTAATTCAAACTAATCGGATTGAGGAATAACACGACTCGAAATATTATCGGGACTGTCGTCTGGTTGTGTGTCAACTGTTATGTGACCGGTTTTATTAGCTGCAAACCAACTGCAGGCCACCTTAAATAAATGGCTACAGTCATAGAAGTACTAAAGCGCACTTAATTAGGACAAAATATTACAATAATTCCCAAGTTTTGTGATAGTGATTATGGAATTACAGATTGAAATAGAGGAATAAAGTTATAAAAACAACTCTCTCAATAACATTTCATTACAGTTGCATACCTACTAGGTGAAAATCAAGCAGATTTTTTTGGATCGTTTTTTCTCACGAAAGAACTGTGTGCGACTCCACTGAGAAAACGCCAATTCAAAAAACTAGAAGAAAGCAAATGCATCTTAAAATAGAGAACCCTTTTAAAACAATAATTTCATGAAATGGAATGTGATACTATAAATTTATTTGGTTTATCTGTGATGAATAATAGCAGTTTCTTTCGCATTATTTTATTTTGGAATGTTTTTCAAAATTGCACTGGAAAAAGGAATCATTTGCATTGCGAATGAGTACCTATCTGAAATGTATAGTAATATTTAAACTGAATAAGTTAGTTTCTAATAATAGTTTTTTGCATTAAAAAATGATATTTTAAAAGTTATCAAGTAATTCCTAATGTACTTCCTATAATGCCAATCTGTAACTACTTGGAAATCTAATGGCCCTAAATAATAATTTACATCTGGAAGAACTTTCTCTCTTTTTAGGAAGGTATTGTGGATTTTACAAAATTTGAGTCAGAAATATTTTTCTTCAAATTCAGATACTATAAACTTAAACTACCGATGAACAAAAAATGATTTAACACTTCTCAAATTTCACGATTATTCAAATGATTGATACTAATAATAAATAATATTCAAACCAGCTGTGAAGCCAATTAGATGAAGAAATATAGTCTTTTATCACTGTCATGAAAGTGCGATCATTCAATATGTTATTCTAAGTCTTGCAATGGTAAAAAGAGCTTCAATAATATTAAATAATATCAGAATATCCGATTGATGAATATCTAGTTTATCTAATGACCTCCATCTTCTTTGAAACGTAAAGTAAGTTCACAGCATGAACTTTTCATTGGAAATTTATTAGCAGGTTCTTGTCTACAATACGACAATATGGAGTACATATTCCGCGAGCACTTGAGAATAGATTTTTGTTGCTACAAAGAGAGCTGAATAATAACCCTTTAATATTTTCAGACGGACGATACTGCTGCAGTAGTTCTGATACAGAAGGGAGATAAGTGCTTTTAGACCATGAAAAGATGTTATGAAACTTGGAACACTTGTCTGTGCGTTAAAGGACAATAGGTAAAACTAAACCCGTCGAGTTCAAGTGTCGTTCTTTCTCACTATTGCTTGGCAGGAGAAAGACCCTCCTGTGAGTGAACGCAGAGGGGAACGATACCACCAGCAAAGTTTCTTCCTTGAAACAAACAAAATATCGAACACCGGGTCCGTTAGATGATTCAATGATTGCAGCAAGACTGGATGTGGCTTATCATTTGATCAAAAAATGCTCCCTTGAAGCACAAGGTATTAACAATTCACGTTCATCCAGACATCTAGCATGTTCATATCAAGATTATACGTAGCTTTTGGCTCCTTTAATAAAATAGGTAGGCCTACTCTAGTTTGTATTTGACAACAGAGTGTAGGTCCACCTAGAACCAAATAGATCAGTGCAGAACTGCTAATTTTTTAATAAATAGGCGACAAGAGAACAATGGACAAGAAATCAATTATATTCCGTTACAATTGTTGCCAATATAATTTACATTTTTAAAGACATTTAATATGACAAAATAATAAAACAGCTGTACTTAGGGTGTTATCTTGAATGAAGTAGCAAGAGAAATACGAAACCTATACTATAAAATAATTGCTACTCAACACATTCATTAGCAGGGATTAAACAATAATAATATTGCCTACCTATTATCAGGGGCAAATTCTCTGAGCATGCTTAGCAAATAACGGACGAATAAGAGTACTATAGTACTATTGGAGTTGAATAGTACGGAGAATGAATCAGAGAACAAACGTCTGTTCGTTGAAATTTTAGACATTTTAATTTAATTGAGGAACAGATTCCAGTTCATGGAAAAACTTGATTTTTTCTGCTTATTGAACAGCAATAAAAATTTCCAGAAAACACTTTGAAGTCACTGGAGATACAATAGGCTATGGTTACTTTTTGACATAATCCGTTTGAAAAACGGGTTGTCTGTCTGTATTTGTCATAGAGTATTCCAATCAGCATTCATTCATATTTTAGGATAAAACACTGTTAGATGTTGTCAATTCCACTTCTTTATTATTATAGCACTGGACCGCGGTTTCGTGGCTTCACTAGTCACATTTTCAGTGCTGTAATAATAAAGAACTCTGGTTATACAGAAGAATTTTGAGAATTTCATGGACTGAGAAGATTACCAATATTGAGGTACTGCATAGAATGGGAAAGGGTAGGGAATTAGTGGTAACGGTTAAATTCAGAAAACTCCAGTACTTAGGACATATTATGCGAAACAAGCGTAGATATGATCTTCTCCAGCGTATCCTACAAGGGAAATTAGATAGCAAAAGATCGCCTGGAAGAAGAAGAACATCGTGGCTGGCCAACCTCAGAACATGGTTTGACAAAAGTTCGGTGGAACTATTCCGGT
This sequence comes from Conomelus anceps, assembly GCA_948455865.1. Lineage (NCBI taxonomy): Eukaryota > Metazoa > Arthropoda > Insecta > Hemiptera > Delphacidae > Conomelus > Conomelus anceps. Next base: position 27,339,627 of record OX418218.1, on the reverse strand, counting down.
GTGCCACTGATAGAGCTTGTGTGTCCATGATGATCGCCAACATTCGAAACGGATAGGCACAGCCTAAGAAGAATAATAAAGAAGTGGAATTTGTAGTTTCATCGATTAGTTTTAGAGTGGATTAGTTTCATCGATTCCCATCAGCTGTTCAATGCTGTTGTCAATATCCGCCATTGCGGAAGTCTTCAGTATAAAGTAATAGCAATTAAAGGAATTCGAAATTAATAAATTCTGTTTATGTATATTTGTCAGTTTATTCAATTGTCAGTCACTTCAAACTAACTTGTGAAAGAAGTGGAATTGACAACATAATGCATCTAACAGTGTTTTATTCTTTTATTATGGAGTTCCACAACATCAACAGAAATTCTACAAATAAGTTCATTCATATTTTGTTATTTTAATTTTGGTATACGTCTTGAAGAGCATCAAACTTCATTTAATGCTCCGGTAAACTATAAAGCAAGAATCTTCTGCTAGATGTCATTCGGTGAGCTGTGACTCTAATAAAGTAATGGTTCAAAAACTAAAACTTATATTTTTCTCAAGCTCAAAAGTCCTAGCCTTATAAGAAAAATATCGATAGTAACATCATATTTTTTCAACTTATTCTCCAAAATAAACCATTTCCAAAAGTAGTTTCATTTTATTGAAATATAATTCATCTACAGATTTTCTGAAAATGTAATGAACTCAAAAACTATTTCAACAAATTACGACTTAGAAGCCAAATAATAGGATTGAATGTACTTAATTAAAAAATTATAAATAAAAACAAATCTCATTCTGATAGAAAAATTCATTCCTAATCAATGCCTATGTTTTAATGCTCGAATCGATTTTATTGCCATTAATTGACAATATTAATTTTATTTTTAAAATAGGTGAAACACTTATATAATGCACAACGCACTTATATAATGCATTCATGATGTAGGGTTCAACATGATGGTAAAATCCAACATCTCAACATCTCAAAAACGTTTATTTCGTAAAAGTGAAGAACCTATTCATTCATACTGATTCACTTTCTGATCGGATGGTCATTTTGAATTAATTACATGCTTATTCAAAGGAACAACTGTGAATCAAATTTCAACACTGTACTTACGGTAATTGCTACGTTGTCAAGCATGAGCTGGGATTAGTTGGAAGGGCCTGCAATTTGGAAGGTCTATCTAGCAAGTGAGGGTACATTCCTTATAATAAAAGAGCACAATTAAAAATCAATTTTAATGAACATATGATTGATTTTTAATACAAATGTGAAGGTTCGGTCAAAATAAAAATGTACAATGTCAATGTCTATAAAATACAACTGTCAGCAAAAGATTGCATACAACATTTAGCATGAAAAAACAGAGACAACTTGTAGTAAACATTGAAGAATTTAAAACAGCTCCAAACATAAATTTCAACATTTCAACTCACACTCGCGCGCATAACAATATTCATACCTCAGTTTGGTAGGAGTTGGTAGATTACTTTGGCCTATTAGAAGTGCATGGCAGGTCCTTTCTAGTTTCAACTTACAAATAATAATAGTATATAGGTGATGCTATTCTATAGAAAGATGACTTCAATTTGTAGTACTTATAAAAACAAAAATGATCTATTAACCATGTTAATGTTTTCGAATAAACTCGATTACATAATGTTCTGTATGAGTGAATAATAATTATTCTACAAATAATGTTATGCAGAACATCAATGAACGTTGAACTTTGTAACGTCACAACTTTTCAACTGTCACTCAGGATGAGAAGATATTTCAAAATAATATTTAAGTTGAGAAAAACAAGTTATTGACAAGCAAGAATAATTTAATAATAATTTTCCAACATTGAACAACTTACATTGACAATTAAAATTAGTAAATGACTGGAGAAGAACTTAAGTTTTCAAAGTTGATCTGAACGCAATATTTTGATAAGAACCTCATCAAACATTTCACGATTGGCTGCAAACTTATTCGATAATAATAGATAAGATAAGATATAAGATAATACATATGAAAAAAATAAGCCTTCCAGAAATAAAATAGGTCTTGATAATAGCATCATGATGGACAAACATGATGTAGAAAAATTAATAAGATATTTTAAAAGCCAATGTTGAATCATCATAGCAATATTGAGAAAACTAGGGTAATATTTGAAAAAACTTTCACATAACATTTTAAGAGGATGAAAAAAATAGCTCCTATTATAAAAATAAAAAATTTCCAATCGACTCTATTTAAGTAAAACTTAGCGTTGAAACTTTAAAGAAAATTCCTGCTATACAAAATACTAAAACTAGGAAGGTACTATGATTCAGCTTTCCGAAATGTACACAAATTTTGATTAAAGTGATAAATAAATACAAAAGGTTTGATGTATGAAAAGTATTATAGGCCGTTCACCTTGCTCTTCCCCTAAGTCTAAGTGTTATATACATACATACAATACATACATACATACAAAGGACACATTTCAAGTATTTCAACATTTAAAAAATAAAAATAATGATCTTATTTGAAATGTTCCTCTTAATTTTTACAAATTTCCTTTAGTACAGAACAAATGTTTCTCAACAATCAATAGAATATCATTCAGATTCAAATCGATTTGGCGAAAATGCCAAGGACGTATCAATTTCTGTATTAGAACGAAAGAAAAATTGAGATCAAAATACAATTTGATACGATTGCATTAATAATAACAGATTATTAACGTTTGGGGGTTTATTGATATTTATGTGTCGCAAATGCATGAAAATATCATTCTTCATTCTCTAACGTCTATTTTTCTGAACAATTTCCACACAAGTGTTGATTTAAATCTAGTTTTGGCACATCCACAGACTTGAATTCACAAAAAAATATTGTGACAAAAATTCAATTTCTATGAATTTTAAACATTTCTTGACAAAATGAAAAAAAAAAGTTTTTCTTCAATATATTCATCATTTACAACACAGAACATCATTACAGTCCCTCACAATAATTATTTAAAAGTTCAGATTAATAAATTTCGCCAAGATTATACATTTGTAATGATTTAATTATAAGAAATGTTTAAACTTCGATCATATTCAAGGAAATGAGAACAGAGTGAAATTTTCATGTATTTTTCTCTTTTCAAAACAGGTTATATTCGTCATATAGATAGAGGTGTCATAAATATTAATACCAAACAAACAATCAATCAATCAATATTATCAACATTAGATCATCATTTATTAATGTTATAAAAAATGGAATTGAGCTGATTTAACAGTCGGTCAATCATAACCAATATATTTACATTAAAGACCCTACTGTCACTATTATGTACACTACTTTGGTACGATTTCTCTGACGACTAGGCATTCTCTTTCCGGTGATACACCGCAATAGATGGTTCTTTGATTCAACACCGATCACAATTATGTCAGATATGGAGCAACTAATAAAACAAATAACTAAAATAATAAAACAATATGACCACAGCTAGTGTTATAGATTCGTTATAACACTACAGTGTTACACAGTCAACAATGATTTATTTCACACATCAAGGCTCCACTGTATCAAAGTTCTTGTTATCGGTCTTTGTATTCGAAAGTTATCAAAATAAAAACAATTATGCACTAAAACCATTTTCACACAAAATTCACTCGAAAAATAACCGGTATCTATCCTTATACATAAGCGGAAAATTGCAAAAAGATTGATCATCCGGAAGATTAATACATTTAAGTAATGGGACGTAGAATCCTGCTCAGAAATTTATTACATCTAAGTAGTAGGATGTGAAATCCTGCTCAGTTTCTAGTGATCTGACAGCATAAAAGAGTTTTGAAAGATATAAATTAAACAATTTTAATGAATCCAAGTAGATAGAAACCAATGAGGGGGGAAAATTTAAGAGCGTAATTTGTAACTTCATAATTCAACAGAAAAATTGTGATTTTTGTAATAGGAAAGCCCTAAACGGAACCATAAAAATAATACGATTAGTCTTAGATAGATGAATCTATTTAATTCTTGAATAACAGCAGCAATGAACGATTTATAAGGCGTTAATCACATCCCACATTATTGAGATTGATTGTTCAGATAGCATGTTTTAGATTTATTATTGTCATTATTATTTTCACTAATGAATAAATGAGATCCCTATTGTATGAGGGATTTGCGTCATGAGATATCTCATAATGATAGGCTAATTCACTAAACATTGAAAGACAAGACCTAAAACGTAGAGATCAATTACTGGAATGTTCAACCTTTCTTGGAATGACTGAAATTTTAGTCTTCATCTCATAGGTGCCGAAATAGTAAAGTAAACCTACTGGTGATTTCCGAATAATATTGAATAAATTCTAAAATTCAATTACTGAATTGCAATTACTGGAATTATTCAAATTATTTAAGTTTCAAGGAGTAAAATTTTCTCTATTTTGAAAACAGAATTAATTTTTTCCAACATTTTATAGAGCATAATTACTTGATCTACTATGATGATATGACACACATGTCTTTGCATTGACAATAATCATGAAAGGCAACCCTAGTACAGCAAGACAAAATTATTTTCATAATTTTACAGAAGAATGTGGGATAATTTTAACAGTGGAATGTAATGGGATGAGCATTAGCGCTCCAACTCATAACCTAGAAAAACTAAAACTTCTAATCTCTTTCAAACATCTAAAACAATTCACTCATTCATAATCGCATGAAGACGCCCATAAAAGTCAAACAGAATACAAAGGCATGGCATAATTGTTGGAATGGAATAAATTGTGGCATTTGAATTTTCAGTTTGTGAAAAATAATTTCTATAATTTTAATTAGTAATGATTAGATAAGAATAGCCTTGTTACCCATGAGAATAATACGGTACTATTTATATTTTAGAATAAAACTTATGTGATTCTTTGTATTATGATATACTTTCAACAGTTGAAACTCTCTTGTCAATAATACACTCATTAGCAAAATGTACTCAAAATGTAATGCACTCAGTGCATTAGCGAAATGTACGTAAACTAAAGAACTCAAAATTGAGAAACCAGCATAAGCTTGTTGATCAATAAATTGTACATGCCAACCAAAAAATTAAGTTATTCAATTCCAGTTATTATCAATAAATTGAATTTTATTAAAAAAACTGAGCAGTAATTCGCATTCAAAGTTATCAACCAACAAAAATATGCATAACCGAAAAGGTTGTTCTTTTTTTATTGAGATTCCATTGATCATGTCTTAGTTATGAATACCATTAAGTATTATGTCATATTGTATTATCAATAATATAAAAACAAATTTCAGCTAAATGAATAAGGATAGTCCGTCAACGAGGGTTATTTTTCAAGTACGATGATGAAGAACGACACACAACACAAAAAACAATAAAAACATCACTGAAATTATAATTGAAATAGTTTTCGTACACATGCCTGTTTCTATTTATGAACATCCAACATAATAAGACACTTGCACCACACTAATCCACACTTACGCTGTGTGGACATTGTCCTCTTTCAACAAAAAGTGTCTATCACAATTCAATAATTTATACTCCATCTATCACAAATCACCAAAAATATTGTTTTCGAATATTCTTGAACACAAACAGTTCCTTACATTTGTAACATAAAAACAGAGTTTAGGAACTTTATCGATAAAATATTTTTTACATTTTACATAAGAAAAACAAATCAAAAGTTGCAAAAATCATTTTTTAGTAGAGTTCCCATTAATACAGCGTTTCCAATCACTTTTGCGGAATATGCTGGTTCATCAAAAAGTTGAAAGTGAAAGAAAAACGAGTAGTTACTCTGATTAGAAATTAATTTATATTGTTATTTGTGTTATTTACTCATGATTACCAATGTCTTAGATGGCTACATTAAGTTTATTCCCAGTCATTTTCAACGGTTAAAATATTTAAAATGAAATATATTCTGTAAGATAAAATTAAATAAATTATTTTGTCACTTCTTGGTTAAAATAGCGATAATGAAAAAATATTCTGTCCCTTACTGGTTAAAACGATGAAAAAGAAATTAAATATTGTCTCGTTTATAGGGTAAAACAATTAAAATAACATTCATTATTCAGTCATTTATATGTGGAAACGGTTGAAATAAATGGTTGTCACTTAATAGCTAAAACGGTTAAAATGAAATAAAACATTCTTCTACTTAATAGTTAATAAAAATGATTAAAACATAGATTACTTTCATGATTGCAGAAATTATAAGTGAAAGTGATGAATATTACTGAAAATGTATTGGAAATATATGAGTTATGAGAGTAATTATTATTAAAAAATCCATAGTTTCCATATTACATTTTCATACAGGTTGAAAAGCTAATTTAGAAAAGAAAATAACTTCTTACATATTTCAAAGATTAACTGAATCTTCTCAATAAAATTCAGGAAATGAACTTCAACTTTTCTTGTCACTAAAATATATTCATCAATATCGATTTGAGAGTAACGTGATGGATTATTTGTTTGAGAAAAATGAATAGCTCATATTAAATATACAACAAAGTAGATTGTTTAAATAAATATACATAATACTTTTCTCCCAGCTACAAACAGTTCTGTAAATTTTTCACTTGATAGAAGTACTCTGCAGGAATAGATACAGTTTTATATCTATTTATTTATTTTGACAAAATTACAATGAATGAATATTGGCGTATTATTCCATTTTGTCAAAGGAAGTAGCTTACGTATCACGAAAGATCCAATATGGATCATTCTGAAGCAACAAATTAAAAACTCATAAAATCTAAATAATGAGATGTTTTGTTCCAATTAGTAGCCATCATGACATCAATAAACACTTTTTGTTAAATAGATTGAATTAAGTTATGATGATAAAAATCTTGAGATTCCAACAACCGGGATCAACGTTGACTTGAATTAATTAATTATCAATGGAAAAAGAGAATCAATTACGATATGAAATTCTCTAATTGCATTAAAAACTAATTCCAAACTGATAACTGAATAAATAAAAATAATAGAGGTCGCGTATATTCTACGTTGCGAAAAAATGTTGGGACAATTTAAATTCAATGTGTGTAGAATTTGACAAACACAAATCCTACACACATTTGCACAACTGTGCCAAATTCGACTATATTTTTCACAATCCTTGACTGTCACTACTGATTGAAATCTTCACGGTTTAATTTACAAAAGTGAAGTTGGGGTTATTTTGGAAGATTTTACGCATTATCCAATTGCTAATTGTTTACATGATAGCATGTAAGATTTGCAGCACTAAAAGGAAATTATCGATTTTTATAAAAGTGAAAATCTATTAATATTTTTACAATTTTTGAATGAGAAAGATTGTCAAAATCTACATAATGGAGCATATCTTATAAGTATTCTTATATATTCTGTACTCCTGACTCCTGTACGTATAGATTATGACACTTTTTCTGAATAACAAATTGTAAAAAATATTGAATAGAACTTGGCACACTTCTGAAACATTATGATTAATTTCGAAGCTCCTGTTCAGGCGTTAATCATAGCTAATATTAAATTGAAAATGGACTAATGAAAAATATTATTGTGAAATATGTGAAAAGTGCTTTAAACTTAGAATTTAAAAATTTAAATTATTCATATACTACAGTTAGTATATGCTTATTTTAAATTTTTTAATTTTAATTTCTGTTGCCTATAGTCTATTCCATTTCAATTATGTTGGAAAATTCCACAAACGTCCTCAACTTTGGTTCCGGTTGTTGTAGATCAAACTTGAATAGAATTTTTACAACTGATTTCTTCAGAATCGATTCAGGCACTTATTATTAATTAAGTTATTATTTTCAAATTTGTCGATTTTTCAAATATGTGCCTGACAACAGTAAGTTTCAAAATGAAATTTAAACTGTTTTTATATTACAAAATGCATAACTGTTGATAGAGCAGACGCTGGGTGGGCGTCTAGTAAAGCAAACCGTCTTTCGTATGCCGAAATCAGCAAACGGGAAGACTTTGTCACACGAGATGGCCTTCCGTTTCCATGGCGTTGTAGCTGAACGTGGAGAGCATGGGGGGCGGCGCGGTGAGGACTGTGACGTCGGGGGGCGGCACGGGGCGGGGCGGGTGCGGCAGAGGCGGCTGTGCGAACTGCACCGGGGGCGGGTAGGCCACGTAGCGCGCGTCCGCACTCACGTTGTAGTAGGGCCCGTCCAAGCCGCCACCTTGGCCACCTACACAGTCACAAACTTCACGCTGAACATTAGCAGGCTCAATAATTATTATTGATAACAATTGACAAATCAATAAAATTATAAAGCTCAGTGATGGATTCTGAACTCAGAATCGTCTAAATAAATCATCAATAAATTTACAAACAAGTAAATTGTAGAGCACAACCTTCAGACCCAGCGCAAATAGAAACGCAGGCTGTTGATGTGATAAAGTGTGACTTTTGTGAAAGACAGATCTGATACTGACTGTAGAATGGTTGAGTTCTTTTTATTATTATTTTTTTTTTTAGTTTCAACCGTTTACACCGCGTTGAATGACCTATTTGCATGACGCATTCCTATTTGCGTCAGAATTAGTAAATTAAAAAAGTGCATGCTATTCAATTTTTGTCAGTTCATTTAAAATGAACTATAAAAGAGTTGAACGTACAGCAACTAGAAATATTAGACACACTTCAGTCTTGGGCATAAATCGCTTTTGGTAATCTTGTCGCCTGTACATTTTACTATAAATGTTGAGATTACTATCAATTTACCACAAAACTCGGTAAAGCTCTCTAACAATCCTTTTCTATTTATCTTGTGTTGAATAAAATTTGATGAAGAATAAATTATAAATTGCATTGTACCAGTGACGCACCCAGGATTTTGTTTGGGTGGGGGGGGGGGGGGGTAATGAACGAAAATTCGTGAGAGGTATTGGTTCGGACCTCATCTATGGCAAAATTATTTTATATTACATACTTCCAGTTTGGTTCAAACTTATTTACAAAAAGTTGTATATTGGTATAAAAACAAGATCTGTAGCCTTAACATTGCCTAAAAAAGTCCTTGAAAACCTCCTGGGGAAGGGCAGCCCCATTCGTCCCCCGTCCCCCCCGTCGGTACGCCCCTGCATTGTACTACATGAAGAAATGAATAATCTGCTTATCTTATGCTTATCTTATCCTATAGCAGGCCTAAATAATGTTTATTTCATCAATAAGTCTTCTATTTAAGTTAATTCGGTTCGATTTCTTGAAGAAAAGTTGTTCATAGAAGTGAATGTCAAATTGGAACAAGTAATCGTTTTCTTCCACGACCACAAAAAAATGTTATGGTTCATCAAAAACCTGAGCTATGGTTAGGTTAGAAAATAACAGTTCAAGAGTACGGCACTCACAATTGGACATTTCAGCTTTTGCTTATGAAACCCTTATAATTAAGGTTTTGAATACACTTCAAGAAAACAAAGCATAGAGAACATTATTTGTAAACCCTTATAATTGAGGTTTTGAACACACTTCAAGAAAACAAAGCATAGAGAACATTATCTGTAACAACCAACACTTATAAATAAGCTCACAAATTAATAGGCCTATAAGTTAATGTGTCAGGCTTGAGAAATCAACTGAAGATACTACAAGAACCATGCATACTATGAAACTACAAGTATGTGATTCACCTCAGTGTCAGAAGTCGCTCCAATAACTACTGACATGATCTCAATGTTTCAAACAGAAGAATATCCACTCAAGTGAGAAACAAATGAAGTTCAAAAGCGTATGTTATTTATCACTGTCCATATACTATATTTGTCACACAAAATATATTAGAACAGTACTAGTAATATTAGAAAGTGTGAAACAATAGGAAGATAAAGATGTTGAATGGACTCACCACTTCCATTATGTGGAAGTGTTCCATATGTGTTCCTTTGCAGACCAATCGTTTCAGCCTCTTTGATTTGGTGCTGCATTTCATAACCAGGGTATTGGAATGGATATTCGATTTGCTCTATCAAGTACGTGCTTGCAGCTTGCTTCCTCGCATCCTCCTGTCGAAAATAAAAATTAATGAATTTTAGCCCAACTTTTGTATTGGATTTGACGCCGTACAGAATTCTATTTACCACTAATTGTGTCAGAAATAGTTATTACTATTATCGGTCTGTCGATTGACTTTGATAAACGCAATCAAATTATTTTATGTGATCTCAGCTCGATAATAATTATATTGGATAGTAATGTGATTTCAATTCATTTCTAAATACAGTAACACAGAATAAATTCAAGTAGAAAATTAGCTCGTTTGTTTGTTCAAAATTATGGTTATTCAAGGTCAAGAAGAATAATTATTTTAGTAAAACATTTTAAAGGCATTCAAATATGATTCAAAGCTGTTAATAGCCAATTGTTATGGGGCATAGGCATAACTTAATTTCACAATTTAAATTGATAATGGACGATCCAATTTACATTTAATCGCCATAATTATTCAGTTTAATTACCATGGGAATCAACCTGTTCAGAATTAATTTAAAATCCATGTGCAGTCTTGAAAACTTAAGACTATAGATTTGATACATTATTTCTTGCCTTAGCAATCTTAGTTCTACAAAAATATTACTATGTTGAAAATATTCAATTTTAAAATTACTGAACAATTATTATAATAGTTGATCTATGTTTACTGAACTGTTGCTGCTAAAATTTCGCTAACCAATGTTTCTTTTCCATCATCAGGTTACTTTATATTAAATTTCAAAATGACAGAACAATAAATGTGCTAACCAAGAGCTAGGAGCTATATATATTTCCTAGAAGTTCTAACTTTCTTTTTAAATGATAATTTACTATAATAATACTGATAAAATAGATTTCTAATTCTGATTCAATAATCTGAATATGAATGTGAGAAGTAAACAATAGTTTGAAGCTCATAAAAGCTATTTGCCATTGCGAAACAAGCAGAATATTGTCAGAGTTTAAGAAATCGAAAGAAGAAATGCATTTTCTGAGAAATGTTCACAGAAACTGGTACAAAGTAAAGCAAAGAAGCAGAAAAGTAATAAGTTCTGTTGAAAATGAAGGTACTTCAAATTTGAATGGCAGAGCAGGATAGAATATAACAACGTAGTTTATCAATTTCGAATTTGCTCCTAGTACAAACTCCTAGAATATTAAATTTCCTCCCACAATATTATTCGTTGTGAAGCAGGATATATATATATATATATAGTGACAATTTAAATCACTGTAATTATACAGTTGACAATTAAAATCACTAGTTCTCAATAACAATTAGGTTATGTTTGATGTTGTTCTAAGTTGATGTTGATATCTTTGATGTTCTTTAACTAAGTTCTTTTATATTCTCTGTTTATTTCAATCACAAGCCAGAGGTTGATTGCGAAAGTTCATAATCGAACTTATACATAATCGAAAATATAGCATTCATGCTCAGTATTATAAATATTTAAATTATATTTATAGAGAAATGTCAGGTTTGTTATAAAAGGCTAAAAGGCGCAGCCGTAATTTCATCATAATCAACAATCAATCAAATGGAAATACAAAGTGAATTTCATTGTGGTAGCCTACCTCGTGATATAACCTCACAAGTTCCCCCTCTCCTAATAAAGTATAGTTGGTGAGATACTAACATGTATATTCTCCACAAATCTGTTTGTAATTTTTTTTTCGAATTAGAAGTGAGACTCCAGTCAAAACATAATTTAAAAAATGTAGCAAGATTTTCAACTACACAAATTGAGTCAATAGCTTATCATTACCATTAGAAAATATATGTATTAAATTACTGATATTGTCTTCACTAACCGTATAGTCCTGATTACTGTCAGAGTAACTTTCGCTTTTTTCCGATACGGAGCTCAATGTTTCCCCCGTAACAGTTTCATTGTAACTACTTGGTGCATACATTTCTATTGTTGCAGATTTACTGCTACTCTGTTCGCTAACACCTGCAACATTGTTTCATGAAAATTATTTTATACAAATTGGACAATATTGTTAGATTTCAGAAGTAGTCTGAGTAATTAGGTATTCAATTCTAAATTATAATTATGATTAATCTTCAAAAATGATTGTTTAAATTTGGTGAGAAATGTACATAATCAATGGAAAAAGAGAATATGAAACAAAGATGTGTCCTGTTGATGTATTTAATTATCACAGGAGAATAAGATGAGACAAAAGAAAGAAAAGAAAAAGTATGTTGAAGGAAGACAAGCGAGAACACGACAGAAATCTATTGCAAGAAAACTATATTTCGTTGACTTGTAAAGAATGAAGTCTCTAAACAGTTGAGATAATAATATCAAAACTATTACTCAAAGCACAAGCTAAGTATTCAGTGAAGTTGCAAGACATTACAAGGATAATAAGAAAAACATCTACTTGTAAAACTTGAGAACAGATCAAAATTCTTTGAGGTTTCACATATATCCTGGCTGAGGTAATGAAATCAACTTTTTGATGGAAAAATCAAAACTAGCTCCATTATTGAGATGAAATTGAAAATAAATTTCAAAAAATTGAGTTTTTTAAAAGATTCTTCAATGATGGTGACTAATGAAAATATGTATTTGAAAAATTAAATGATAGGGGAAAACGATAAATAATTGACGATTCAACTATTACTAAGCTATTTGTTGCTGTACAAGTGCAGAAATTCTCACTATTCATATAGTAGAATACTTCACAAAATTCTTCAAAATAACTAATCTTCAAGTTAAGAAGTCGAAGCTTGTCTAATAATTCATTTACGACATGCAGGGGGTTTAAAAATAGAACACAAATTAAATTCCATTAATAAAAAAATATAGTATCAATAGATAACTAAAGATGAAAAATAATATGATTCTGTGATTATATTTTGAACTTGATTCATCATGAAACTAATACGGCCTACAGGTTTACAAGGAATAGAAACAATAATCATGATATTAAACACATTTTTTACAAGCTGGTAAAATGATCGAATGAAGATGGGTGTGCTAGTTTCCAATAGTTCAAATAGTGTTTCCAGCACTCCATGTGCATTTGTACAGGAAATATTCACATAAACACGAATCTGGAATTATTATTATACTTTTTAAGCTTTGAATTCAACTTTACACATATACTATAGTCAAAAGGAGAGTATAAAGTCATGAGATAACATGAATAATTGATGTCCATGTTTTTAAAAACCATGTAGCCTTGCGGTGGACAATATCAATCAACAAAAAATATTTAAAAAATTATTCTCAAGCCATTATATATATTGTTATAGTATTATAAAGTATTACTATTATTCGTGTGGCATAGATTATACAAGTAGAGGAGCAAATCAATATATGCCACCTCCTGAAAAACCTACTGGTTTAGGAGGACCTTTGTTGTAATGACACTGTAAATAAATTGATTGATTGAAAAAAAGGTTTCTTAATTGCAGCCTACATCAAGTTATTTTTCTTTAGTAATAATTATTGATAGCAAGCATTGGTGTATATTATTGCAACATCTTTCTGGAATTGTGGAGCTATTCAAGCTCGTTTGCACGGACTTAGCTAATAGAGCCAATTCTAATAGATATAACTTGCGTAATGTTATACCCAATTTATTAAGCAAGACATTGATTGAACCTGAAAAATACTGAGGTTGCTGGCCACGAGACCAGAATAATAGTAAGATAACAATAAGTGGAATCAATTTTGATTGTGTTTTCAGATAGACAAGCTGAACTGAATTTTCTAGATTCTATTTCTATGGTCTCATCACAATTTTAGATTTGCGATGATTTCATCATGAAAATTCAATAAGGGCATTCTTCGTAAATAGTAACTGAAGTTTTGCTTTGCAAAAGTTCCGTTTAACTTGTATCAGAGATTCAATTAGTGATAAAAATTGTATTTTTACAAGGAATTTCATGAGCTCCATATCGTAGAACTCCTAGAAAACGGTTAACAATTCCAGAGTCATGTTTATATGAAATTTACTATTTTTCACTACCAGAACACGTTTTAATCGTGGAAGATTCAGCAATTTTTATTAATGGGATAAACACACACACAAGGTATTCAAATATCCACTTGAAACTAGGTGAGTGTGGTGGTGGGTGGGGGGGTTTGATAGTGTCGAGCAGTGAAAATATATTCGACGAATACCTGATGAAACAATGCTAGATCGTGCCCTTTTTCGGTAAATGAAGCAGACGACCAATGTGATGTTTAGAATAAGGAGTAGAGCAGCAGTAAACGCAACACCCAATGTCAATAAGAGCGGTAGCTCGGCACTGACAATCAGTTCCTCGGGTAAACCTAGAAGAATAAAGGCAAATGTGAAGACGACATACCTGTGATGCGTTTGTTGGCCTTCCGGTGCAAGCAACAAGCGACCAGCAGCACGTTGAGAAGCAGAAGCGAAGCACCGACCACCGCACCAATCACCAGCACCTTGCTACTGCCACTACTCGGCGCGCCACCCTTGCCTCGGCTGGCCAGCGACGGTGGCGCCACACCTAGTTATCAGTTGGTTAGTAGTCAGTAAGCAAGCAAGCTAAGCCCCCTTCATCGTCTTGTCGACAGGCTCATGTACACTATATCATCTACACCTTATCACCAAATGGTCACAAAATCTATCTTACATTCACACCACTTCCACTTATCCAACAACCATTGAGGAAATAACTTGATTGATATCAATGTTAATATGTTTAATATTATATCCAACATTATTTGAATTTATTCCAATAGCAAGAACTAATCACTCATTCCCATCATTTCCATTTATCTACGACCCACTTAGCCAAGAAATGCAAGCAATCTATCTGTTACAAAGAATCTTCAATTTAACTGTTATTATCTAGTATCAAATTTGTATTTTTTGTAATAACACATAAGCTTGCTACTAGCGTTGGAGGAAGCAAATTAGTTTTGATTGAATTCCCTAGTATTATTTAAATTTCTTCCAATACTGCAAGTGGATTTCATATTCACACCATCCCATTTTTTTTTTTTTTTTTTTTTGAGGATGAAGCCCATTTTTTTTTGAGGATGAAGCCCACAATGAAGACCTGTGCGTGGGTAATGAGTTGAATGATGGTGATTGATGAGTTAGACCTACAGTTTATGTGGGTTCTGAACCACCGGGAAGTGATTTTACAGCAGAGAACAGTGTCTTTTTTGCTGGGCAATTTAATCGGTCACCGTTACAAACAGGTCCTACGAGAACGCAGCTTATATCTATCTGATTGGCTCGCGGCTATCACTTCCCTAAATCATCTGAGCATTTAGCAGCAAAACTGATTGATGACAGAAAACGGAAAACTGACTGATTGAGACATCAGGGAACAGAGTTGTTTTTGCTGGCCAATCCAATCAGTCACCCTTGCAACGAGGAACTAGGAGTTCTTAGCTTGTCTTATTTGACTGAACAGATGCTTGCCACGGATCGCGGCTATCACTTCCCTTAAACGCAAGCAACCTATCTGTTTAAAAAAATAATTGTACTTTCTTGAAATTATCTAGTATTAGATTTGGATTTCTTTCAATATATTATGAGCTTGCATTTTTAGCATGAGTGGAAATCAGGTTGAATTTGGAAGATGGCGAGAATGAGCGGCCTATGCATTTGATTCATTATATTAGCATGATCAAGTACTAGCTGAATTAAAATGTCATCTTACATTATTTAAGCTTATGCTTGAGTGAGCTCATATTTTAGATGGGAAATAAAGCACTCTATTTCTTAGAATTTTACTGTCTTTGTTTAAGAAAGATTGGATTTCTTTCAATACTGCAATGATGGTGAAAATTACGGGCACATTTGATTCTATTAGCATGATTTCATACTGGCTTAATCACAAGAAATCTGAAGTAATGCTGTGTAATGATGAAGGTGGAGATTATTTAATTTTGAAATGAATTTAAAAAAGCAGATCTATGAATTTTACTATTCGTGGTATTCTAAATGTATTTTTCCAGTTGCAAAAACTTGTACATGGGTAATTGGGTAGAAATTATTAGGGTCTGATAGAGCAGAGAATGGACATTGTTACCAACAAGATCAAGTAGCAGAAATACAAAGGGTAGGTTGCACCAAGATTAAGATCAATCATGTACCCTTTGTTCAGAGAACAAAGATATCCTTTAGTGCAAAACAGTCTTAGTAAGAGGCAATTCAAGACAAAACTATTGTTTGGAGTTTTTGGTTTAAAAAACCACTACTTACTAAAAACTGCTTGCATATAGGTTAAATTAATTTGAATGCTGTAAATTGCAAATTAATTTTTTGTTTAAAAAACCACTACTTACTAAAAACTGCTTGCATATAGGATAAATTAATTTGAATGCTGTAAATTGCAAATTAATACTGAAAAAAATTGTAATATGCTTGTAATGCAATGAATCTAGAATCTAGACTTGTATTTGCAGAAACTTCCTGCATGTGGTAAATTTTCTTTCTAGTTATGGGTCGGCATGATGTCTTATTCATGCTTGCCATCGACAGTTTAGGTATGATTCAGGCATGCATTTATCTGGATGATGTTTTCATACTAGTGAAATGCAATTTGGATCTACAATAGATAATCTCAATGTTAATAATGCTATCAGCTATCGGCTTTGTTTCACAGCAAGTTGGCGTTTCAAATCAATGAAGAATAATATTGTGAAAGATTACCTATAATTTTTTTTTTCAAATTATCAATAATTGAACTTATTTATTATGCTATTAGGAACAAACTAAAGAGAAACTGAATCTGGTTTGATTCATAAGAAATCATAATATGTCAACTATTTTCATTGGTTTGACTCAATGACAATAAACACCATTCCAGTTTATAGTAGTCAGTCTAGAAGTCTAGAAATAGCAGTTTTGTTGTATTCAGAATGCAGAGTTAATGAACATGCTTGCATGACAGCAATCTGTTATTAGCATGCAACTTTCTATTCTAGCATTCCGTATTTGAAAATATGAATCATATTTCCAAATATATAATTTTATATTTCAAATTATGGATCATATTTCGAATAATGAGCTATTTATAGTTTATCAATGAATTCATAAAAAAATATCTACATTCCATAAAGATAGACAATTTTGAATTCCCAAGAATGTACATTTTACTACCTTAGAGGATAAAACTCATTTTTTTCAAAATAGCATAGAAACATTTGATTATTTTTTTCATAAATGAAAGTTTTGTGACCATTCCGTGATTGAGGTTGAATGAAACACATAGTTCTAGTAGGATTTCATCAGTATAACAAATTCTACATACAGAAATTTTGTTTGAAATTGCAATCAATCATTAAACACATTAGAAAGAGATGGATAACCAGCAGTTAGGAACTACAAAGTGATTGCAATCTTGTTAAAAAAACACAAGTGTTAGAAAATATGACTCAAGAAACACGCCACACATAACGTTAAATTTCTCGGAAGTAATTACTCTCATATTCTACAAATAAGGTTTATTTAAAGTTTCATGTTCAACATGATGAAAGAACTGATTTCATTATAACCCGAAATTAGTTATTTCCCAAGTCGGCAAAAAAGTAACCAAGTTACCAATGCTGCAGGTAAGGCTACGTAGCCATGATCCAGTGCTCAAATCAGAAATTGGAAATAACTAACCTTACAGTATGTAACTTTTTTCGGAGGATGAAGCCAACATAGGTCTGAGACCTGTGCGTGGGTAATGAATGGATGATGATGATGATGATGATTGATGAGTTGGACCTACAGTTTTAGTTGGTTTCCGAACCACCGGGAAGTGATTTTACAGCAGAGAACAGATTCAGATTCAGATTCAGCAGAGAACAGGCCAATCCAATCGGTCACCCTTACAAAGAGCGCCCAGGAGTTTCGTAACTTATCTCTGATTGAACAGACAGATACCTGCTTCGGCACTCGGCTATCACTTACAGGAACTGTACGGCACAGGATTTAATTATCTTGACAATAATGATTTTTTTTTTAAAGAAAAGTACTACTGACAAAAGATTTAGCACTCTAGTGTTGGCTGTAAAAACCTTGGGAATGAAGTTTGAATGATCTTTGAAATTTTAGGTTTTTCTAATACCTATGACTGAGATTTTTTACGAATTTCAATTACGTGAAACATGATGATAGTCTATCAAAAAAAATTACTTTTATGGACCATATAGTTATGATTGATTATTGTTCATAGCAAGCATGCAGAACAAATACTGTATATAACCTTCCCTATAACCAAACATTTATTATGAGTAATCATGCTACAATGTTTAAAATTTTCCAATAAACTAAATAAATTTGCTCGAAATTGTCAATCTATAAACCAAGTGTTTTATTAGATAAAAATATTATAGAACTAGATTAGATGTTTTGATAATGCTATTCATAATAATTATAGTAGCCTGAGCATATGCAATAAATTATGAATATCAAGCATTTTGGCATTAGATAATCCATTACTTTGCGATTAATTCCTCCTAAAAGATCCTATAATCAATCCGGGATTATAACAAGCCAGACAGGAAATGAGCACAAAAAATTATGGTTCAAAGTTGAAATTCACTGAGAATTATTTTGTAATAAACAAAATTTAATTGAAGTCCAGTTGACAGTTAATACACTAATACAGTTTATTTCTTAAGTCAAGTGATTCTTGTACCAAGTACAAAGTAACTAAAAATGCATACCGTAGTTCCCCAGCTTTATCAAAAGATCTCAGATCTCAGTTCTGTTGAACATGAAACCTTGCATTGAAAGATTCAGGAATATACTTTTTATTGATTCACCATTCTAAGAAAGAATTTCCATCAATACATTTTGAATTGTAAAAGTGAATAGGAAGGAACTATGAAACAATTGATGTATAAAGTATCAATTTTGAACAGTGCTTGTGCCATGATATAGACACTTAATGTTTGACGCATTCATAACTCAAGGATAGCTAGAATAATTTACAATATTAAGCATTCATTTGATTCATGTCTATAAAGAAAAGTTTTAAGACTGACTGAAAGATTCAAGCATTTTGGCATTGATGATTGGCATTTCAATTACGTGAAACATTATGATAGTCTATCAAAAAAAAATTTCAGTTGCAACTTTCAATATTTGCACTTTGGCACGTTAGGAATTGTAAGTGAATTTATTGGAACATAAATAAATTAACATTTATTTAATTCATTCAACTGATGACAATAATTTTTAGAGCTAAGATAAGCTTGGAACAATTTTTGTTTTATGAATTCCTCATTCCTCATTCATTCCAATATGTTTATGACGATCCTCAAAAGATATCATTAATATTGAGACTACTGTGTTACTGGGGTTATTCCAACAAGACAAAATAAGAAGACTTACTCAGCGTTGTGCCTTTCACTGTGTCTGGCAGGAATTTACTGTCTCCTATTTTGTTTTGTGCCATTATACTGAACACATACTGAGTTCCAAGGTTTAGTCCAGTCACTGTGTATTTTGTGACATTTCCAGCATCTTCGTACCTGAAATAGAAAGAACGTTCCTCATTCATTGATGTTGAATTGCTTTTATTACGTTTTACAAAGCAGAAAAGCAATAAGTTATCGTGCTCTTCAAAGCAGGACTTGGTTTTATGACAATTAGACTGCAGTACTTTTGAAATGCACTTTCAGGTTTGGCACGTAGGTGAGCTGGAACAGGGAAGATTGAAAATTCAAATCATCTAATAACATTCAACTGATGTTACTTATGCATTGCAACTGACAAAAATTACATAAATTTGTTTATATTATTAAAATCAGTTAAATTACATTGATATACATTAATTGGTTGAAAAAAGATTTTTATAACATTTATTTAATTTATTTGTATAAAAATACAAAAATTATATCTCAATATTATTTTATTAATATACATTTAACGACTTTCAGTTAATTTTAATTGTGAATAAATGATATTCACAACTTTACATTTTATATTTTTGATAAGAACGAAATAGAAAAAATAACAACGTATATACACTATAATAAATTACTCTCTGTCTTAGTTCTATTGAGGAGAGAATATTATGTATTAAATTAATAGCAACTTGAAACAATTTGGGTGCTTTCTAAATATAGAGAAATCAAATTTATTATGATTAATAAATAATTTTTAGAGCTTGGAACAATTTTTGTTTTATGAATGACATGAATAAATAATCTCAAACCAAATACACTTGGACTCTTGTCGAAAAATCTCAATCTATGCTGAACAACATATGGGTTTCCACTTCCACGTGTGGAGTAACCATGTACATCAGAATTCTTTTTTAATGTACTAAATTTATTTGAAATGAATATAACCACTCTGTAAATATAGATACAAGGAAATGTGAGCAATTTAAAGACCTAAAATTGCTCACATTTCCTTGTATCTATATTTACAGAGTGGTTATATTCATTTCAAATAAATTTAGTACATTAAAAAAGAATTCTGATGTACATGGTTACTCCACACGTGGAAGTGGAAACCCATATGTTGTTCAGCATAGATTGAGATTTTCCGACAAGAGTCCAAGTGTATTTGGTTTGAGATTATTTAGGAAGCTGCCCGAATATTTGTTTACTTCAAATAATTTTAAGAGAGACCTATATGATTTTCTTGTAGATAAGGCTTATTATAGTTTGGATGAATTTTTAAATGATACATGACATATTTGGTGTTAGGTACTCTTCAGAGGGTATTATTTACATAACTATTGCTCTGTAGTTGTGTTACAATTGTACTTTAAGTGTACTTTGCTATTTTGTTATTATTTTCTGTTTGTTGTTTTGACTTGGCCTGTATATGTACACCGTTTTGGCTCAATAAAAATTGAATTGAAAAAGAATTGAATTGAATGTAAATTATTATTATTCATTGCGATATCGAATGGATGTGATTTCATCATTAATGTTTTTACCTGTAGTTGACATTTGAGCTTGTTACAGGCCTGAAGCGTAATCTGTACGTTGCCGGCAAGCCACCATCAAAACCAGGGGTCCATCCTAAAGTAAGTGAATCGTGTGTTGTGTTGAGAACTGTCAGACCTGATGGCGGATCAGGAACCATTTTCACTAGCAACGTTACACTCGATGTTGCAAATCCAAGTTCATTGCGAGCTATACATTCATATCTACCGTAATCACTGTTTTCAACGTTTCTCACAATCAATACCGATTCATAGCGCACTGGATCAAGCTGGAAATGATAAACAGTCGTTAGTTCAATCTAGTAGCAGGAAATAGTATTTTTACATAGAACTCTGTGAAAGATCAGTTTACATAGCAATCCGTGCATGATCAGTGGCTTTCACCAGGAAAAATAGTAGAAAGCTGTCGTGTAAAAAATAACGGTACATGTATTGCGGACTGCAATACACGTCCGACATGTACATGTATTGCCGGTTAAAGTATTAAAGTAACCGAAACTCTTTTTAAAAAATGAATTTCTTTTTATTTAATCCATTATAACATCAAACACAAGTTTACTTGGAGAACCATCCGCGATGCTAGCTGGATATATGTACATCTATTATTTTTAAACCTTTCGCTTTTTCTATTTACTGGTTTAGGAGGACCTTACTGTAAATAAATTGATTGATTGAGGATATACTATTACTTTATAATGAAGCATTACGTTTCAAGCGTACACTTTAAAAATAATTAACCTTTTGAAAAATGAATTATTTACAAATAATTGTATGCAATAAAATTATTTAAGCACAATAATAAGGTTTTTTATAACTTCACATACCTAGTATTATTTCAAGATCCTCTACAGAAAAACGTGAAAAAGTTTACACAGGAATCATTCAGTATATTCAAAGCAAACTAGCAAAAATTGTCCATGTTTTGCTTTAACAAATGTTTGAGCCCTATAGATCATTTATCATTGACAAAACTATTTAAAAAAAGTTGATTATTCTATAAAGACGTTTAAAAAGGAATGAATGATGTTTTCATTGTATCCAGTTGAAATAGAGAAAATTGTAGATAATCAAGATGTTTTTGGCAAACGCCTTGGAATTTGTCATGTTGCTGCTGTCTTGCAACTTTTAATACTTAGTCCAGAAGCATATCTTTCTAGACTAATATAGCAAGAGAGATGGGACAGGTATGAGAGAGATTTGAGACCAGTGTGCGTTATTAAAAATTACCTTTCTCATTTCAAATTTGTACTTCTGTGGTGTGTTTGATGGTATGGTTGTGCTTTCTCGAGTCCAAGTGAAATTCAACTTAGGAGCACCAGATCCCCGGCATATCAGTCTACCACTGTCCCCTGGGTTGCTGGCTGCTTTTGATAGATTAGGTGACAAGTCCATTTCTGGTTTATCTGAAACAACAAACATCCAATTTCAAAATCATCCATTTTTCTATTGATACAACATAATCACTGTTGTGGTATTATGCACACTAACTAGCTGGAGTAGAAATCAATAAAAGTACGTTGAATTACTGAAATGTAAAATGTAATGTTTAATAAATTTGTGACAGACATCTCTATAGTGCAACAGAACTTCAAGAGTACGAAGCACACACATAAAAAGACGCGATAAATAAGTGATTCGTATCAATGATTTTAGGATAATAATTGATAGACCACTGATACTGTATTATTATTCCAATGGATTCAGAAGAAAAAATGCAAAACATATCACTTGAACATTGAATAAACAAACGATATAGAAAAATAATGAGTCTCAAGTAATTGCAGAGTATTGCAAGGTGTAATAAGTTGTGTTACTATACTTCAACAATATTGTCGAATAAGAGCACAAAGGCAAATAAGTTTTTTTCTAAATTTGAATCTCATTAAAACTTATTTACTTTCAATATTTAAAGCAGAAGGTCAAGCTACGGCAATGCTCTAGCAAAGCATTTAAAATTTAATAGCAGAGAGCAAGTTAATGATCATGTGTTTTAACTACTGTGCCTATATTATTCAATTTGATTTTTTATACATTTTTTTATTATAATTATTACTTTTGCTCAAACTCCAACTTGTTTTATTATGATTTATACTGTCATGCTTAATCGGTCTTGTGTTTAAACATTCTAAATCTAGTTTTATGTGGGAATTTCCAGTTTTAAAGCCGTTTCAAATTATTAAAGATTAACTTACGTTTCACAACTAAGTAGGTGCTTCTGCTAGTCTGATTGCCCAATCCATTGCCTACAACACAGTTGAATGGTCCGATATCATCTTTAGTCAAAGCGTGCAAGAGCAGAGTGGAAGTGTTATTTCGGAAAATTGTTTCCATCCTCTGACTGAGATCTTGTTTCTTATCGCGTTTCCATGAGATATTTTCAGCAGAAAGTGGATTACCTTCTACTTGACACCAGAATTCTCCGTCTTCACCTTCCCCAACCATTATTTCATCACTAATATCAGTTATCACCATAGGATCTGAAACATTTTAAATAATAATCAAGCTTTGTACCAATTTAAAAATTACATCAAGTATGAAGTACATCGCACTGGAAAATAAAAAGTTCCAGATAAAAAACTATAATTTTCGAATAAATGTGGTTGTGACTTCGTCATATTCATTAATTTTCGAAATCATGAGAAACGATAAAAAGACGAGGACTTTTTACGAGACTATCAGATATCACAGATAGATATTTTCATTGACAGATATGAGTCATTGCGAAATATAAATTTATTGCAGAAAACATTTATTGTATTTTTAAAACTTTTGAAATCTTTCAGGGATTTACAGGTAACGATAACTGCAATTTATCTCTTTTTTTAAATCATTATTTCCAGTAATCTAGTTAAAATCATAATAATTCCAATATTTTAAAAAAATGAGATTTTGTCAATTTCATTTTTTTATTGTAGCACTGAACCTGTTATGTGGCTTTACATGTCCCATTTTCAACTGTAGGCTTACTGTGGAATTGACAGTGTCATTCTTGTTCAATCATATAACGGAGTTCCACACCAATAAAAAAATTACTCATAATGAATTGATAAGTTTTTGGATAGTAAAGAAAATTGAAGGCTCATTGAATAGAGGGGTTGAGCAAGGCTCTCATTAAGAGAGAACATTGGTAGAATTTTGATTGAGATGACTTCATTTGAGCGAATTTACAATGTAAATGACTGATTACAACATTACCGTGATTAGCAACTCTCAGAACCAAGAGTGTTTGTGACGGATAATCATTGTTGAAAATTGACTTAAAAATCATGAAACATTTTCACTTTGCAATATTTGATATTTGAAAAAATGAGTGAAGCGAACTTACATTGCACAGTTATGTTGATAGTAACAGTGGTGGCTCCCTCACTATTGACTGCCTCACAAGTGTAGGAGCCGGAATCGCTTCTATTCAATCTTGTAAAGTTCAGTACAGAGTTTTCTATGTGAAGGTAAGGCCCGGGAACAAGAGGCGACGTGTCTTTTGTCCAAGTGTAAGATATTGTCGAAGGCCTTCCATTAGCCTGCGTCGAAACAATCAAACTTTCCCCTTCAATTCCAGTCAGAGCGTTCTCTGCCATGTCCACGAACACTGGTTTGTCTGTAACAAAATCAAGTAACAAAGTTATCGGAGGTTCTTAAGATCATCAACACAGCCGTGATTGGAAGCTTTTGAATGTTGTGCTTTCGATCCTACAATACACTTTATAATTTCCAAATATATATTCATAGTTTAAAAAACTTCTCAGTTCAAGCGATGGCTGGAATAGGGCAATTTTTTACTATATACCAATTTTAGACTATAATGAATTCTACTCTATTCGGAATATATTATCTATTTATTCATTCATTTACTACAAGAAACACTATCAAGTGAAGATGCAACAGGCACAGCCCACTACTGCTCTTTACAAATTTTCGCTTATCTGAAATTACCATGTGTTTTGTGCGGAGAGTATGGACTCACATGATGTTAATTAACTGAAGTAAAGTGGAGCTTCAACAAAATTATTATAAACCCTAGATGTACAATTTACAATAGAAAATCAATTTCAAGTGATGAGACAGGTAATCGTGAAGCATTATTGCAATACTCGAGGACAATCACAATAAAAAAAAACACACAAGCTGTGGAATGGTGGTATTCATGCCACTCCAATCTCTCATAAACCTTTAATGCATTACATGCAGAACTGCTGGATTGGTAGATTATTATCCTTCTATATGCTAGCGATGTAATGATGCTCCACAGAATAAACTTTACAGAATAGCTTTTTGTTTGCCAGGATTTCTTCACAGATATTGACATCTAATATCACTAATCACACAGTCGAAAAGTTTTACTTTTAATTTGTTGATGGTTTATTAATGACAACTAGCCTACTATAATAATTTATTTGGTACAACGTTTTTGATATCCACATCTAATTACAGTGGCAGCCAAAGACTGCCAATTCAAGTTCTGCTGCAATTCAAGTTGTTTCACTATAATCTGATACCAATATCTGGAACTAGTCTTTAATATTGTAAGTATCTAGATTCATAGGATGAAATGAATCATTGATTGCAACATCATCTGAAGAACTTCAAAGAATACTGGCTGGTGATCCAGGGATCGTAACCTTTGGCATATACTCACATAGAACATTCATTGTAACAACATCATGAGCAGATCTTTGGAGAGCAGCATTGGTTGCTTGACAGGTGTAAACGATGCCATCAATGTCAGGAGTGATGTTCAGTTTCAGCTGAATGGAAGAAACAGTTCCGCCATGTAGTCCTGGCTTGGAACTGTTCGATATGCCCTCTGTGACAGGGATGCCCTCTCGCCACCAGCTCATTTGAGCAGGTGGGTTGCTCGAGCTGGCATCACAAATTAAAGTTGCAGTCGAGTTGGATCGCAGCTCTTCAGGATCTTTACGTATTTGAACTCGTTCAGGTGGATCTGGAATAGAGAAAATTGCTAATTAGAGACAGAAGAGAATTCTCGCAATAAAAACAAAACTTAAATTTAACATATTCTCTATAAGAAGCAATACGCAGTCCAATCAAAGGATGGAAGCATGATAATACACATTTTTACTAACATCATTATTTACATCACACTAAGTGATATTATTTATTTTTTCAAGATTATATTGGAATTGGCGCCGAAATATATTTTCATCCCTGCTCACACGCAGCAATGCATCCGTTGTGATTATTTATTTATATTTTATTGGTACAAATTCATAGTTTTGTCATTGCGACCCATATTTTCCAGTATACTCTGAATTCACCACATGCACTGTACTATATAAGTATATAATATTAAAATAAATTTACTGGGATCAATTTACGTATTTGAAATATAAAATTTGAACCAGTAGTTAAATAAAATGTCAACAGTATATAAAAATTATATTTTTTATAAAAAATATATTTTTTATAAAAAATATAACATTTTATATATATATATACGTATAACAAATTTTTCCAATAGAAAATTGGAAGAAGGGATAACTCTGAAAGAGAATTCAAGTTTCAACAAAATGTGAATGATATTTGCATCATTTCCATCATAAAAAAATTTGATTTATAAACCAAATAATTATTAAACATTATCAGACTTGGAACTTAGAATAAATAAATGGTCAAATGTTTTTACCAAGCTATTGAGGCTCTCCAAAATTAAATTGGCTTTTCTATTTTCAAAACAAATAGTATCTATTGAAATAGTATTTGAATTAGTATCAAACATTGCAATTTATAAGGTGTCAAGATAAACTGATTGGATTTCAAAATTGGAATTTAATCTCTGAGATGTTTTCCATGACGAAATACTTGATGAACAATCTATATCAAAACTGGCACTGTATTTCTATTTAATAAATGATTTTCACTCACTTATACTGAAGATACTAGAGGGATGCATTTCACTTCTAAAGAGAAGTAAGGCTGATGAAGCTTCTCTTTAGAAGTGAAATGCATCCCTACAGTATATCCATCATAAGTGAGTGAAAATAATTTATTAAATAGAAATACAGTGCCAGTTTTAATATTAGATTGGAATTTAATACTGTGAATAAAGTACTATATTTCAATTTCTCAATTTCCAATCTTTCTCTTGATAAAAGGTTATTATTTTTTTATTCTTTAAAATATGTTTCATCAACTATGACGCAATTATCTACACAATTATCAAATAAATGAGAAAAGCTGAAGTTGTTTTGAAAGATGAAAGAAACTTCGAGATTAATAATTTTGAATGAGGAAAGCTTGAAACACTAAGATAAATTTCAAAAATATAGTGACTACATTAAGAATGCAGTGCAATTTCGCTGAGGCTACAAAGAAATGTTCCAACACTGCTATAATGCATCAAAGATGTAATTTCACCTAAATCATATTAGCATTAATTTGCATTTTTCATTTGGGTTAACCAACCTCCAAGTCTATTATGGCACGATATTTTATTAACTCAGTTACCGATAGCTGTATTCTCTATGATAATTTACTACGAGATGTGTCTTGCCCCAATTACAATGGAATAGATAAGAAACCTATAAAACATAATACTTTCTTTGTAGTGGCGAAGGTGATATTGTGGAAGGTATCCATAATGAATAATTAGACGAAATTGTCACTCGTTTGATTGAGATTGATAATGGTATAACAACGGAAACTAGTTTCTCAATATTTTTAATAAATGTGGTTGTGACAATTTTGTCTAATTATCTATTATAAAATAATAATTGGAAAATAATTACATTGAAGTACAAGTAATATACGTATAGGAATCATGTCAGACACTAGACTTACAATGCACACTGAGAGTGACACTTTCGAAGAGTGGTATTTCTGTGGCAGAATTCGTCGCCTCACATTTGTAGATTGCTTCATTATCCGTAACGTTGGTAAGAATTGTTATTTCGGCGGATACTGAACGATCAGTTTCCTTTGTTTGGGATGGAATCTAAAACAGAATCATTTATTATAGGATACACATTAGTGCATATTAATAGACATTGCGTTTCTATCATCACTATTTATTATACACACTCAGTGAATATTATTCATTTGAAGTAGGGGATTACAATTTTCAGGGAATGATTGTTCAACATCTGAGTTGAAGCTATTGCATCAACAATGCCGTTTATAACTTCAAGATTCTTATCGCATTTCACATGTGACTGAATTTCAACTTAAAATACATAATAATAATTGTTGATTACCATTTTATGAATTTGGAAATTATGATCAATCTTTTCAAAGTGAGAGTTGTAAGTTGGCTTTTCACAGACATATATATGTTATCCAATTATTTCAATGAATATGCATAGTCATTTCTAATTGTAATTTTGAATTGCTGAGAGATTTAGTTCAGCAGGGGCTAATCTTGTTCACTATTGACCACTCCATACTTCCGCTCGCTCCATAGATCTTGCCTCCACATGCCCAGTACTAATATTATCAGCAATAGAGAACGGAAAAATTAGCGGGCGCTACGCCAAGACTCTCCTATAATATTTTTCGCTTATTATTAAATAAAATAAATTAAAGTTAATTATTAGTCATGGTTAGTAAGCTGGTCGGTTGCTTTGGACAATTATTGTGAATTTATATGAAATATCTTGAAATATCATTGGAAACCAATTTTTCATTTACAAAGATTGAAAATGAACTAACTTTGCTACTGCTCACCTTTTTGTCATTCTTATACCAAGTCAAAGTTGCAAGAGGGTTTCCTCCCGAAGAAATGCATGTGATTCTTTGGACTGTACCGGCTGATATATGCACACCCTTTGTATACCCTGTTATGATTGGCTGGCCAGGTGGATCTGAAATGAAAAGTATCATCCATTACTAAATAGATGCTGAGTGATATGAAGCATATTAATGATATTGTATGAATTTACTATAAATTTTTACTATGTACAATACAAAACCTCTCATACTATTCTAATATTATTGAATGACTGAAATCTTTATGGTATAATCTTTATAGTCATATTTTTATTAAGGAGTTGAGTCGATTTTGTTTTTAGGTTGCCTGTTACTGACATTTTGGTTTTTACTCGTTATAGATTTGATTCAATGAGTGCCCTATATCACGTTTTAAACATATTCATTTATTGAAGTATTTAAAGATAGTAGATAAGAACACTGACTTGTGACACGGATGTTTCATGACTAAAGTTCTGTTTACATTTTATACTGGATGTATTACTATAAATTGCACATGGGATTACATACTTCGTTGATGGCAATAAATTTAAATTTCATATACATAATTATTATTGTGTAACGTACTGTATGTTATAATTGTGTAAATTTCCTATTGGATCTCTGAAGATCTAGAACAATCAGAATATTGATACAAAAATAAGCACATAAGACTATCAACAAAACGAATGTAATAAGTTTGAAAGATTTATTTTCTAAATCTGAAGAGGATCTTACTCTGATAAGTGATCTGATTTGTAGATGAAATTTAATAAT
Source organism: Conomelus anceps (assembly GCA_948455865.1). Lineage (NCBI taxonomy): Eukaryota > Metazoa > Arthropoda > Insecta > Hemiptera > Delphacidae > Conomelus > Conomelus anceps. The sequence continues at coordinate 27,310,241 of OX418218.1, read as the reverse complement.
AAAATTATTCTAAATCGATTAGAAAATTATTACAATTCGAAATGGAGTTTGCTCTTTCATGAAAGCTGCAATCTAAACCTTTGCTTCATCATTACAACTAATCAGTACCAAATTTGTTTCATATTCATATATGATCACTGTATTTATCAAATGAGCATGGCTTTTCAATAAGAGTTTTTGATTCTAATCATAACCAAGTTAATTTCATGGAGTTATTCAAATAAGATGAACTTTTCCTTTGAATGAGCACTTCAATGAGGGTTTATGACAATTTTTCTATAAAATAAGCATGCCGCTTCAATGGAGAGTTTTGACAATAATTATTAAACACTTACACAAAACATTAATTGTGTGTGTGCTGACAACATTTTCAGTGAGCTGCATATTGAGTCCGTGGCAAATCACAACAAGCGCCCTCTTGTCCGGAGTGACTACAGCTGTTGTATTGGACGTTGTGATCCAGCCGCCCTCTTGAGCCGTGTATGTTCTCTGCGTGGCATTTTTCACTTGCTTGCCGCCAATCATCCATTTTACTTCCGCGGGAGGATTACTTGGAGCTGTTAGACATGTCAGTGGCACAACGTCTCCCACTCTAGCTTCAGTTGGTCCAGATATTGTCACATGAGATGGTGCAACTGTAAAAACAGATTAAAACATCAACAAGAATTAAACAATTAGTTCAAAAAATAGAATTTTAAAAACAAGTGGACCAAGTGAAGTGAAGTAATTTTTTTTAAGAACCTGCGGCTACCAATGGTTTTTATCAAAATATATAAGTGATTTATTTTGTGCAGTATAATTTTATATCACTCATATACTCTAAAATAACATTTTATGATATATTATAAATTGCAATTGCCTAACTTATTAAAAATCAAAAGGAATGTTATATAGAGTACTTAACATATATAGTGCTCAATATACCATGCTCAACTTGCATTTATAACAGAGCATGCGTGAATAGTACAGGAAGAGTCTCATCTCAAGTACACACTAAAGTACGTCCTCTCTGTTCGCTGAGGATGGGACTTCTAGTTTTGAAACGCGTCCGGTACTACTTATAAATGTAAGTTCTGCTGTAAATGCACGTTCAAACATATTCATCATTAATATAAATTAAATATATATTTGCCTAATCCATACGGCATAGAAGATAATTATTGTACAAGTACAAATTGAAATTAACAATTCAATCAACTACTTAAAAGATGCTGTCTTCTTGCAGCTTAATTAGCAACCTCAGAATGTAGAGCATCAATATATTATTACAGAAGTAATTTTAATATTTGGCGTGGGTAATAAGGTAAATTATTATATAAAATGTCTAACGCTGAACGAGATTCGAGCTCATGACCACAGGAGTAGCAGCCAGCTGCTACCACAGACAAGCATTCTAACTGACTGCGCCACCACGGCTTATATGCCTGTTCTAGAATGTAAGATCTATCTCTAAAGGTCTGCACACTATTGTCAATTTCTTAGTAAAGCACCACTTCAAAATCTTCAACTCAGTTGTCTAAATGCATTGCAAACTAGAGAGCCTTGTTCACAATCCTCACCAAACATTGACGATCCAAGAGTAGGTGGAAATTTAAGATTAACCAGTAGACCATTATTTATTCATTCTGATTATTTTAAAATAAGCTAATTATAAAATTTTAACAATTATTAATTAATTTAGAATGATTTTCTATAGTTTGATAGATCAGAGGCAAGAGAAATATGTCCCTCAAAGAGCTCGCGCCTTGTGGATCATTAACTTGTTCAACATGATTCTCAGTATTTGGTGGTTAATGTATTACTTGCACTTGCTACCAAGTAAGAGATTCGTGTAATATTGCTCACTATTCCAAATCATGAGGAGTAACGTAGACGGAACTCCATTTCTCATGCTACAGCTTGAACCTATTCATGAATACTGAACAACATTAATGAAAGTTAATATTATAACGAGCATAATTAATTTTAATCAATAGTTAATGTACAAGGAGTGTATGTGTTTTCGAATTGACAATCCCACTAGACTGCAAATATTATTATGATTAATATTCTAGGAACTTACTAATAGATTATAACAATGCTGAGTGCATCGTGTATGGTTTCTATTGTAAAGGAATGAATTAGGGATAGTTCAGCCATGTAACCATTAATTTCAGGTTGAATTTCAACAAGTTAGCAAATAAAAGTGAACCAGTATTGTATGGTATAGTATTGATCACCCGTCAAAGCGCATCCCTAGCTCTTGTGACTTAATATTAGAGGCAACATGTATAGATAATGTCTTTACTCACAAAAAACTGTTAAATCGACTTCCGCCTTCAAAGCTGAAGCACTCATCACATTAGAAGCTTCGCAACGATATTTGGCCTTATTGTCACTTGAGTCAGCAGTGAACGAGTAGATGTTCTCTGATAACCGCCCAGCTGTTCTATATTGCATATGAATCTGTTCGTCATTTTTATACCAAATCAGTTGTGCTGGTGGATTTCCTCCCCTCGACCTACAAACTAATTCCACAGTTTGACCTCTCCTTATTGTTTCTCCTTCTGTGTATCCTTCGATGTATGGGGGACCTGGAGGATCTATAATAGAAAAAATACAATTAGTAGAGATCAATCATTTCAAAACAGTAATTGTTGGATCATTGTTCAGTCCATTTATTGAAGAAAACCAAAATCACTAACATAAAGGTACCGTAATAAAAAATGTTCAATAATGCACTGTTTTATAATTATAAGCTAATCAAACAAATATTCCTATGGTTTGTACAAACTACACAAACCATATGATTTGGATCTTTTAAAACTCTGATGGGTAGTCTGAGTCACTACCGAATTTCAGTCACATTTTTCTTGACATACGGTGACATACATGCATTATGCTAACAAATGTAGAAGAAATTGTAAATGCGATACCTACTAAAATCAAAACCTCGAAAATTATGAATGGAGAAGAAGGTGAAAAACGATAAATGTTTTTCATAATTCTCTGCAATTGCAGACATCTAGATTACAAAATAGTGTTCTTAGTATGTTGGATATCCTATAGTTAAATTATGTTGATATATATGAATGCTTATATCATGGAAATAATGTTATATCTCAAGATAATATAACATATATCTTGAAAAAGAAAGAAGCTTTCTTTTGGAAAAGTGAACAAATCATTCTCGATTAGAGTAGTCCTATGTGTCAAAAGACGCCGTTTCAAGTTCAGATATTTAAATTCCTTTAATGCAACTGATATTTGAAGATTTTTTTAGGAATCACACTTGAGTAATACAAACAAATAAAGTATATCATCTAAAACTTACAAAGTTTATAATATACTAGGGGTCAGAGAATTTCAATAATTATTCTCCATGTTCGCATTTCCGCTTACAATTTCCAAGTGTTCAAACAAATTTGAAAATATATTTTGGTAGTATTATTCATATGTCAGAGATCTATCTTTCAACATTTTAATACCTTTACAGTATGATTATTGCACATATATCATTGAATATGTTTTTACGTCATAACCATAATTTGAGTATTGACAGTTTGGTTAGGCCTAGATATTTGAATATAATCCTATGACAATAATAAAGAAATATATTATCTAAAGAGATTATTAAGTGGATTTACTTTCTACGCTTATAATAGGCTTTAAGAGCTCATTGCAAGCCTTTGTTTAGAAAGCTAGGTTTGCTTACTTTACCATCAATTTATGTATTGAGTTTTCTGCTTCATGTACATCTTAATAAAGCTCAATTCAAGATCAATGGTGATGTGCACGGCTATAACACAAGACATAGAAATGATCTTAGAATGGAGTTTCTACACTGCACTCAGAAGAGTTGGCTGTTTACCTCGAAAAAATTATATAATTCACTGCCTGTAGGAATTGAAAGTCTTTCCAGCACTCAATTTAAAACTACAATCAAACTGATATTGAGAGATGAGTGTTTATATAATGTATCAGAATTTTTTAATATTGATATGACTAAGTACAGTTAGAATATGTTTTATGTGGTATTGTTTTTGTACTGTATGTTAATTGTATTATACCTTTTGACGTTGACGATACATTGTGAAATGATGTTTTATGTCAATAACGAAATTCCTATTTCTTATAATGACAAATTTTCTTCTAGTAGACTAGAATGTAATACCCATTTTCAAATGATGTACATCTTTGGATTTTTTTCCCAAAATAAGTTCATTGATTCAAGGATTTTAACATTAATTGTTAAAATTATAAAAAAAATGTAACATTTATTATCAAACTTTTCCCCATAATTAGTCACAAGCTACTCTACAGCAAAAAAGTAAGAAAAAGGGGATGAGACCCGAAATTACTTACATAGAACACTTAGTTGGACGGTGGCTGTATAAGGCAGATCTGCTGGTAACGCTTCATGTTTTGCAGCACATGTGTAGTCGGTACTGTCATCATCCGATGTTGGCGTGAGCGTTATTTTACTTGATATGGTATATCGTTTGATTTTCTGGCCAGGAACAGAAATCTCTATTATACGATCTTCACGTTTTTCTGAAATAAAAAGAAAGTATATTATATAGATGAATACCAACATTATACAAATATTACATCGCAAACTACGAGTCACTTCCATGCCATCATCATATTTCACTGTGAACAGTAAGGGCACCCAGCCGATGAAAGCTGAGTTGAGTTAAGCGACGACAGCTTTCAAAACCGAACCAATGGTTTTTAATAAACGCCCGGCAACTGGCAAAGCGCAGTGCAGCACAGCTTTCAGTGCCTGAGCGTTTAAAATCATTGGTTCGATTTTAAGTTCTGTCGTCGCGCAACTCAACACAGCGTTCAGCGGCAGGGCGCTCTAAAGTAAAAGAAATTTTGGATCCCAAGATTTTTAAATACCTTTTCTGTAAAAATAAAGTATAATTAGATACATTAAATATTTGCAGCTTAGTTTCACTAGTTGAAATGACAGCAGTTAAATAAGATGGTAATTTATTCGAAAAAAACATTTCACATTAAAATAAATAAATATATATTTCATATTATTCACTTATGTAACTTGTAAATATTCAGCTTTTACAAAGGCAAAAAATTGATGATTATTTATCATATCTCATGCCCGGTACCCACCCCGTGTGCAGAAAGTAGTATCATTGAATAATCATGAGGCTTTTAATACTGAAATGATAATGGAAGAAACCGGGAAATCTCATATTGCAGGAATCTAAATTGCACAGAGGAGTTTGAAGCAAGCAGTTCATAGAGAGCGATATGATAAGAAGAAACAAGCATTTTACAGATAAAGTGTTTTGTAATTATTTATCATATTTCTCAATGTTTATCTATTTAGAATGTAATTTTTCAACATTTTTATTCATCCCAAAAACTTTTAAACTACTTTCATGGAAGTATTAGCCATTACAGTGTGCTGTGAATCTAAGCATAAATCAATAAAAAAACTCCACGACTAACAAAATCCTGATGAAAAATTATTCAATTAAAAATGGAGTAGGATTGATTCCAAACAATGCAAGCCAGATATTTGCTTGGTACTGAGTTCAAATTACTAGAATTTGGACTTTGTTGACTGATCTTTACGAAGGAGGATATTTACAATAATATTAACTTTTCATGTGAAATTTAACGACATGCAGTCAAATATTTGTTAAGAATAAGTATAATAACTCACTTAAACTGGCCGAGTACTTTCGAATCTATGAGATCCATCATCAGAGGCTCCTAGTTTAAGTGAGTTATTATACTTATTCTTAACAAATATTTGACTGCATGTCGTTAAATTTCACATGAAAAGTTAATATTAACAACGCAGTTCGTCATGGAACAAGAAATCCAGGAATTTACAATAATAGTTATAAATAATATCTAGATAAATTAAAACAAGTGAGCAACTGGGATTTGTATCCATGAAAAACAGAAAAATAGAAATCGTTTCAACTTGCTCGCAAAAGGATTCTATGGATGCAAGGAGTCAAACAGCTTCAGATGTGTCATACTCAGTCTGCAATGCCAATAGAGTTGGAGAAATGGGTTACAACTTCAGACACTGCCAAGTCAATAAAAACAGATACCAGACACTCCTGCCAATAGCATACACACTTGAAATATGGCTTTTTCTATTCTCCATTATTACCAAACGCATTTTCTCGAATTCGGAACTTGAAAGTGCAGCCAACATTCCAGTGCATTAAACTTACGACCAGACCCCATTTCTATTCATCGACTAGATTCAATTATCATGTTGGCATGCTGCTAGAAAAAGAACAAGATTTGTTCAACAAATAACATTTTATCATTGGTATTATACTATTAGAATCTGCAATGTGAACGCTTGAATATTTAATCTAGAAAAAGACTATTGGTCAAAAAACAATTATTTACTCAGAGTCGGATTATAGTTTTACATTTTCTAACTATGACAACCAACATTTTCTGGAAATTGAAAATTGATTTACAAAAACATTGATTTCAATAGACGCTGCAATGCAGTAACAATATTAATAAGCATATGGCTTTCATTGGTGGAGAGACCCTTACGGGTAGTTCCACCTTGCCGTTCGAGCCATAATATGGGGAATATGGTGGACCTACAATTTTAAATGGGTTCCGAACCACCGGGTAAGTGATAATAAAGCTTATAACATCAAGTAATTGAAGCACGGTCACCCATCCAAGCGTAGTCATTACAGCATTGCAATGATTAACTTTGAATGAATACATTATTCTCATTTATATTACTTGCATCTATAGGGTTTTTGATGAAAATGTCTATAATTCACCATATCAGCTGGACATAGCTTTCATAAATGTTTTGAAATAAATTAATAAATAAGTTTAGCTGCCTTCTTTACAGTATTAGCCTCAAATTTTTATAAACTGTTGACATTTTCGATATAGTTGGTGATACACAAATTAATCAGAATGTTTAAAAAGCCTTTTAAAATAAGAAACAGTACTCAGTTGAAAAAGTCATCTAAAAAGAAATTCCGGCTAGATATTTTGACGAAATTTCCTGTTTTGACCGATGACAGACTCTGTGAGCTCATACCAAAAAATGAGGATATATTTTGCATGAAGATAAGTACTCATTCTAATATTATAGTTAATGTGTATTGTGTTCAAAAGGTGCCATTGATATTTGAGCTTAGTGATGTGATGTATCCAACAATCTATATGCTTTGGAAGGTGCCTGACTTAATTCCATCATTTATTACACATCCTGTAGTGTTCTCTTTTATTGCTGGAGGGGCCGATCTTATGCTTCCTGGAGTACTTGTCCCAGAACCGATTACTTCAGATTCGTACGGGAGCTTGGAAAAAGGCTGCAGAGTTTGTGTGACTTTGGAAAACAACAGAGCAGCTATGGCTGTTGGAGTAACTGCTATGTCTAGCTCTGACATGTACATGTCTAATAAACGAGGTAAATGTGTCTCCATACTCCACTTCTATGGGGATCATTTATCAAGCCCTGAAACGCTTCTTCCCATTCCCATCGCTGCACAGCTGAATGTTGATGAACAAATCTCCGAAACTACTGAAATATTGAATAGCCCTGCGAGTGACAAGTCAACTGAGAATGGATTGGATAGTGATTCAAAGAGTAGAATAGCCGATAACCCAGATAAATCCTCACATTTTGATGATATTTTGATCAAGGAATGTCAGCCATCCATACCCGACGAGTCTCAAAATAGTGAAGAACAAATGGATGAGCTTCTTATGTACTGTTTTCTCAAATGTTTGCGAACAAGCGCCAAAAATGTTGCATTACCTCTACTGAATAGTCACTTTTTCCAATTGCACATATTAGCAGCTTGTCCCAAAGGTAAAATGCTCGAGTTAAAGAAAACAAAATACAAAAAGCTGTCCAATTTCTTGAAAGAAATGGAAGATTTACAGCTTATAAAATCTAAGACAATCTCTAAAGGTGTGTTAGTGATATCTTTTATAAATTATGACCATGAACTCTTGAAAGCATTTCCAAACACATACAGCCACATTGAAGCAGAAGTCAAAGAACCTAACAAAACTGAACAAACAACCACACTGACAACAGAAGAAAAATATTGTGTAAATGTTACTACCTTTCCATTGTTCTCGCTGTATCTTTACAAAAAACAAGACATTATTACTAAAGACTCAGTTCTAAATTGCATAAAAGACTATGTAAAGAGACGAAATCTTCTTGATCCTCATGACAAAAAAAATGTGATTTTAGATGATTTACTAAAGAAGATAACTGGAGAGTCGATTACTCTAACTTGGCCACAGCTCAATGATTCAATCATTGAGAAATTGGGGAATTTAGAACACGTGGAAAAAATAAGCACGGGAGTTGCTAAAGGAAAAATATCACCAATTGATATTCAAGTTGGTACCCGAAGTTGTAATAAGAAAGTAACACTTGTGAATAACTTGGAACTTCATGGCATAAATATAAAGGAATTTAGTCAAGAATGTCAGCATGGTGTTGCTGCAAGCACAAAAATTAATCATCTTCCATCACTGAAGAGTGCTCAGATGCAAGTGCAAGGAAATCAAGTGGCTTTTGTCTCGAAATTACTAATGAATAAGTACCAAATACCAAAGAATATGATAAGAGGACTGGATAACATCCCAAAGAAGAATAAATAGAATAATTACCACTAAAGTATCCTCTTCTATTATAATTGATTTAGATATATTCAAGCATGAATGAATAATTAACTCATGATTCATGAAGACAAATGGCTTGAACATATTGCATAATGTAGCGAATTAAGATACCAATACGACTTACAATAAAGAAAAAATAATAAGACTGCTGTGGATCTCCAACGAATGATTTACCATTATTCAGGTTCTTCGATTTTTTGTAACAAACAATCTTTATTTTATTACGGAAGTTGAAACAAGATGCATAGATCTTTCTATCACAGCAATCTCTAGTTTTTCTCTTTGGTATATTCTGTATGCAAATTATATAAGCATAATTATATTCTGTATGCAAATTATATAAGCATACATTATATACGTATGTGCTCTTATTGCATTGTATATAAATTATCTCTGAGAAAAGTACAATTATTGGTAATCAGATATCTGAATCAATAAATATTTATTACCGATCAAGTAAATCGTTGGAATGATTAAACAATACAGACGATTAAGGAAATATTTACACTGACTCGTTGACGATGATGACTCCATTTTAAACTTGATTTTTCAACAGTCAACTTAATCCCACTGTTGGCTATTTGTTGACTAGAACAAACCTACAACTTAGCCCACACTGAGAAAAATGTTAAATATCTATTTTCAAAATATTTTATTTTTCGTAGATTAATGTCAATTAGTGCGAACAGTTTTGGTTAGAATAATTAAACAATCTGTAGCCGACTACTGAATGTTATTGAATACAATGGTCAGAAATAGTTCAATTACTCTATTAAAAATAATGATTTTCTTCATAAGAACATTTTTCTTCCAATTAATTCGACAATAGGCATGGCATCACTGCATCATACATAAAATATGCTGATATTGAACAGTTGTTTTTTTTTTAATTAATTTTGGTAGTATCTTATATGAAAATCTTCTTCTATATGTCTGTTAATCTGTTATACAAACTACAGTCAGGGGCGCATATGCAAGGAGGGGGCCCAGGGGCTCGGCCCCACCCCCAAAAAGATAAATTCGATAAAACAGACTTTTAAACACACAAATTTGTGTGTCAAGCATTCAACTTTCTGGTGTCATTAAGGCCTAATCTTTGAATTTGTCAAATTATCTACTAGACTATACTTAAATAGGAATGTCAAACTTATTATTGGTCTTGCCTCCCCCCCGTTTAATCTAGGCCTATATTCGCCACTGACTACTAAATATTGCACAATCAACTTTGATTACAGTTAAACTCTCAGAATAATGTCAGTAACTTACATTTTCTCATTACCGATGCTTGTTTTTGGAGATTGGAAAAAATACTATTCTGACACAGAATATTTTATTAAAAACTTGAAGACCTATAATATGCATAGGCTCTCAACAGCAACACTGACATGAAACTGATATTGAGCAACCTATAAAAACAACAATACAATTTTCTCTTGATTTTAACCAAGGTTATTAATCATCGAATCCAATCACTAACAAAAATAAGGAGCAAGGGGTCCAAATTTAGAACTTTATTGCAAGATGTGGAGCTGGGGCAAGTTGGTGTTTTAGAGAGATTGTGACTGGGACCGAGTCCCTGTCAGAGTGACGCAATTAATTTCCCGCAATCTGATTGGATTGTCTTAGAAGTTGTGGACCGCCAGATACGGCGAAATTGCTAAAACAATTCGAAAGGTCGAATATGGAGGACAGATCTCAGTTATCGATTACTGGTGCGTTACGTTACCCTTATCGTGAGGACCTTTATAATGTAACTCAAGTTTTATCCTGAAATAGCAGCGAATCTTCTTCTCTAACTTACTATATGCGAACTATGTTAGGTTAGCTTAAGTTTCATTTGACAGGTGGAATAGATGACATAATGCAATTGTAAGTCAATGGGTTTCATTCAGCGAACCTTACCTTTAAACTGAATTTAATGTGCATACGATTAAAATCATAAATCAACAAGCATGGTAAGTAGAATATTACAGTGTATATAATGAATTTGCAGTATTGGTGGTCCTAGCACCATTGTTAGCATAGTTATGCTCAAACTCTGTAGGAGAAGTGTGCCAATTGTCAGTCTTGAGCCTTGTGTAGAAGCATAGCCGATGGTTGCTCAAGTTATCTAGTTTCGTCTATTGATTATTAGATTCAATTTTGTCAACTGAAACTGATCTATGTAGAATCATAGAAGATGATACGGAGCTGATGAAGCATGATTCCAATGTGCCACCTACACATCAAAACATTACGTACCGTATTGAGAAATTTTCACAAGAAGGCCAAATAGAGTTGGATTTTAGAGGTAAACTTGGAGGCTTGGAGAGCTTGGAGACAACTACAAAAACGTATTCTATTGACAACTGTGGAAAAGTAAATTTTGCTGATGCCTGCAGTATTCGGCCAAAAACTGGTTTGGTCATGAAGGGTGTGGGAATCGAATCGAAATAGGCCGACGCTGGCGGGAAATTTCAGTCACGCAACGTTTAGATATTTACGATGTGGAAAATAGAGAAAAACAGAAGGATCGGCGAAATGTCTTTATAAGCTGGTCTCCTGGGTTGAACGTCGTTGCTGTAAACATCTTCTTTTTTCGCTATACACATGACAATTTACACAAAGTGATAAGCGCCAAAAAAGGCATTTGTAACCTGAAAAAGCACAGCTTAGAAATTTCGCAAAGCCTGCGGCGAATGTTCATGCAATTTCTGCCTTTCAATAAATTGTTACTTCCAGTGATTTATAATATCTGTATGTATAAAATATCTATTGATATACTTCGAAAAATCTAAACAAATAAGAAAAAACTGTTTAATTAAATTTAAAAAAAGGAGACCTAGAGTTCCCAAATAATTTTCTAAAATTTATAATTTTGAGATTTTTCATTGTTTAACTACAGTACACCCAAACTAACTCACCAAAATTTCCAAATTCCCCGAATTTCATTTTCTATCACTTATACGAGTGTTTTTAAATTATTATCTTTAATAAAACTAGAGAATTCAGTATCTAAGCTGGTCAAGAGTACCGGGTTGACTCTGCTCATCTTCTCTCTTGCTTAGGCAGCCCACCACAGATATTCAAAGAGAGCTACAAGATATTTTTTCGCAGTACAGCACTTTAGAGTAGTTAATTAAATGCCGATACAATCTATGAAATGGAAGTATGGTTAAATCTATGGACTGTTACGGTTTATAAAAAATTCGCAACTATAATTTGTATAGCTGTTATTGTATGCTAAGAAATCAATTTCTAATAGAAATATTCTAATTCTAATAATAATAAATCATTTTATTTGTACACGGAAAACCATACAAATGAGAGAGTTGATGAGACACAATTATTCTAATTATAAGAGGTTAGATAAAACTAATGGTTAAAAGAACTGGTAACATTGGAAATTCAAATGTGGAAAACAATTACCAATGCTTGCTCATGAAGAATAAATTTTATTACTAAAACATAATTTTTCTCCCTTCATTCAAACTTGAATTTTCATGAAATATTTTCTTGAAATATCATGCAAACTTGATGCTTCCTAAACTAATATTTGCAATCTTGTAAAGAGATGGGAAATGAAAGATTTGATACAAAGCGATAAAGAAAGGAAGGATGCAGATTTAATCAGAAAATCTTCTTTATTTGAAATGACAAGATCCAAGATTATTCGTTGAAGGGAATAGCAATTCCTTTCCTATGTATAAATGTCTGTACTCGGTTTTTCTCCAGATTTTTATTCGGATTGCAAAAGTTACATTAATTTCCCATCATATGTAAATTTTCCTCTCTAGAGACATTCCCAATTCTCTTCTCCGTGAGAGAAATTTGTTTTTGTACTGGAATTTAGCAACTGCACTATTATATCAATATATTACTGATGTTGGTTTAAATTTTTCTACTAAACATTTTGTTATTCCATTATCATTGGTTCTCATATCAAAAAAGTTTGCTCGCTTCTCATATAAATTGAAATTACAACATTTTCTTCCAACGCTTGAGACTTTAGAGAATACAAACAAATAGTAGGGGAAAGGTTCAAAAGACAAAGTTTTTGGAAATGTCTCATAAAATGTCATTCTTGTTATGAAAGTAGGTTATTCTGAAGAGTGACAACTGGAAAAATGTTAATGGGCTTCTTGACGCTATAATGATATTATTCAGATCACAGAGAACATTCAGTTTTCAGAAATTTAAATTGAAAGGATTATTTTAATAGGAAAATGAAGGCAAGTGACAAAAACATAGAAATTATTGCAATTTCAAGTTTTGATTGTTCATGCAACAAAAATCAATACCTAGAGGTCGAATTCTAGCATAAAATTATCATGGATATTTTTGATGTTCCATGCCGAAATAGTGCGTACATCAGTAATTTTCAAAAATATAGGATTATACTCCTATATTTTTGAAAATTACTGCTTTACGTACTTTACGTACCCATGCACGGCCATCTTAATAATTGTAATTTCAATTCAATTTTCAATTGTTAAGCAACAAAAATACATTGTGGCCAAAAAAATTCTATCAGATAATAACAAAGTTGGAATTTGGGAAAGTGACAGCCGTGTCAGGTATCTGTTCAGTCAGATAAGTCATGAGCGTCTAGGTACTTTCTGTGAGTGACAGATAGTTTGTAAGCAAAAAATTACTGTTCTGCTGTAAAATCTTTTCCCAGAGTTTCGGAACCCAACTAAAACTTAGGTCCATCTCATCAATCATCATCCAAATCATTACCCACGCTCCGGTCTCAGACCTATGTGGGAAAGAGTACCTTCATCCTCAGAAAAAAAATACTGACATAAAATTTATAAGAGGGGTTTTTGATGCTCCATGTCGAAAGAGTACAGCAATACTTTTCATGAATATAGGGGTACAAGATGATCATCTAAATAAATGCAATTTCAATTTTCAATTGTTCATGCATTATTATTCGTTGATTCTTCATTGAGTAATGCATAGTGGCATGGCCGACTCTAGTGAGTCGGCCATGATAGTGGTCAAATACTAACATTAACATACAAGATTGTAGGTAGTTTTTATGTTATATGTCGAAATGGTACGGCAGTACCTTTTCATTAATAAAGAAAAATAAAATGACAATTTGCCTATAAAATTATCAACAAAAAAAAGAAGGGTTTGTATATTGAGAGGGATGAAAGAGCTCGAATAACGTGGTGATCTTATTAATTATTAATAACAGAGGCCTGATAATAATTCCAATTCAAAAACAATACCCAACAATCTCGATAATAGGATTGCTTCACGCATTCCAGCAATTCAAGTTGCTGTATCTGATGACCTGCGAATTCGCATGTGATATTTGGATGGACTATATTGATGATCTAGGACCGAACCCGATCAGGATTAGTCGGCCTACATTAATTAACCTATCTCATTTGTGGTTTGGGGAGGATCAGCGATGACCTCAGCCCAGTGCAGGCCAATCAAATTATTATGTTGCGGTATCGATTACTACACCAGCTTACAATCATAGCCTCGAGTAGATACAAATACACCAAATTTGAAAATGCGAACTCCCAAATTATGGCGAATGGAGTGTTATTATCCTAATTAGCTTAATGTTATTCATAATTCAATAATTCAAAATCAAAAATGAATTGCAAAATGTGAAAAAATATTTAGTTTTCTTTCAAGACAACTTCTACGTTGTCCTCAATTATGGCAAAAGAGTAGTATGGTTAATTTTATTAGCTTGGTTTACTTCTATCTATAATTGAAGTATATTTAACAAAACAAGTAATTTCTTTATAGTTTGAGTAGTAATAAATGGAGAATTGTTAGTCTATTTAGCTTACCAGTTTGCAAGATTGCAGGATATGAAGCTAAGTTTTTAGTCCCAAGAAATTTTTAATGTTCTTTCTAGATCATTTCTATGCAGTCCTCATTATGGCAATAGAGTATAGGTAATAAAAACTTTAAAACCACTTTCAAGAGTGTACTACGGGGTCGTCTGACGATGCTCTTGACAACAGAGTGAAACGGCCGTCACGCCATAACGTGAGTTATAATTTCCACTTAAATGTGTTTTTCAAGTTTTTATTATATATTAGTGGAAACCATATGGAAACCAACATCAGAGTATGGGTATTTTGATTAGCTTAGTTTACTTCTTGTATAATTAAAATATATTCAGCAAATTTTGAAATAATTATTATTGTTTTTCACAAAACAATTATTGTAGTTCTCTTTCTAGACTCAATAGTTTTTTCTTTGTTGTTCTAGTTATTATGGTAATTGAGTTGATAAGTACTCCTAGTCATAGGAGGATATAAAACCAACTATGAAGCTCCAAATTTTTAACATTATTTTCAAATCCAGACAATATTTGTACATATTTCACAACTACTTTAGCAAGAGTTTTCATCTTCATAATAAAGATGAAGGCTCCTAATTATAAATGGCGCTGGATGCAATTTATAAGTGGAATATCATCTCGCCTAATAGCAATTTGTGATAAGATGAAAGGTCAGCATCTCAAATATCTCGATTCATTTATCATAAAAGTTAAGCGACTGGATGGGAATAAGAAAAAACTCAAAGTTTTTGAACAAATTACTTCGAAATAAGTTCTGTAAGGAAAGTTACCGATTCATCTCCAAATGATGTTTTGTGAAAAACAATAATTTACACTGCAGTATTTCTTAATGAATTGAAACACGGGAACTAAAGAGAGAAAAAGTTGAAAGCTGTTCAAAGTTCACGATTGAGTCAACAGACTGTATTTACTCAAGTATTTAATTACTTATTTCTTCTCAATTCCTTCAAAACGACTGAAATTGATTTCTCACTTCAATCTTTAACTTCATGGGAACCAGAATAAGTTATGTTAATTTATTCAGGGAGATTCAACGACTGATTACAAACACGAATTGGACGCTCCAATAGCAATTATTACAAATATAACTCTAAAACTTTCAAATACCTAACAAATAATCAAACAAATTTATTTTCGGGTACAGCACTGTACCAAGCTAATAATAATTTGCTGTAGAGTTTAGAAAAGAGAAAATAACAAGTAATTCAACAACTGAGTTAAATTGATATTTCGAAGAGCCATTAGCCATTACAGGGGTATGTATTACATTCTGTATATAAACGTCTTATTTAGAACATATATTTCAACGCATAATGTATTCGTTCACCTTTCATAAAATGCAGCTACATTTTGCATCTTTCCGGCAAGAGCTACCATAGCACTGTACTTTGTAATACAGAAGGTACTTGAATTATTATCTTCATGAGATGGGACATTAATCCTATTCCTCCAGATATTTAATGTACTTAGCATCTCACCTTCTATTGAGGTTTCTATTACAATCGAAAAACTAACAGTAACAAATTCCTATAATCATGGTGCTCTATGGAATGCAATGTTATCTTTATAACACTGACCTAACCTAACCTGAGCTTTGAAAAAAATAAAGTATCAACTGCTCGTTGACAATTTGATAAAAGATGAAGAACTGATGAAACTTGTAGTTGAACATACATGAAATCGCAAGAAATGTATGCCACTAAATAAAGTGCCAAGTGGTGCGGTAGATAAAAGAGATGCTCTGAAGACAGACGTGGAGAAGGCAAACTAGATCAGGCATATCTTGAGAAGAAACTGTTTGCTGACTGAATCCCGAGAGAAAAGAATTCAACTGTTAGATGACTCACGCAATCGTCCCTCACCTTCCACTTCAGAACATGACCAATCTTCTTCAACCTCTTGAGACGGGGGAGGATGAGTGCAAATAGAGTAGAGGAAAATGTAAGGCAAAGAAGGAGAATGATTTGAGAAATGTCTAGCTCATGAAATGTCATTTGGTGAAAACTGCTCCAAATATCTGTAGCACTTGACAGTAAATGAACTTTATTGAGAAGAAACATAAAACTATCGTGAATCAAATTACAATTTCCACAAGAGGAACTATTAAAATTCGATTTTGAGTACAATTTTTATATATATTTTTTTACATATTTCACTTTCCTAACAAGGAGAATTGTCCCAGAAAATATTCTACAGTTAATTAAAGAGAAATTAGAAACAAAATGCATTACAGTATCTTCTACTTCAAGTGTCCAATTTAAGCATTGATTTTGAAAATCATCAGATTTATTCGACAATCTATTAATTAAAAGTGACACTCAATTTCTGTTGGTTTTATTTTTACTACTTGGAATGATAATACATTTTTGATAATGAAGAGAAGATTCATCGAATTATTATGTCCTTAAAAAACACAGCCCAATAATTAAATTATTTGATTACTATAATTTGACTACAGAGATTGACTAATGAAGATCAAAGAATAAAAACTATCGAGTAAATTTCAATATTAATGAGAGATTGCTAAAATTACATTATTTTTGCGCTTTGATCTTCATTGAACACAATAATGTTTTCGTTGTACATTAAAAATTACACCAAGCTAGGAAGCCAGCTTATTTACAACATATTCTATGATTTCGAATTTTACCTGATTTATTTACTTACCAAGCTTGAGTTCCATATTGTGTCTGTACCACACGATGGTTGCTGCTGGTTTTGCATTTCGAACTTGGCATTCCAACTGGAGTGATTGATTCTCATGGATCTCGATTTTCTCGTTTGGTTTGTGATCCACTATTTGTATTGACGAAGGAGGCGCTGAAATCAAATAATAACAACATATTAAGAAGGAACCAAACAAACGTCAAGTGAATGCATCATCTAGGCATGGTTCATTGAAATCAATAATAAGACTCTCGCCTCACTTTTTATTGGGATAAATATTCAAATCTTTACATTAGATTCAATATTGCTCAACCTATTTGACATATAGTGCAGGGTGTTTAATGATTCCCGATTTGTTATGATTAACAAGCAAAATTAATACGTGGCTTAATATTCAAAAAATTGACAAGCACTAAAGCAATCATTTACAATATATTTATTGTGACAAAATTACAATGAATGTGAATGAGCAATAGACTAAAGTCCAAATTGCTACATGCGTTCGAATATAAAAAAATTTGATTTCACATAAGCCTACCGGTATTCTTATATAAAAAAAAGGTAACTGTGTGCACCAAGGACTAACAATAATCTAACTTAAAGTATGTTTCCTAGTGCAGTATTCACAATAAGGACGCTAGGGTAATTGCATATCAATTCTTAGCCCCTTTCATTTTTTACTATAAAAATCCGTAATTTCTCAACGATTTTCAAAACTTGATTTATGTTATTTTAAAGATAAAAACCAATGAATCAGGTGTTAAAAACTTGAAGCAGATGTTTATATTTTATATTAGAAGTGGCGATATTTGGTAAGGGGCCAATAATTGGTATGTTTACCTTACCTTCTTCCACACAATTCAGCAATTGTTTTATCTAGGTACTGAATTTCGAACATTATATTACAAACTTCTCAATGTCTAAGATCAAGATTCATCTTTTACATCTACTGATAATGTATGAATAATGTACGTATAGTACCATAGCCGATTTCGACTGTAGGTAACTCTACAGACCTCAACATAGTTTTGGTCCAAAGAGCGCACTAAGCAATGTAGGTATAAGCCCACCTAATCTAATGAATGAAGCTGTTTAACATTGAAACAGAAAGCTTGTTGAAAGTTACACTATCGGTAAGCATTCGTAAATTTTACAACACATTTAAAAAAAAATTATGGCTGTTGAGGGAACTCAGAAGAAAACTTTTACTGGTCTATATTGTATCTAGGAACATTATTAGTTTGGTTCCCTTTTTAAACAAAAATATCGGATAAGACTTCAAAGTTTTCCAGTTTTTGAAAATGCATGAAAAATCATGTTTAACAAGACATACAATATTCATCTCATTGCATTGATGTGAATAGAAGTTCAGAGCATAAGTTAAAAAAAATTACAGTAATTTTTCAATTAAATTGCAAAGATCTCTGACCTTTGAGTTCTTTCAAGTTTAGACTATTTTTTCCGTATGAAGATCCATATGCTTCACAGCTGTCTATATCACAATAAAATGTGATTATCTTCTTCAATACCAATACTAATTATATTTTTGTCACTCAAATGAGGAGCCATAAAGTCCCTGTCAATCAAGACATGAAGACATGAATTCCAGAAGAACGGAGAGCCATCTTTGAAAACTGGTTACATAACTTTAAGCCCGGTTTCTCAGTCATTCAGTAAAGCTATTGATTCAATAGCGGCCCTAAGGCTTGTTTCACATAGTCATATCAAGCATTTGAGCAACCGGTTTTGTTTGCCCAGCTGTAGAGATATTGTATAAAATATATCATATGGATCGCTTCACTTTCCCGATTTTTGAAATCATATGATACAATCTAATTATGCCGGGTAAACGACACCTGTTACCTGATTGCCATGTATGTGTAAAAGAAGCCATAGGGCCGCTATTGTATGATTTACTGAACTACTGAGAAACCAGGTCAAACTATTTTAAAAATTATAGTGAACTCATATTTATATGATTGTAATTAGGTACTCTACCGTTCTTTTGTCACTCTTCGATCACTAAGATCGAACTCACTTCAACTCAATACAATGAAGATAATTTATATTGATAATAACATCAAACTATCTGCATTACTGGAAATATCATAGATCTACTGGCATAACCATCCAAATTAAATCCTTCAACACGAAAAACACGGCGACAAATTAGAAAACTTCCAGACCATTGTTCCTTTCTGCATTCTGCCAGACATACGACATAACCTAAAGTATAAAAACTACTCTGCCGACTGGAGCACAGCTGTAGTCGACTCTCAGCTGATTCAGAATCTTCTGCTACTAATGGCGGAAAAACTTGAAACTGGTGTCCACCCTGACCAGCTCTTCTACTTTTCTTTGATATCCATTATTTACTTTATTGCTGATTCCAAAAAGACAAACATCATGTTTAGGGATAATCATTAGCATAGAAGGGCATTTTATATCACTATTGTACCATATTTTTTCCATCGTATCCTTCAATAGGCCTCGTTCCCATACAAACCTGATAACTTTTCATGGATTATTATTAAATGGAATTGTAGCACAAAAACACCTAGCCTATCCGGGATCAAACCTGGAACACAGTACAAACCAAATAATAGGTTTTGGGTTTTGCGCTTTTTGCGCAGTGTTTCCTGGTCACTCTGTTGATTACTATGCCATTATGTTAACTAAGTTATATAGATCAAACTTACCAGATTTTCACCTAAAAACTACCGTTTGGAAGTTTACCAAGAAAAATATTTTTCAAGATTTAAAGTGTTTGCATTGTCCTATGTCTATTAATCTTCTAGTAGCGAGAATAGTGCAAATTAATAACAAACGGGTAACATATTCCCCATATTCTGAATTGATACTGATTTTCATTTTTTGTTTTCTGCTTCATTTCTGGAAGAAATAATATTGAAATAGTTGTCCTTCCTATATAATGGTTATACTAATAAAAATATTATTGGAGGTCATTACATTTTGTTATAAACAAAAGATGTAGACCTTATAGATATTGTGCTCCATCAAGCAAAAAGTTCACCTAGTTGAAATTTAAAGCCTGTAATATCAGTGTTGTCCAAACTGTTCTGATGATGCAGAAACTGTAGGATGACACTTGTAACGGCTGTGATTACGTATGGTAAAAGAGTACCGTAGTAATAAAGTTATGTTAGATTAACTGATTTGTCTGTTAATAGAAACAAGACCTTTAGAGGTCTACCATCGGTTAGCAAGGGATAACCAACTTTTTCTAGGAGCAAGATGAAAGGCGAGCACAGCGAGTAGACGTCGTTCTTCCAAGAAGGTCTAAGCCCAAGGGAAGCAGGCCTAATTTAACAAGCTTTAAGGGATAACAAGAAATACAAGCTCTCACAAAACAAGGCTGGCTGAATATGGTCTCAGTGAAGGGACCAGGTAACTATAATGTTTCTTATTAGAGGCTCTTACTTCCCTTGATCCAAAGGAGTTGCACCATTCAGTGAAATAATGCATTATTTGTACGAAAATAAAACGTGAACAACTGAACGTTGAATAATTGACTGGATTATAAAAATAATTGTAATAATGAACTATAAGAATGGATTTTAAAGTATCATGAGAAACCTAACCTGACCTACAACTTAGGATACAAGTTATATAATATTATCGTAGGCTACTTGAAGAAAAGCTAGCATTGAGGTAGGGAAATAACGTTGGAATTAAATTAATATTCTTACTATCAGATAAATCACAATATTCATAATTATCTACTAGCTCCCACTCCCACCAATGAGTGGATGTCTAGCTATTGTAGTTAAATATATTGAATATTTAATATAAAAAATTATGGAGGTAAAATATTGTGGAGTATAAAAAATTATATTATCGACCACTCATGAGCCTTTTTATTCATCAAACTAGTTTTTAATTTACATCTGTTCTACATGGTATTTTTGTATCAATTTCTATAAATTTTCGTTTCCTTCCTTTCTTTAGAGTGCATTTAAGCCTGGTTTCCGATCTCTAAACCATCATTGTAAAACTGACTAATGTTAATCTGACTTGTCTTATACTCCTTAACTGGAGTCTTCAAGACGTAATCTACAAAAAAAAAAAAAAAACTAATTCAGATTAGGATGAGGCTACTTTGGCCTATAACTTACTTATTATTCTTAAATTACTTCAAACTACCATATAATGTACATTGAATAATAATGACTTGTTATTTACATGAGAATGAAAATAAATGACTAAATTCATTATTATTTTAGATTGCATTCTTGAAGGAATAAGAGTGTATGTTAATCAATTTCAGGCTCTGTTCTTCTTGATATATCAATTCCAGGCACATTTTATGGCAGTTGTACTGAAATAGAATAAATATAACACTCCAATCCAACTTTACTAAACACTTCACTTTAAAATTTTGTCCTGATTCTCAATAAAATTGAAAAGCCAAAGTTTTATTGCTTGAAATTAAACCTTGTACGATGAAACAATTTATGTCAAGAGCAGAAGTACACTGATGTTCTTACCTAACTAACTAATTATAAAAGCTGTCCAACTGTCATTGAAAACGCTTTTAAGCGTTAATGATTTATTCAACGATCAACTCTAGTATAATGAACAACGCTTTTTCTACCAAATACAACACACAAAGTACAGTAGTAGTGTTATGTTAATCATGCTTCAATTGCACTCACCACTCGTAAATGAATATCGCCTAAACAATTCACGAGTTTAATTAGCTTCATAATCAAGCCAAAGAAAAATGTTCAATCATATGGTACAACCACTTTGAAGAGATACTCTCGGAAATGATACATGTTGAACATAAACTGACAATTTTATTGGATTAGCAATACAGTATCACATCGTTATTGGCTGAATGGACAGAGTATGGAAAGGGGGGAGTAATCATTTACAAATTTTCATTCATTGAATTTTTTGTGGCAAAAAAGCTCTACTATTTGACAATAATGTTGAAATGTGGTGCGCGGGATCCCGCTTCGAGTTGGTATTAAATATTATTCATATTATTCAATAATCAAGCTCAGTTCGTATCTGTATCGCCTTGCAAAGTTGCAATAATCGCTCACCGCCAACCAGTCCTCAATATCGAGGGAATTTATCAGCTATACTCAGCTTTAAATGTAGAACTTAAAATTTTTGTATCCCAAGCAGTCTTTAAGACTATTATTATTGTTAGACTGTCACCTTCTCTGAAGTGAACATAAGAGGAGCTAGTGAATCCATAAACTTCTGGTTTCAAAATGCCACAAATTTATAACGGCAGAAGAGGAATATAGAGAATCAGATTACAGAGCATATAGAAGGTCTGGGATGTAAAATTTCCCAGAGGATGGTAGGACTCTTTTCCTCAGTTGCTTCTCCAAACTGATGGAACAAGGAAAAGTCCTCATGGGAACAGCAGCTAGCTTTTTAGCTGACTTTTAACCCTACAGCTCTTCCAAAAACCTTTAGGGTTACTCCTCGTTCTGGGTAGCTCTTGCTCTCTAGCTTCTATCCAATACTCACTTCTCACAATTTCAGTTCCTCACTCATGAATAAGGCGCAGAAACTAACATTCGAAATCAGGTGTACAATTCACAGTTTCTCCAACAAAAGACCTAAATAAATCCTCAGCCATTCAGTAACTATCCATTTCCCACTAGAAGTTATGTACACACAGGTAATAGGCACCGATTTAAGTGAATACCAGAACGTTCTGTATTCAACATACCTTTTTCTTCATCATTCCAGATTTTGATGAAATTTGGCAAACTTATAGTGAGTGATGAAACCAAAAAAATACATGATATTAGATTTTTATTCCAATCAGTTTTCGAGTAACAACCATTCAAAATTTAAACTATATATTTTTATATTTTATTGCTCTCTACTAACTATTTTTTACTTTTTACATTTTTTCACTACTTCTTTTCTTATTTAATATTTATTTCTAGGAAAAAATTATACTCTGTCAATATTTTTTGAAACTATGCCTACATGGCTTAATTTCATGCAGACAATAACCCCTTCAGCCGAATCTGTTTGTTTTTTTTTTTAATTTCAATGATCGCCTTGCTTTAATTTATTTGGAGAGGTATTTTGTTGGTCTCATTCAGATGGGAGGTTTCATAAAGATGTCGTTATTCATTATGTCTAAACGAATGGATGATCTCTATAGCAAAATAAAACAAACGTGATGATTGAATTATGAACCTATATTACAAGGGACCATGAAACCATTCAAAACAAGTTTATTTATTAATATTGGATTAATTTCAGAGTTGCTGCTTCCTTAATAAAAAACTTAAAAAATCTGTCATGAATTACCATCTATGCTTTCCTATATTGTGGAAATCTCTAGTTGGAACAGTTTATCACCAAGTAATTATATCCACTTTTCTCCATCTATTGATATGTTTCTATATTTTATATTCAACTAAATGATCATTACTATCTGGAGTAATACTCACTGTTTGAAATAAGAATATGTGAAATAATTCAAAATTAGAGAGAATATTGTGATGCAACTTAAATTGAAAATTGTAAAAGAAATTCTATTACAATAATATCCTCTCCTGAATGGGTGAAGTACCATTCTGTAATCCTCCCGGAACAGGATACTAGAGAATAGTGTATAAAGATAATAGATGCCGTATTTTTTTAGTGAGGAAAGTGTAACAGTGGCTCTCATTTTTTCTAATTTCCAGCGTTCCAAACGACGCATTTCGCCCGAAAGAGTCGACGTGGCTTGTTTGTGCTGGCGAAAGAGTGAAATTGCGTAGGTGAAACTGAGGCTAAAATTCACCTTTTCCCTGCTCAGAAGGAACAGAAAAGGAGAAAAGGAGATAAAGGATGAGAGAGGGAACAAGAAGCGGGTTGATAAAGCAGTAACGGGCTCAAAATTAGAAGTCGCAATTACAGGCAAAATTAAAAAGTGAACGTTCCAAGACTGCAATGAAAAATAAACATTTTCAATGGGCGCCTCTTATTTTACCATTTCAAACTGAAGGGAAAGTCGACACTGGAAATTATTAATTTTCTTGTGAATCAACACTAGCACTCTCTGACAAAGCAGAATCAAGAATATTGTTCGTCGGTTATGAATTAATTTCCAATTTTAAAACCATCTATAGCCTCGCAATACTGTTCGAAACAAAATTACAGATGACTTCGAGTTGGAAACACTTTTAAGAAATTTTCGAATCAATAAGTTCAATTTAAAAAAAAATATTACGACCTCTAATTATTAAAGGTTTGCAATAACCTATGAACCTAAAGGCTATATAGGTTTCTCCTAGTTACTACAAAATGATAACTTGATACTTATAGAAGATTTTTATTCGCAGGTTCTTAGATTTTAAAGAACATTTTTCTCTATAGGTGAGTTTTAAGTATTATGAAAAATAAATGAGTAGAAGAATTTTTTTCATAGGTTTATAGAATCAAAAAAAAAATTTTTATAGGCTTTCATAGGTTTCTTCTAGTTGTAATCAATAATGACATAATTATAAAAATAAAATAGGAGAGTTTTTTATTTGGAAGAATTCTTTTTTTTTTCGGAGGATAAAGCCCACATAGGTCTGAGACCTGTGCGTGGGTAATGAATTGGATGATAGTGATTGATGAGTTGGACCTACAGTTTAAGGTGGGTTCCGAACCACCGGAATTCCAATGTGAATATTATCTAGTTTTATAGGCTATAGTTGTGAAATAAGAGCCATGAATGAAATTATTGATGGGATATTGAATGTTACGTCAATATTACAAACCATTTTTTAATATTTATGATTTCTACTAGAATAATTTAAACCTTCAATGATGAAAATTGAATATACACCGTAAAAAAGTAGAATTAGTGGTGATTTAGAAAAATAGTGATTGGAACTTAAACTGTTCCATTACTGCAAGTATTGGTGTTACAGATTTTACTGCTAGCTTAGCTACTGTTTATTTGAAGAAGCTTTAAATTATAAATTTAAAGTGTCTAATGCAAATGTGGAAAAAGCAAAGGGGAAATTAAACCATTAGAAAACTGCTCTTCTGAGAATTCAAATCGATTTGACTAACCTGGAATTAATAAAAAATGCATATCCTGGTACATTCAATTGACGTTTTTATATTCTGACTGCCAAAACCACAGTTTGGACCTCCCCAACATTTCATTTATTTACACAGAGTTTCCAAAATACAATAATACAAAATTTGATGATACATCCACAAATTGATAATCTTAGAATTTTCTTCTTATAATCATTATAGTAAATTATTGCCAACGCTTGAAAATAAGGGAACTAATGTTCCCATAAACATGTTGAGCACGGAATGTTTCTTACAATTGAGCAACAATTTCAAAAATGACGCTCTCATAAGTATTATCTTTGCCAACAAAGTTTCTTGTTCCAGTTACAATATTCACTGTGTAAAGTGTTGTTCTTTCAACATATTTAAAAAAATATTAATAAGAATTGCAATCTAAGAACAACATTTTAAAATATAGCAGCACATATTCGTCCTAATGAATTAGAGCTATTACGTATTTTCCAAGATATGAATGTTATGTTTCATTACTAAGATATATTGAATCGTTTGATTGCAAATGTTCTAAAATGAAAGGTGGATTTCCAAATAAGAAACTTCAAAAACGATAATCAATGCTTTCCTTATTCACAACCATCTTCATTTATTCATTTTTCCCACTCAATAGTCACAATCATAACAAGACACACCTATTCAATATAATAATGCATGCACCAACACACTTACTTATATTTTTTCTACAAAGAGGCACTCCAAAAAAGCAGAAGATCGCTTATCTGGGAATGACGTCATTTGTTGTGTTTCCCCGTGGAATTTAATCCTATCACTTTTATGTACCCTAGAATGAACCAAATTGTGTGAAAAGATAGAAGACCCTTTCTAAAAGATTTTGAACTGCTTATCGGACTGGAAAAAAGAACGGAGAAGAATTCAATTCTGTCAATTCAAGATAACATAACTGCCCTGTTATGACACTCCATATCAGACGATTGAAGCTCGTTTGTAAGGAAAGCGGGAGTGGTTGTGAGCTCGATCTTTGGAACTTCAAATCGCAAAACTTCAATTTCCCGTCAAGCATTCTATAAAACTGACTTTGATCAGAGATTCTCAATGTCCCAAAACCATAAACCTTTATTACACTTGATTTAAAAGAGAATTACACTTCAAATAGAAAATTCTAATAATTCAATTACGGTTTTCATTATACTTTATTTGAGTCAAAGAAATTTGAAACACAATTTCTAATATAAAAATTTATTTTAATCAATATCATTTCATCATTAATAATTTCATAACAGGACACAAGAATACGAATTTGATTGTCGGTCGAAACTTTACTAAGAATGGCTTTTTATTTAGGAATTGTTTTGCCAGGTTTCCATGTAGAGTGTGGAATTATCGATTAAACTGCTGTAATTATTAAAGTTTTATCGCACCAACAGCTAACAGATATATAGGTTTCAAATTTTCAGCGTAAATCTTACACAATTCAGAAACATCTATAGTTGCGGAATATTCTTCTTTTCTGATCGTTAGTGTTATTTTCTAGTTTTTTTTCTTTGTAGTAAGCCACTTGATAAAAATTGCACTAATTTCAAAAGAGTTTATGAATTTTTATAAACTTAATATCGGATTGATTAAAAAATGGATCAGAAAATTCAACCAATCAACCTAATAGTTATTCAAAATACCTGACAAAAATTAATAAAAATTCAACTTTATAATTATAATTCGAACTTAAAGATGATTTAAAAGATATGTGAATCATGATAGCCAAGACTTTACCTTTGATTTCGTATTTTTTATGAGTACAAGAATTTTGAATACTAGTCTTAGGATATCATCTATCCGAATTATGAATTTCTGTGAGAAAACTATATATTTTGAAAGAATTAATAAGGGATTACAAGAATCAATCAAGAATACCTAAATCATCTCCGTCTAAGGAGAAAATATACAGCTTCTAATAGAATTCTTATTTTTGACCCAATTCACAGTAAATTTAATATTGAATAATAAAGCCGATCTCATTATCCAATAGTTAATAGATAGATTCTGGAAAGAAGCAGCGCAGAATTTGCAAATAGATTTGAGTCAATATACAAAATGAACGAGTACGGAAGTAATGCATACTCTGTCAAGGAGAGGTGAGCACTCGATATTCATAGAAAAAGCCCCAAGCCGGAATAGGTTCATCTCCCACCTGCTCACCTTTCTCACTCGCTCTTACTCGGCACACACTCGCTCCCTCTCATATGGACAGGAAATCAGGTATAATAATGCGTCATAAAACTTGTACCCCCTTGTCACATGCAGAATTTATTCGCCTACATGGTAGAGCCACGCAAAGCTTTAGGGGGAAGATTGAATCACAGAGAATCTAAGCCCCGTTTTTATACCGAGTCTGACTCGACGGTAAGAATATATGGGCAGATAAAATCAATGTTACAGACCCTTTCTCCTGGGGGTCTTGCTTCCTGTTCTAATGCGATCAAAATAGATCTACTGCATCCAGCCTATTACTTTCTGCCAGACCCTTCTTCCAAATAATGTTGCAAGAGCTGGTAGAGAATGCTGTCGCACAATATCGGCGAGTGGCGATATTTGGAATAAAACATTCGGATTCGAGGCAATTACTGAGACCATACATCACTCTCACTGACTTCATACTGTCTGACCCCGGGGGTCAGGCTTTGGAAAAATGATGTTCCAGTAGACAAGTAGGCCTATACACAACAGACACGAAGAAAGATTATTCAATGATTTTTTCCCTTGTGATAGGGTGGCTATTGCGTAATGTCCACAGTGAACAAATGATGCCGTAAAAAGAAAAGCATTGACAGTTTCAAAAATCTTAGAGCGTTATTCACCTTCATTCATTCCATATTTTCACTTTGATCAACCAAAGGAAAATAACACATCACATCATACGAAAATAAATTTTTGAAAAAGATTTACAAGAGTGAGTAGCCAGCAATAATATTATTAAAGCGCAGACTGGTCTTCAAAATACTATATTAAAACACTATATACCAATAAAACACTATAAAACAATGCAGATAATATAAGGATAAATATGCAAGAAAGAGGAAATAGAGAATAGGAAGGGGACCGAAAATGTAAAAGTAATTTACTAATCAATTCATTAGTGAAGCAATAATAAATTTTTCTTATAAGTTCAATGAAAATAGCGGTTGTGATACTACTAACAGGCTTAATTGACGTATGATTTGCGGTTGTGAAATTACCAAATTTCTCAGAGATTCATGAAAATAAAGCTCTAATTAACCAGAAACATCTTTCTAAAATCATTGATTTGGAATATGCAGGAGATTTTTACAATGTAGCAACACTTATTCCAAATTTCTTCCAATAATTTTACTGTTTCAAATGGCTTCTGAAAGGTGAAATTCTTATGGAACTCACAAAATATCCAAGGACAGTATAGCATCACTTATTCCACGTTCTTTCCAACATGTTTATTGTTTGAAATTGACTATTTTACTTTAAGCTTCAAAGTATGATTTACCTACTATTAGACTACTAAAATCAATAGAAGTAATAACGTTTTGATAAAAGGTATTGTATCAAGATGCATTTCAACAGCGTAGGTTCCAATCCTTAGAATATTATTTGTTAATGCCTCGAAAGCGCAAGTGTGCGGTAGTTTGGCTCCAGTGCAGGCCGCGCAGCTCTAAAATATTTTTCAAAAGTGCCGTCCGAACCACGCTACACGCTATGAAATCTTCTGGGTGTAATTATATAGCCTAAACAGATGCTCGGGGCAATTTGACGCTGCAAGTTGTGCCATTAATGGAGATATATTGGGCGCCGGAATGTGGCATTAAAGCTTCCGGCTTGCCATCACAACGCGCCACCCCCTTCTGTAATAATATTTGCACAACACTGGTTGTGAATATTCATCGAAAACGAGAAATACCTCCAATTTAATAAGAATTTTAATGATTAATTCACAATGAAAAACGAAAAAATGCCTTAAATTTCCGAAAAAATAAATGAAATTTAATTAGAGGCCTTTAACTTATTGAGAAATTAAATGATTAATTCATTGAGAACCGAATAATACCTCCAATTTATTTAGAAATCAAATGTATTATTTATGGAGAAATAAATAATACCTTCAATTAACTAATTAAGAAATTTACAACCAAATAAATGGAATACTACAATATGTTTACTGAGAAATTGAATTATTTATTCATAGAAAAAGTAAAAATACCTTTGATTAACTGAGAAATTGGATGATTTGAGTTAACCAATGAAGAATTAAATAGTACCTTTAATTAATTTAATAAGAAATGGACATTGTAAATGCAACACCGTAATCTGAAGTCTGAGCTTTAAGAAGTTCAGTGGGATCAATAAATTAGGATCAACATTTTTGTTTTAAAGCTCATTGACCCAGCATAATGAATAGAATTACCGTAAAAGAAAAAAGTAATCTAGTGATTCGACATAATCAAAAATCTAATATTTCAACGTGTTAGCGATTCTATTGAGTGTAACTACCCTACGTAGGTTGAATATATCTACAATTTGATATTAGATTTCAATTACTATAATTTGAATTTGAAAACAATAATCCCGATCGACAAAAAAAGTGTTCGTTTACTATCATTGGAATCATTATCGGTGTATTTTATGTTCATAAAAATAGAGACTCAAAGTCACTAATTTTTATAGTAGATTAGCCTCCGTACCTAATCGTTTAATCATGGAAACTTAATAATTAAGTAATTATTACTTATGGCGGCAGCTCCTTGAGTCATCCTTTCTCATTAATTTTGAAGTCTTGACGGCAAATAGTTTTCTAATGGACAAAAATAAAACTGCATTTTAATCTACTTATTCTAACCATGAAATATTTTTTAGGTTTCAAAAATGGTTGAGAAGTAGGCCTAAATGCGAGCAATGGGAGACGTTGCACTATCAATATATCTATCGCTGTATTTGGATCACGAGATAGGCTACATATTGATGATATAATTGTGATAGATTGATGGATCACGGATCAATCAATACATCAATAAGGATTTCAAAATTCATATCAATTGTCATATTGATAGAGTAGAGTCTCCTGATAGATATTACACATCAATAGGCGAAGATTCAATAGAATTGTAATACTATATTAAAGTATGGCCTGTGTAAACCCAACAGAAAAAATCATGTAGATTATCCAAATTACAAATCAGAAGAAAAAGTCGGAACAAATAGGGAAGTATGGGGGTGGGGGAGCGGGGAATAGCCGTAGTATGCTCTTCCTTCTCTTTGACACAAATGTGGATTGCGTGCGTGTTTGTGCAAGCCTACAACTACTACGGTGAGGAATGAAGGACCGGGGACTTATACACAATCGCTTGGATCAACGTTGTCATAAGTTCTTTTATATTTTGTTGCCCGGTCCGTATTTCGCCTTGTCCGTTCAATCTCTCTTGGAATGTCACCCCAAAGCCGACCCTAGGTCCAAAGCTCCCTTCACTCTCATCCCCGTCCGCTCCGGGTCCCGCTACTCCGGACAGACAAGCGCCTCTTTTCCAAGATTGCTGTCAAAGTCCCTCAACCCCCCCCCCCCCCTAACACTTCCCCTTGTCCATCGACTAACCCCTGCTTTATTTTCTCGGCCTCTATCTGATCGTACATAAAGCCACTGCTCCTAACATTCAACAATGTTATTCTCATTTTTCCATAAATAATACGCGCTCGAATGAGGTTAGAGGAAGATAGCGCATGTACAATAAGAAGTTTTCGCCTCATAGTAGCCTAGATACCAAGGGTGCAACAAACAAATATTCCCCTGTGAATATTCGTCTTTATGATTGTGTATCCATTCAATCTGAATCGACTTCTTGAGCAATCTTGATCCGAACGAAAATACATGACCCAAGAGATTGATTCAGCAATCTGAACGAGTAATAAAGCACAAAAATCTACTAGATTCGAAGGGTAGATACAGCTAATATCAGTCACAATTCAAATACGGTTGAGTCTGGCTAAAGAGGTTTTTGATCATTCGTGGTGGCAATAGTAAAAGCGTTCTAGATGCGTTTCAAATATTGAAAACTAGAACAAAACTTCATGTATGATGGATAACAGCTCTTTTACTAGTCAGGTGAACTCAGGAATCAATTTCATTCGGCAAAGTAAAGTTGTGGACGGCTATCTCAGATGTAGAATAGCTTTATTTAAAATAAATTTTCTAATATTTCTATCCTATTCCTAATTCCTATTGCAATAGTTTAGCCATCATAATTCCACCCTCATATGAGTAGTATCAAATTAATTTGAGATTGAAAATTCACGCACACATTCAATCAAATGCTCTGTCATATAGCCTTATGAAATTGACGTATTTTAAAGATTCATGTGAATGAGTATGATGAATCAGTTATCCATCAATTTCCAATCACGTGAATGTTGTATGTATTTGTTTTTATTAGCTGACTGGAGCAGAGAATTAATAATTTATTATCAATTCCATCACAAATAATTTTCTCTTCAACAAGGGAATGCTTCCTATTCCTAAAATTGGCACATTGACAATATAGGCCATCAACATCACTCCAAGGAAGTTATAGAAAATTGTTACAAAAGACCTTTTTTTCATTTTATGATATCGTATGTTATATTCCTCCGTCAGATTCAATGATTGATTGTATGATATTTGAAACATGACAGAAATAGAGCCATTTTGACATATTTTGCAACTAAACATAATTTCCACACTATGCAGAAAATGTAATGTATTATTGAAAAATTGAAGACAAGCATCAATAAACGGAAGAAAACAAGGGATATATTGGTTTTTCCTCATATTCAACTTCAGTTAAGTGAGGTGACGCGTCAAGTACATCAGATAAAATCATATTTCATATAAGATGTTTGTAAAAGTGAGATAGCTTCCAGTGTAATTCATGCATAAACTAGGGATTTACCGAATACTGAAAATATATGATTATGTGAATATATTT
Organism: Conomelus anceps; assembly: GCA_948455865.1. Taxonomy (NCBI): domain Eukaryota; kingdom Metazoa; phylum Arthropoda; class Insecta; order Hemiptera; family Delphacidae; genus Conomelus; species Conomelus anceps. Next base: position 27,278,081 of record OX418218.1, on the reverse strand, counting down.
GGCTTTGTTTTGATCCTACCTTCTAACATTAATGCAATTGTTCATAAGAATATATAAACTGATATAGTTTTAAATGAAGATCACACTCTCAAAATGTGGAACAAAAAATTAGTTAAATGGTTAATTATAGTCAGGATGGGGAATCAAGCTGAAAACTTACAAAAATATATATTTTCTTCCTAGAACAAGTAGTCAATTGAGGACCACGTGATATTTCTTTAGTCTCATTCAATTCATGACAGCAGCTGAGAAAGTGTTTGAAAGATTTCAGACGGAAGACAGAAATAATTGAATTATTCTTTTCTTGAACCAGAGATGCTTACTTAGACTTTGGTTACATTTGACAAACAAGCTCTCGCTCTTGGCGACAAGTGCTCAACAAAATTCACAGCATTCAGCATTGTAACACACAAAAGGCTTCGTCCTACAACCAGACCCATTATTCCTGTAACTCTTTAACTGAAAGGATTCATAGCTGTTCTTGGATGACATTTTCTTTGTCTTCGCTCATAATTGAGACACTTTATCCCTAGAAATCTCTGCTGGAACAACAGAAAATCTGTGAAACGTGAAATTGTCTTCTACACTGCTACTCAATGAAAGTTCGCTGGAATAAAATTTTAATTGTGAAATATAATTACCATGGGAGATTACGTTTCATCATCAGATACTACCATAACTAAATCAGTTGAGAAGATGGAGTGAAACGAATCTCTATATAATAAGCTCATAAGTTAATTAATGCATAATAAATATATTCCTGGATTTCTTGTTCCATGACGAACTGCGTTGTTAATATTAACTTTTCAAGTGAATTAAATGACTTGCAGTCAAATGTGACTGCAAGTCGTTTAATTCACTTGAAAAGTTAATAATAAATATACTCACAATCTAAAACTGAATGCAAGTCGTTAAATTTACAACAAAAAGTTAATACTAACAACGCAGATCGTTATATGGAACAAGAAATCCAAGAATTCTATCTGGTATTAAGCTCGATAAATAGTTGAGATTCAACCTAATTTACTAAAAATAAATCAACTTTAATGCAAAAATTTTCATATTTTACAGTAAAAATCGTTCTTGACGATTTTCACACCTTTGAACTTTGATTTGCTAAAAATAAATCAACTTTAATGCAAACATTTTCATATTTTACAGCAAAAATCGTTCTTGACGATTTTCACACCTTTGAAGCATGGGAAACTCTTGTGGAGTTTGTAATTAGCCTGTTCAATGGGAGTTTGCAAATTATACAGCGTATAGCTTAGTAATAGTGTAAATAGTATAATAGTGATAATGACCCTAACATAGCCATTGAACCCTAGAAATGGATGAATGGTAGAGAGGACCAAGAGTCCTAACTCCACCCTTCATGAAGACAATTAATCGATCAACCTCAGCTCCTGATGAGGAATTCCCTTTATAGATTTCGTCTGTTTAACTTATACTTTGAATAGCCAGGGTACATACATACAGGACTTACGACTCTTAGTTGGCCAACTCTTGACTGAAATGAAGTGTGGAAGAAAATTTTCTAAAGGCCTGTTTGCACAAGCAAGTACAATTTTCTGAGTAGTAATTTCTAGAATTCTATGATTTTTTGATCGTGCTAAATCAGTACAATACAGGATTTCCAACAATGACCAAACAAACTTCTGAGTCGAACTGCTGTGAAAAGTTCATGGAGAGCCTTGCAAACGATATGTTCAACTTCGATAAGAAAGTTGAGACACTGTTTGAAGGTGGTAGAGAATTTAAATCGAATTTCATCTATTAAAAAGAAAATTTCTATTAAGTTTACTTTGTGAGATAAAAAATTGAAAATTTTCCTGAGCAGTTGAGTGATTGATATTTATTTGTTACATAGCACGTATGTTTTGTCTTTTGAAGAAAACTACGGCAACTTTAAAAAATCACTTGAAAATAAAAAACAATAAGAACGAAACAAAATACTAGTAATCTACGATATCTGATCTGGAAAACCAATTAAGAATAAATAGAAGAATTCAACATAGATCCATTCTATAGTTTCACTAACTGATATATCGGATTATCCGTTATTCATGATATATCTGCAGGAAACTGAACCAGAGCACTATATACAGAGGTAAATCAATGCACTTATCATGGTATTTTGAACATTGATAAAAATTAGAGAATTGAAGGGAGTCAAAAAATAACTTCTTCATATTCAATTTCAATACCGTAATTATTCAGACTCGTGGAAGGAATTGTTCACTGCTTGCACAATTGAGCACTCAATACTCGAGGTTAATCACCATCGCAAAATCAGACTTATGCTGTGGAACAGAGTGGTACTCACACTCATCCTATCCGTCCAACACCACTCCACATCAGGTGTTTAATTTTACGATCACGGTTATCCCAAAGTATTAGATAAATCATGGAGCATCATTTATATTTTTAGTTACAGTAATCGTTTGGGAGGCCAATGATTTACCATGAGTTAGTAAATTACTATTTAGCAGACGCAATTATAATTATATTAATTAGTGGTCGATTCGACATGAAGTAAATCTAGAATGAGTAATTCAATTTTCTTATTGCGCACAGGCAACTGAAGATGATTTGAAGCGAGTGATGGAGCCGTAGCAAATAAACACTTCCGACAGAGAGAAGATAAAGCACAGATTTGCACCATCGCGCGTATAACACTGCAAGCCTGAAGCCTGAATGCAGACAGCGGCAGTGGCGGCGGCACCTTTGTTTTGGCAAGTTCATGAAAACACAAAAGGCCACGAGATGCGATATGCCCAAGTGTTGTGGCGAGACCGCTATGGGATTTTCTGAAAGCGAAAGAGCGTCGAGGATTTGTAGGGATCATCCCTCTTTGCAGCCACTTAGGGGAGGTTCTTCTTTGCCAAGATGGAGCTTTCAGTACGGTGCAAATAGAAGTTCCAACCCCTCCCCCCAACGCACATACGCACCCAAGGCAAAGGCCACCCTTCCAATACACCACACACATTGCAATTCCTCTTCAAATTAGATTGTTTTCTTACGGGGCAAACGTCACTTGGTCAGTCCATTTCGGAAAAGAAGAAAATTCTGAGTCGATTGAAGGGCTGAGTAAATACATCTCTTCCACTTTTCTCCCAACCTACAATGTTAGTCCCACTAGGAGTAACGCAAAAATGATTCACAACAAACTGCTTCCATCTGCGGGGGAGCAAAATATTTCCCAAGACATATAGGAGGGTTCCTTTCCAGGACTGGTAGATAAGATATAAGGGTATCTTGAAAACATTGAGAATTTGAATCGGAATACGGGTTTTAACGATTATTTCTAGAAGGTAGTAGAGTAGGAGTAACTAGAGACTATCTACGTTATTCATTGAGTCTCTCAGTTAAAAAATTCCACTTCAATGGACTTTCAAATGAATAAGTTCGATTCTGAAAAATGAGAGTTGTACGGTACATGGAACATATACATCAACATCATCGAAAATTATTATGACGAATGAGTGCAAATGTGTGGTGCGATTAGTTGGGCCAATGTGTACTTGGGTGCATTCGACAACATTCGTTGTCGCTAATCATTCACGAACATTGACGGAACATTTGGCAAAACATTCGGGCGAATGTGTGGCCATAGTTATGTGTGGGCATTGTCAGTTTGTATTCCTGTTATTACAAAGAAAGGGTTAACATGGTAATCACGTTTTTGCTTGTTGCTAAGCTACAGTATGTATGCAGAAAATCTTCCTAGTCCAAATTCTACTGGATAATTTATCGGTTGGAATAGACTGTGTGGCCATTAATTAAACTTCAGACCAGTTTACACTCATTTTTTTGGAGGATGAAGCCCACATAGGTCTGAGACCTGTGCGAGGGTAATGAATTGGATGATGGTGATTGATGAGTTGGACCTACAGTTTTAGGTGGGTTCCGAACCACCGGGAAGTGATTCTACAGCAGAGAACAGTGTATTTTTTGCTGGCCAATCTAATCGTTCACCCTTACAAAGAGTGCCTAGGAGAACGCAGCTTATCTCTATCTGATTGAACAGATACCTGCTACGGTTCACGGCTATCACTTCCCAATAAACTTTTTCAAGTATAATTATACTTTGTGTTATAATCAATAAATAAAAATCAAAAGATACATATGGGAGATAAAAATGGTTGTAAACATTAGATTTACTATATTGAATATTATGAGGAGAAGTGCATTAAAAATATTGCTATTCCCTTCACAAAGTAAGTGCCTATTGAAAATAAACTTTTAATATTTTCAAGGAGAAACTAAATGGAGAGTAGAAAATAATGGCAAATTACTTTAAACGTGAGCTGAAATTATTTCATAGTTTCCAAGAGGATAAATTCATGACCTGAGAAATGAGCCGTAAATAAGAGCGGCCATTATTTACACGAAATTGAATAACAAGAAAATGTTTATGGAGATAATACAGACTTATAGGGGCGCTTGTTAAAGTATTGCTCACACGATTTTCTACTCTCAATATTTTTCTCTAATACTTCACCCTCTTTTTCTAGCAGATTCTTCGTCAGATCGTACATTCCTATTTAGTGCAACACTCTCCCTAAACTCTCTCGTTTTAACGCAGCTTGGCTAACATGTTAGACTCAAGGAAGTTGAGGTTGCATTTCTTTCTCCTCTCGTTCCATGCTTCAATGTGGAATTCTTTAGCTGTGTCGGTTGGTTCAGATAAGGATGCGATTTAGGAAGAGAAAGGGTGTGGAAGAAGAGAGGAGAATATAGAATGTTGGAAAGTAAGAGAAGGGAAGAAAATCTCGTTCCAGTGAGTTGATATGTGTGCAAGTGTATGGTTAGAGTGTACAGGAAAAAGGGAAAGGATGGCATAAGAGTGACAGGGTGAGTGAGGGTGAACACTCAATAGGAACGGAAAGGGATAGGTAGTGTGTACGTAGGTGCCGAGAACTTAAAGGGAATGAAATGTTTGAGCGCATCTCGGCCAGTCCAATATCCATAAAGTAATATGAACGCCCGCTGTTCGGCCAAAAAGAGCTCGTTTCACATCTAAACACTCCACCTTTCACCACCAACCTTCTCTCGCTCGTTCACCCATTTTGTCATTCCCACTCTCTCACTCGCACCCAAACACACAAAACTCCACATAGTCTTACATCACATGCTTAGCCACCAAATTCGCCACATTAGCCATTCGCGCTTCTCTCGATTTCTCTCTCACTCGCTCTCTCTCTTTCTCTCTCTCTTTTTCACTCTTTCTCTGTATCTCTATTTCTCTTCATCTTTCTACCTGGAAAACAGAAGCAGTCAAACATTCCTACCGCAGCGTTTAAAAAACGGCGCTGCAAACATTCCCGTCATACCGTTCCGCTTTAACTAATTGAGTGATAACGTTTCAAACAGCAATTCGAAATTTGTTTTTCAATTTTCAACGGACTTTCTTGAACCTTCAGAAAAAGCAGAACAATAACGGTGGTAAATTAGCATAACGGAGATGCGTCTGTTCAACAAAATTAAATTTTTGATACCAGCGACCATACGATAGTGTGCATACGAAACAAGAGATTTTCATGATTTTTCAAAATAGGAAATAAAAGGTTTGAAATGTGTACTACTTGCTACTAGGACAAAATAATATAATCACTTCATTCTCAGCCATTATTGAAATGAGAAATTTCTCAACTCCACTTCAAAGACTTTGAATTTGACAAGTTGATTCGTGGAAGAAGAGGTGAATGCACCAAACCTGATGCCTTCATTATTATGAACTTGAAGAATGCAGTTCAATTCCAAGATTCGATGCAGTAAATGCAGTAAAATTCTACCTGAACAATGAATTGCCACAGCTTTTACATTTCAATGGTTATTCGAGAAAACCTAAATAACCCCGAGATTGAAGGTTTTTCAAAATAGGAAATAAAAGGTTTGAAATGTGTACCCACTGCTACTTGGACAAAATAATATAATCACTTCATTCTTAGCCATATGAAATACATGTATGAAAGTTATTGTTATTATTATTTTTATTTTATTTTTTTTAATTAATCTATTGATTACAGTTAGTTGGATTAAATTATTTATTAGCCTATTATATTCAGATTCAATTCTGGATCTCCATTTTCCAAAACCATCAATCCAAGTCACATCCATTATCAATATCCCAGTTAAACTTTGGAAACAAGCTCAGCTAAAAATGGATATTTCACAGTGGTAGTTAGCAACTTGTCATTGTTGGATCGGTTAGTCGCTGACGGCAGTGATAATCTCGTTTAAGCTGCCAACAATGTTGTCAAACAGTTGGACAGCTGTAATAAATTACGTCTTTGGTATTGAATTCTCTGACAGTTGAAGCGCTTTGTATATTGAAATGGTTACTTTCAGTTTGTCTGTTATTTGGACTTCATTGCAGATGAAGGGTTAAGTCAGAGTAATGTTGCTTGTGAAGCATTCATTCAGTATGCATTCACTCAGTATTTGAAAAATCACCAACTATATTGAGAATTATTCGTCCATGTCTTTTATAATTGTCAAAATATGGTACCTCTATTTACAAGTCTGTCACAGAGAATGCAGCTTCCTGTCGTCTCCGAATATTTTGTATCGCTGACAGTTTCAATTAGACTACTACACTGGTTTCAGGTTTCACTGTAGGCTGCATGCATAACATGAATAAACGACATGAATTCAATTTGTGTTTCAATCACATGTACTACAAAACAAATAATTTTAAAAATCTAGTTGTCGTGTGATATCATATGTGTATATGAGGCTGCTTTATTCTGCTCTATTTAGTAAAGGAAATGTGATATTTGTGATATTGTGAGATTTTATTCATAAATGATTTATATTGCCAAAAATCACAATAAAACGCGATAATAGTTTATTGTTTGAATGGATTCACAGGATCCCGCGTTAGATGGGAAGGTTTCACGATTTCCATTTCAAATGGACTGGAAGAGAAATGGAAGGAGTTCCAGGAAATATTTTTGAAAAATGCATTTTCAGTTTAAGTGACGGAAAAGGGTAGTATCTGATACTCAGCATACTCTATCTACGGAATGTATCAGAGAGGACTCTTGACTAATGCAATCTCAATTTTTTGTAAATATTAAAACTCCCTACGTCCTTATTGTGTCTTCTTTGTTTCTATTGAAATAATAAACGGAAATATTATTCTATTAATTGAAATGTTATTCTACTAATGAAAATAAAGTTATAATAATTATTTTCAATGATTGATGGCTCGATAATTGATAGTTAATAATAGATTAAAAGATATTTTGATAATTGGATAAGATTTCAATCATTATTGACAACTTATATAAAGGAACAAAGAAGCGGAATGCTTAATATTTAAAAATTTGTTATAAATTGTATATATTTCTTATTTGAATAAAAGCTAATTCTATTCTATATTCTATATATTATATATTCAAAGAAGCGGAATGCACGAGAAATAATAGAACTGGCGTATTTGGGAGTAATAGAGATAGAAGAAATGATGTAAAAATGTGTGATGTTTGGGAATCAGTCAGAAAGGTAAATAGGACAAAAAAGGGTTGAAAAGGCTGGATAAATATTAGAGTATTCGACTTCAAAACTAATTCAATTTGATTTTTTGTAATGAGATTATAGTGTACCTTCAAGCCCCGTATACCTGCCTTAACATTGTCAGCCGATCTTCATTTAACGCATCAATGCACAGCAAGTGAGTGATCTCAAAGAAAACTCAACAAAATTGACAATCTATCCAATTGTTGAACGTGAGAGTGCAGACTGGCTGCTCTCCTGCAATCAGGCAAGGCCCTTTTTGTACAGCTCGAATGAGATGAGATGGGGCCAACTGACGTCTCGCCAACATCAACGACGAGAATTTAGTCCGGCACGACCAGACAGCATCGCCAGACCAGCCGTTGTCGCATGGCAAACATTTCAATTATTTAATCAGAGCGCATACACGAAGTTTAACGAACATAATTTAGTAAATTAATTCAAGGCGAAATTGAATGTAATATCCAAGGGAGGGCGAGAAAGAGAAAGAGTGAGTGGGGGCGAGAGTTAGAATGTTAATAGCGTGCGAGTTCTGGTCATGGCTTTCTCTCAACTCACTCATCAGAGGAAGAAGACAAGTTAGAGTGAAGAGAGGGCAGTCCAAGTCCAAATTTCTCCCCTCCCCCTACCCTCCGCAACACCAATCACCACCCCGCCATCATTGCCCAATAGCATAGCCTCGTCATTAGCCAGAGACAATGTTTGAAGTGAAATTACAAGGGGTCCGTTTCAATCACTTCACGAGGTGGCTCTGCTAGAGGTGGTGGTGCTCTCCACCATGACGCATTATTGCGAATAGAAGCCAAGAAGCCAGCCAGCATTCCAGCAGGGCCTCACTATATACTGTACAGTATATAGAGAGGCCTTGATTCCAGCTGCACGTTTCGAGGAATCAACCACTTGCCAAACGAGCCAGCAGCAACACGATACCTCCTTCATTCATTGCTTAGTACCAAAGAGTACTCTCAATAGTGAACACAGTTGGCTTAATATTAATCATACGTACTCAACAATACAATATATTTGGTTCACTCTTCTCAGTACTACTCAGTTTCACAATTTGGATACCCGTATTAGTTTATTTATTTTACCACAATTGATGTCGTTATGTTTAGTCACACACTTTTAATTAGTCATAGTTTACTAATTATTGAAAACAATAATTGAAAATCAAAGAAAAATTGTGGCTGTAATTCATTTAAATTGTGAATGTCATTCAACAGTAGTTTTCTAAACAGTTATCGTGGGTGAACCCCACGGTCTAATGAAATGAAAATTTTCATGAAATGAAAAACAGTCTAATGAAATAAAAATTACAATTATTGTAAAAATTGGATTTGATCATAAATCCGGTTAACTGTTTGCCAGCTACTACTACTACTACTACTACTACTATTGTAATTGCCAACAATTGTAATTTTAAAACACTATTAATTTGATTGTTAAATTCTAAATATTGTAAAAATAATTTTTCATAAATTTTTTTTGTAAAAAGAAATTTGATTTGTTGTATTGAACCTTGTCAAGCAACCTTGCAGGTTTGCTTAAGGTTATATAATTTTGAATGAATAAAAGATTTTTCTATTCTATTCTATTTCTATACTACTACTACTAGTTGCGGCTCAGCACTCGAGCCGAGTAGACGTGTTATGTCGAGCTCCGTTGATGTAATTGTTTATCGGCTGTTGCCGGTCGGTACTTGTGTCAGTGGAGTCATTGTTAAGTAGTGAAAAGTAGTTTTTTCTATCTTCTATGAACGCTCTCACTTTTTAAACTGTATTCAACCTGTAGAAAGATGAAGTGCAAGCGATGTGATAAATCTCTTCCCAAGGATGGAAATTTTGTTTCTTGTTCGGCTTGTGCAGAAGGTTTGCATTATTCTTGTTCTGGCTTGTCAGAACAGTCTTATATTCGCATGTCTAAATCAAAGCGTGGTCAATGGAAGTGCTTAAGTTGTAGAGAATCTGCTTCAACATTTTTATGTTTATGGTGTACATGAGAATATTTTGACAGGTATTATTCAAACACAGATATCTGATCACTATTCAATAACAATGCAAATTTTGAGTAGATATAGTTCTGAAAATAATGCCATATCTAATACTCTTAGGATTAATGAGGGTCAGGTGAAAATTAAACTAAGTAATATAGATTTTCAAGTTTTCTACTCAATGGATAATCCAACAGTTATATATAATGAAGTTACTAAGATATTTAATGGAATTTATCTGAACAGTACAACGAATGTTTATAATTTTTATCATGATGATTCAAGAAATGTCTTTAAATTTAGAAAACCATGGATGAATAGAGAATTGTTGACTCTTATAGATAAGCGAGATATGCTTTTCAAAAGATGGAAGCTAACTAAGTTAAATGCTCACAGAGTTGAATATAAAAGGCATAGAAATTGGTTAAACTTAAGAATAAAGAAAGAAAAAGAAAACTATTACAAATGTAAGTTTGATGGCCAAAGGAAAAATATAAAAAAGGTATGGGGTTTTGTTAATAGTTTATTAGGTACCAATAGGAATAAATCTATTGAAAGTATAGTTATGAAACATATGCCCCTTAAAAAAACACAGGAAATAGCTAATGAGTTTGCAGAATGTTTTTACTCTACTGTGCAAGATATTATTCATCCTTGTGGGTTTAAATTTACATTAGATGTACCAAATTCTTCTTTAAATTGCAGTTTCTTTTTACCGCCAGTGTCGGCAGAGTTTGTGAGTAGAGAATTGTTGAGCATGGATAGGAAAAAATCACCTGGTTTTGATAATATACGATTGAAGGATTTATTGTTTTTGGGCAATGATATAGTTCAGCTTTTGCAATTGCTTATAAATAAAGTTATAAAGACTCAATGCTTGCCTGATGGTATGAAGGTTTCTATTGTCCGTCCTATTCATAAAGGTGGGGACTATACAATTTTAAAAAATTTTAGACCTATTGCCATCTTATCCATATTTGAAAAAGTTTTTGAAAAACATATGGCTAAAAGAATCAGTAGTTTCCTACAGCAACATAATGTGATTAATGAGTTTCAGTATGGGTTTATAAAAGGGCTAGGTACAAATAAATTGTTATCAAATTTCTCAGATTTCATAAATGGAAACTTGAAGAATAATGTACATAACCTGTGTCTCTTTATAGATTTTTCAAAGGCTTTCGATACTATAGATCATAACATTCTATTACAAAAGTTGTCTCATGTAGGTGACATCATACATGGGCCAGTACTAAAACTGTTTGAGAGTTATCTTGCAAATAGAAAATTTATTGTCAAAATTAGTAATGATTTCAGTCAAGAGAAGATTTCGAATGTGGGAGAGCCTCAAGGGTCAGTCCTGGGGCCTCTATTATTTTTACTTTACACAAATGATTTACCTGAATATTTGAAGCATTGTAAAATATTCATGTTTGCAGATGATATCTTACTAATTTCTGCTCATAAGTCTTTAGAAACAGCAGAAATACGGCTACAACATGATACAAATACTCTTGCGAAATGGTCTCACAATAATTTTTTGAATATCAATGTTGTTAAAACAAAGGTGTTACATATAACTACACCGTATATGAGTAGCATTAGAGAGCCAAAAATTAAGTACCATTGCTGTGAATGTTTCAAATTAAAAGAGAGAAAAATATATGTTTGTACTAGGGATTGTCAATTTATCTTAAACTGTTCTTCATACAAGTATCTTGGTGTAACAGTAGACAATTATTTTCGATGGGATATACACATTAAAAATGTTTGTAACAGGTTGAAACAAGTTTTAGCCAAAATGCATTATGTGAAAGATTTGATTCCTAGTAAAGTAAAGAGGATGATGTATATAGCTTTGGGTGAGTCTATCATGAGATATGGTTTACAAGGGTGGGGTTATGCCAGTGATGTTTATTTGAGAAGAATAACTTGTGTTCAGAAAAAAATTTTATGTTTGATTAGTGATTCACCTAGAAGAATTCCATATGAAAACCTCTTGAATAGGTGTAATGTTTCAAGTATTAAAGGCTTATTTTTGTTTACAATAATAATGGAGAATTATTTTAGTAAAAAGTATTTAGTTCTTAAAGAAAGCCGTTATGGCTTGAGAAATGAGAGATATATTGTTCCATTTGCACATACTAATATTGCAAAGAATAATTTATCATATATTGTTCCAAAAATATTTAATGATTTACCTGAGTGCTGCACTAAGTTTGTAAATATGAAATTGTTGAAACGAAATTTAAAGGTCTGGCTTAATCATTATACGTTAGATAATGTTTAGTTTAGTTGTTCCTAAGGAATTTCATTTAATAGAGAAATAATTAATTCAGGTTGATTGAAGTTATTATTTTATTTTGTAATTGAGAGCTGAGCCAACAATTGTAATTTTAAAACAGTATTAATTTGATTGTTAAATTCTAAATATTGTAAAAATAATTTTTCATACATTTTTTTTGTAAAAAGAAATTTGATTTGTTGTATTGAACCTTGTCAAGCAACCTTGCAGGTTTGCTTAAGGTTATATAATTTTGAATGAATAAAAGATTTTTCTATTCTATTCTATTCTATTCTACTACTACTACTACTACTACTACTACTACTACTACTACTACTACTACTACTACTACTACTACTACTAGGTTTTAATTTATTAATAACATGATTCCATGATACATAGTCATATTCCTAAACTGTTCAGAATCACTTTCAAAGAAATTGCATCACAGAAACGGCGTAAACAAATAAAATTAATATTGGTTATTCTTTTGTCCACCTGATTCCAATGCATTTGTCTATTCCTATAAATCACGTCATGTTTTGTCATCTTAAATTCCCATTAAAAATAATAGTTTTTGCTTTGAGGAATCCCGCCATGACTAATTTGAATTCAGTTTTCTTGCGTTTTGTTTTTTCAGAAACGATTTTCAATAGCTATCATTTTAACGCACATTTAATATTGTCTAAGCTACTTTTAATCTCTAATTATTGGATTTTTGGTTTCAGGGAGAATCAATAATTTTTGTGATTTAGTATAGAAAAAAATAGAACTAATACACATCATTTAAAAAACACAACAGAAAACGTACACATTAGAACAATAACATATTTAACGATTTTTAAAATCACATCTTTCGTATCATTAGTTAAAACGATCATTTTAAAATCACAAAAAAGATAACGTTCACATTAGAACAATAGCAAATTTAACGATTTTTAAAATAACGTTCTGATAAGATACAATTTAATTTAGGTGTGATATAACTTAATACAGGTCAATGCTATTCTTTTCAACGTTCAACTTTAATAATGCCTAATAGTGTGCCCCATTTAAAGTGATAAAATTAACGAATTAGACTTGTACATTCCAAACACATTTAAAGTTTTACAACACTTTTGGCAACCTACTCCGTTCTTGCTCCTTCTTCTCCAACAATTTCAACTTCTATCTTCCAAATTCTTGCCGCTATCTGCTTTCTGGAGGCCGTTATTCTCTATTATTCGTTACTTAAGGCTTGGAGTGATTCCATTCAAGATTCATCTGGGAAAGTGCCGACCTTAAAGAAGCATACGATCTCTTTCTGAGTGTAAACTTTTAGATCTACTGCTGTTCGAAAGTAATTAATCGGGAGCTCAGTTCTTCCTTGCCGCTCGTAATTGATCCTTATATCACCAGGATTTGTGGAGAACGTGCGAGAATCATCGACCCACAGCTTCTACGAATAAATAGCGCTCGCTCAGATTCATTCCTTGATTGTTTTCCAAAAAAGAATCTCAACAGCTGTGATTAATAATATCCATTTATCTATCCCTGAATATTTTATGAGTGTTCTATTAGTGTTTTATTCCATGATTTGTTTAATCATCAGGCAAGTAATTCATCATGTTTGCATCAATCAAAACAAAGGAGAAAATGAGTTTTGAAAATCACTTCTTTAGTGAGATTAGGGAGAACTATAAAACTATATTTTCATACATCTCCATCACAGATCGGAAATATAGAAGAGCGAATACGCGAAGAATAAAGTGAATTCCCAAGCATAGACTCTAAAGTAATACTATTCTACAATAAATGATAATAACCTGAACATATACAACCTACTAAAAAATACTTGGCTTTTTAATTAATAACTAACAACTTAAAAACATGTAACTATAGATTAACCAATCTATACTTATAACCCAATAACTACTTCACCATAGCAACTAGAAACTTGACCATGACAAACGTCCACTTTTCATACTACCAACTTATCTTAAAACAAATACGTAAAGGCCTATTCACACTTATCGGGCACGGCAAGGCAAGGCAAGGACTCGGCAATGTCTAGACTAGACCAATCAAAACATGGGTTCATGATGTCATCAATGTCTTGATTGGTCGAGACATTGCCGAGTCCTTGCCTTGCTTTGCCGTGGCCGATAAGTGTGAATCGACCTTAATTCAGTTTAAACAAATAAATGAAAAACAGAAACCTATCGGAATCACAGAGCCATATCGATCAACTTACAATACGAATTAAAAATGAATTTAGTTATTTTTCAAGTTTTAATTGCTTTTGCTTAGTCGGTTAATGACAACTGAGCAGTCTAATATCGGTTATCCGAAATTGCTCTCATACCGTGCTAACTGACGTTTGGCGGGAGCAGTGACGGTTAATCGGTACCGCGCTAATCTCATGAGACTATCCATCTTTGTCAACGGATATGCTGACTTTTTTAAATTGTATGACCACAATCGTCTCCAGACACCAGACACAGACACAAAATCGAAAAACCGATTGCTATTCTTGGTTTGTAGTGGTACCTGAAGTCTCGCTTCTCTTTCCTAGTAATTCATTGCTAATCAAAAGATTTCATTGTAATTGCCAGTAAAAAACAGCTACAGTAAAGTAAAGCCTCGGTTTCCAACTATGCAGAATCGGACAAGCGGACAGGGTAGTAATACACTACAATTGATTCTTTGGTATGAAAACTTTTATCGATAACTTCAATTATTGTGTATTCCTGCCCTGTCCGCAGTCCATTTTTTCAAATCTACGCAGTAGAAAACCAAGGCTCAATGAATGCCATGACTATTTATTCCAACTTTATTATTTTGACGTGATATTAGACTCCATCTAGAATTTCAACAAAAATAATATTTATCACGTAGAACTTGAAATATTTTTTTTCAATTTCTGCTATATTCTATTTTCAACTTAGAGTAGTGCCACTAAGACAATCTCAAATCAAGCATCATCTCAATCAATCTCAAATCAATGCAATGATGTATAATCACCATAGAGATTAAAGGAATTGAGAAAATTATGTTTTCAGACTCAAAAATACCTCAAACAAGTAACATTTTATAAAACTTTGGAAAGAGCAGGAGACTCACCATTTCCTATTGGTTTGTGAATCAAGAAGGATAAAATAAGTTATTTAGATAAACTAAAGGTACAATGTAAATTGAGTGTTTAAATTCACAACAGATGAAAATTGTAATGCATTGTAAATGTAAATTGTAAATTGCATTGGAAATGAAGGAAACATTCACCAAGAGTACACATTTCCTATTGTTTTTTAGTTTAGGGAAACTTTTTTGTATTTTGTGGTTTGTGTTTTAGTTGTACTGGCTGATACATACGTTGCCGTTTAGAAAATCCATTACCAGAAGGATTAGATGGAAGAGCGCGAACACTTGCAAAGTAAACCCATTTGCAGTTGACCCTCTAACAGTGTTTGCTCGGTGAATCTCGATCCGGCTTGCACCCAACAGCAGAGGAAGCAGCCTTGAGCGGCAGTGGAGGCATAAAGAGGATTAATTTATGAAGGAGCGAGCGGCAGATATTTAACCTCGTCAGATAGCTTGAAGGGCGGGTGGGATAGAGAGGAAAACATCAGTTCTCAGACAGGCACACGCACAGGCGCGTTCATCCGTGTCGTGAGATGTGATCGAAGAGGGAATGCTCGAGTAAGACCCACCTATCCCAAGGGACATCCTCACAGAGATGTCTCCAAAATGTGACTTCGAATTTCTACGACAAATCAAGGAGCTCTCCGAGATAAAATCAATGGACCTTCCGAAATTTCTTACGTATTTGTGCAGGAGATTTCAAATCTCCACCTCGGGCGCGTCCACGACCCAACAGAATCATCCCGTCGCCTTTCAATCTTCAACTGGCTAAAATATTACGATCACGTAACACTCTCCATCATTGTATCTCACGCTGACTCTCCACTATCACGATCCGGAGACCTTCTGTGCTGGACTCCTTCTATTTGGGCAGTGACGTCCGCCAAGAAAGAAAGTCAACAGTCCCAACTCATGCCAATTCAGGTTTCCTAGACGTGAAAGCCTTCAGCGTCCAATTATATAACTCGATTGAAGGGCTACAGTCAATTTCAATAGGTTTCATCTTGTTAAATCTCTATATCTCGTCATATTTTTCCAATTCACCAGTTCTCTTGTTTAGTTTTTACTAATCAATCCAGACAATATTTTTATGAGATTTCAAAATATGTGGCGCATTCCAACGTTCTAACTGACTACATACGTATGATATAATTTTGATAATAATTCAGAACAAATTAAACTAATAATTTCTTTGTAATGAAATGAATAGTTGATGAAGATAAAGGAATTTTGACTTCTTTGCAGCGGCATTTTTCCCATACTGTTCCATTTAATACTATTCCTGGAACTACACTTAAAAAGTACTAATTTTGTCTCTCTTCTTCTTTCCCTATCCCTTATGCCGTTAAGCGTCGGGTTCCCTCAGCCATTCTCTAAACCTTATTTTGTCCTGTGCCATTCTTTTAACCTCATTCTTCGTTTTACTCCTTCCTGCTGCTATGTTCTCAAGGACAGAAAACCCATTGGTTGGTTTGTTCGAACTCTGGTATTTATGTGAATTGGCTGAACTGAGTTTTAATAATATAAAGACACTGATAATTGTTTCCACTCAATTCATTACATTTTTCTGAATTTACTATCATGGTTCAATAAGGTTGCTGTTGAAATTATTTTTCAATGTTTTTCTCTCATGAATATAAAAGAGACAATCATAAATTTCTCATTTCTGAATTTCTAAACATTTATGTATTTTTCTCTTATGTTTCAGAAATGCTTAAAACTTATTTTAAGAACACTTTCTATATGGTAACTATAATGAAGAATAATCTCGGGGTACCTAATTTCTAAAAAGTATTGTATTTATTTCTATGTATAACTGTATCTATAATTTTCTTATGTGTTAATGTGTCAAATTAATATCATGTGGAGAGAAATAAATTTAATTATTTTTTAATAAATTGGGACGGAAAATCAGAGTTTGGACCTACCGAAGTTTTTCTCTTACGAGGAACAGACACATCAGATAGCTAAGATGAGCGAGCTCTTGAGCTCCATTATGTGAACTGGATAATTTGCAGCTTTGATGTGCACCAGGACACAGGCACGTTGAAGCCTTTCTTCCTTCTATTAAAAGACCCATTTTATTAGTCGGCAAATGTGACCTGAAGCCAGGTCTTCTTCTCTATTGTACTCCACGCTTTTGAAGTACGCTACTACACACTTAGACCAGCTCCCGTATATTAAAAGTGAGAATAAAGAGGTGATATCCTTTGATGAAGGTGAAAGATTTCAAAAAGATCGCACTTTCAGGAAATAATCCTTCCCAACAAACACGAAAAAGAACAGACTTTGAGCAAGATGCTTCTAAAATAGCTTTGTAATAAAAATGTTCCTAAGAGGCCTCTAATCCTAACATCAAGAGAATGGGCAGTTGTGTTTAATATATAAAATTAAGAATTTACATGTTTTTGCAGCATTTGTAAAATTTTTATTTTCTGATAAGAGGTGGGTTTCGAGCTTGAAATGAAATTTGTATCCAATAGAAGATTATTAGTCTGAAATGAGAATTTTTCTTAAACTCTCTCTAATGAGAAAGCCGTTCCTTTTCTATATACATATTCCAGTCAGGTTCATGATGCAAACAAGAAAAATCAATACCTACTTTGAATAAAAAATGCTTTTTATTATTAATAAGCTTTTCAGTTCAATTCCATCAATGCGGTATTAATTTTTCCTGGAATTCATAACGGTATGAAAAATGAGGAAAACATTACAGATATTATGGAAATGAGAGCATTTTCCTTAATACACCAACGAACGTTTATTCCTTATATTAGATGCAGAGTGTACAACAACAATAACATAATCCGCTTTTTTCACAATAGGAGTATAAAAACGTATTGTTTAATTATTTCGCTATATACAAAAAATTATTTTATCTCTGGATGGTGATGGTAACAACAAGAGGTGGAAAGGAGAGGCTCGGGATTGTTCCTGATGGGCGAGGTATGAGTGGGGGAAGGTGGTTCTGTAGAGTTTGCGCAGGAGACCATCTGATGATAGGATCGATCTCGCCACAACAGTGGATTCTGACTGTATTATGGAGGCTGTGCTGCTTCTAGCCAGGTAACAGCTCTAATGAATAGAGGTGAGAAAGGATAGGAGAGGAATTAGGAGGAGAGAATAGAATGAACAGAGATAGGGGACGAATAGATAGAGGGGATCAAAGAGTAAAAGGGTGGTGTGTGGTAGTTGGTAGGACAGTGAAGAGTGAGAAGTCACTGAAACGAGAGAGACTTAGTAGTTCTGTAGAGTCAACCAATGAATAGACTGCTGCTCTAAGGCTCAGAGTGATATCGGGTCATGTCTCTCCTAAAGAGTACCAAGAGATTAGCACACATACACACTCACCCAACCAGCTTAACCTCAACCAACTGAAGAAAGATTAGTAGCAAATCACAGTAGATACTAGTGAATAAATCGATTACAAAAGAAAAATAAAAAAAGCCTCGCAATTCTCCAGTACACCCCCACTACTTGTTTCCCTGTGAGTTGTAAGCCTGTAAGTTGTGTGCACGAGTTGATAGGGTGAACTGTCCCCAATCGATGAAAGTCGTCTGCATCGGATCAACTGAGTTCCATCTATCAAGCCAATTAAAACAATCTATCACGTCTTTTCCTAGCCAATGAAAGACTGGTTAGCAGACCAATGTTAACATGGCTAGCCAGTCACGCTAAACCCGAACTACAACAAGCAGGATCATCACTGAAGGGATAAGAGTAAAAACAAGGATATAGGATAATGAATTGATATAATAAAGTACTCATAGGCGAATTAAAAACATTATTGGGTGATTTTATTGATGAAAATAATTATGTACTGTATTCGTGAGGGGGAGTGGACACAAAACTTACAATCCAGATGAGAAAAGACACCCAAGATATACTAGATGGATTGATATGAAGTTCGGGACAGGAAAGAACAGGTAGAACAAGAAGATGAAAAGAAGAAAAAAGAGGAAGAGAAAGAGAAATAATGTAGAAGGAAAAACGAAAAAAGAGGGAGGAGAAAAATAAGGAAACAAGAATGTACTGTATGACGTATGTGGTGAGTACTATGCTAGTGTATTATTGATAATCAGACTCTACTAGATGCCTAGAAAAAGGCTATTTCAAGAGAACAGCACAAGACCACACGACTCTAGTTATATAATAAGTTCAAAACCAATGGAATTCAGAGAATTTTTTTTCAAAATTAGACCATTAATTTCACCATTGGATAAAATCAGTTGGGCAAGGAGATTTTACAGAAAATATTTACATAACTTTTTTGTTTTTGGAGGATGAAGCCCACATAGGTCTGAGACCTGTGCGTGGGTAATGAGTTGGATGATGGTGATTGATGAGTTGGACCTACAGTTTTAGGTGGGTTCCGAACCACCGGGAAGTGATTTTACAGCAGAGAACAGTGTATTTTTTGCTGGCCAATCTAATCGGTAACCGTTACAAACAGGACCTACGAAAACGCAGCTATATATAGCTTTATAAGCTAGCTTATAAGCAGCTTTAAAGCAGCTTAATAAGATAAAGATGAATTTTTACAAAAAAATACCCCTAATTTCATTATCAAATAAAATCAGTTGACACAAAATTCTTAATGAGGAAAGTAGTAATGTTTCCAAGAAAGCATATTGAGGAAAACAAAGGGCGATATCGTGCAACTCTCATACATTGGATACGGAAGTTTCATTGTGGAGAATGAGGGAGCTTATTAATGTGACAGAATGCCGGAGTATAGAGACTAATAAAGTGAAAGGTAATGGTAAAGAAGCCTTTGAGACATCATGAAGTGCATAGAATGCGAAGAAAATGTAAATTGAGTGAGATAAAAGCAAGTCAGGAAGGAAAATGCCATCCTAACACCATTATTCGCCTTTGTTAAAGCATATTCAGGTTCAATGAATTTGAGTGCTAGAGACACATAAATATGGTATCAATTTACATGAACTGAAATTGAAGAGGCTGCAATTCATTTCAGATGGAACCTTATAATTAATATAATATAGGCTAATAAAATTTAAAATAGACGCCCACCTAACAGAACACTCAATAACAATAATTGATTTCCAGATTATACAAAACTAATTTTAATTGAAGCTACATTCATTACTGTAACTGTAACTAATTTACTACTGTGACTGTAGCTAACTAATTGATAGATCAACTGCATCCAATTGAGCGTTATCCGCTTCTGTATTGATAAAAAAGTCAATATAAATGTGAAGTTTTATGCTTGCTCATTCAATTTATTTTGTATGGAGAAATAATTATATATTATACTAAAGATGTCTCATTCGAATATAAAATTAGCTGAATATATTTAACGATTAGAATGTCCCCGATTGCACAAACGTCCCATAATAAAGA
Organism: Conomelus anceps; assembly: GCA_948455865.1. Taxonomy (NCBI): domain Eukaryota; kingdom Metazoa; phylum Arthropoda; class Insecta; order Hemiptera; family Delphacidae; genus Conomelus; species Conomelus anceps. The sequence continues at coordinate 27,257,799 of OX418218.1, read as the reverse complement.
TGGTTCATTATCCTTTCCACTTTTACGCCAACCTTCTTTGTGAAGGCATATGATTATTTATTTATTATCTATGTACAACTTTACTTTGTGTTAGAATGAAGAGGAAGCAACAGGAATTATACCTATATATATGCTAGCATTCGTATGTTCTATATATCTTCAATGCTGGAACAGACACCTAGTATGAATGTATGAAGGTAGTTCCATTAATCACGCACATGCGCCATTTTGTTATAACTGAACGTAACAAGCTTAATATTAAAATCCAATACCAATCATTAATACATGTATTTTATCATTTTAAACGCTAATTTACTCTTCAAACCATATACTAATTATATTTATTCACATTATTCAACTTATAACGGATTAATCAACCAATTTATATACTATATTTCAAACTCAGCTCATCTTGAAATTTGAAATTTTTAGTTGGCTCTGTTGGCTGCTGAATTGTAATCTAGCAATCATTGCACGAATATCTGAACACTTTAAAACTAAATGGTGTGATAGTATAAAAATAGCATAGTATGATAGCAGCTTGGTATAAAAGTGGAATGGATAATGAACCTTCATAATGATGGGACGTTTCTGCAACCGGGGGTGAGTGATGTGTTAGAGTATTATACTTGTGTTTCAACCCTACAAATTTTTGGTGGATTTTCAATTATTTTCTATTAAAATAGGAAGTGCAAATGAATAATGGCAGGAAACTGAGGGAATGGAGAATAAACAAATAATAAATACAGAACAGTGTATTTGTATTGTGCATTTTTATGGAAGAAGCACACAACGGATTCAAACTAGGATCAGGTACTGATGAATAATAAGCTTAACGCGGATATTTCCAATATCCAATAAACCGTACCTGAGAGCAGGCGAGCATTGTTAAATATTGTTAGCTACATTTCACGATAGAATTATTTCCATAAATAACAAACTCAACATTCTAATTGGAATAAAAATACTATATTTTCATTGATATTGAGAGCCCACAATCTCGAACAACTACTACTGTGTTTCAATGACAAAGTTTTTTTAATTTTTTTTTTTAGATTACGTCTTGGAGACTCCAGTTAAGGAGTATAGGACAAATCAGATCAACAATTATACACTAGATACCATAATTACTATGTCAATTAGTTGAGGTGAGGCTTAATTTTGATGTGAAAGGAACTCTTGTACACTATAAAAAGCTTTATCAACTAAATTTTTTTTTTCAATTTTTTTTTAATATTTCTATATTTTCAAGACTTTTTGAAAACTGCGGTAGATTGTTGTAGAGTTTCCTACCAATATAACTAGGTTTTTGTTTGAATGAGCTACTATTGTGACTCACCAAGTGATAATTTCCTCGGCTTCTTGTATTATAATCGTGTACATCAAGATTTTGGTTAATATCATTCGTTTTACATATAAAGTAGCTTCATACACATATAAGCAGGGTACAGTTAGGAGACCAAGTCTCTTGAAGAACGGCCTACATGAATCTAATCTATTTACTCTTTCTATACACCTAACCGCTTTCTTTTGGATCTTAAACACCCTATGAAGATTTTGTTTTGATGTATCACCCCATACTAAGATGGCATACCTAATATGTGACAGTAGGAGCCCAAGGTTATTTATAAATCGTTATTAAGGATTTTATATTAGATACTTAAATAAAAAATAATACTGCTTTTAGCCTTGAACCTCCTAACTATTTAAATAGTTTTAATTTAAGTACATGGTTATGGAATAGACAGCTAGAATTCTTATATTTGTATATTATTATTAAGTATAATAATAATAATAATAATATCGTGTGACCTGGCTAGCTCAGGTCTGGTGTCAGAGTTATCAGGTCGCACCTGAATAAGTCCAGGGCCTCTGTCGTGACTTAAGTGATACAAATAGACTTATGTATTAATTCATTAATTATTTGAAAAAAGTCATTAATGAGGATTTGCATGAAGTTAGGGAACATTCTGTTGAAAAGTATACTGTTAGTGAGTGTAGTAGTGATATTAGTATGGTATTACATGAAAAGAGAAAGTTTTCCGTCATTTACGTTTTAATATGAGGTTCAGGTTCAACTCGATGCATTCAATAACTCAAAACTATTTTTGTACCAAAAGTTGCGTGCATGATCATACAAGTTGTTTGATTTTTAAAATTATTTCCTAATAATTATGATTACTTCTGCTTTTAATTATAATAATGTTTATTTATTTATTGTGACAAATTTACAACAAGTGTGAAGGAGCAACAAACTCAAGTCCAAAACTGCTCCCAAATCTATATATATATATATAAATGAATGAATGTCTGTCTGTATGTATGTATGTATGTATGTTCCCTATAGACTTCAAAACTACTTGACAGATCGGCATGAAACTTTGGGAATATGTTGTGTGAATATTGGGGATTAATTAATCCATTTTACAGACATAACCTACTGAACTTGCCGGCCAAACAGCTTAAAGAAACAGCTGATAGTAGTCGACAGTTTGGGCAAGACCCTTCGCGGCGTTATTTACGCTGTCTGAAACGCAAAGACTTTGCATGTACCGTGTAGTCGGAGCCTTGCAGTATGTAGGAAACATATGACTGGGGTATGATGAAATGTAATTATGCCGGGTTGATGACATCTGTTAATCAATACAGCTAGAAATTTGAAATGTAGTCTCAGTAGGAGGTGGCGAATAATAAAATCAAAAACCTAGCTTCTACCCTAATAGTAGGAGGTTTAAATTTGAAATGTTCATTGAGAGGTGGTGAGTAAGATCTTACTGTGTAAGAAAACAACGAAGGAGGCCTCTCTGATCAGCTGGAAGAGCCCTAGCACTAACTTCTTCCCTAATAGTCCTAGAACGTTGAAATTTGAAATGTAACTACAGTGGGAGGTGGCTAATAATAAAATCAAGAATTTTTTATGAGAACGCAGCAACGCGCGTCGGGCCAGCTAGTTACCACATAAAAAAAAATCACGTAATTTATCATGATACATCAATCAGCTGTTCTCAAATATTCTCTCTGATAACTGTCACTGAATTGTTTACGTTCTAAGTTGTTTACTAAGCTGCTAACAACTTCATGATCGTTGTTATCAAAAAAGCCGAAACATATTTAGTCTTATTTCTAAACATAATCCGTACGAAGGACGGGCACAATAGCTAGTTTTGTATATATGTTACAGTGTCCAAAACATTGAGGTTAACATAGACTAAAAATTTAAGATATGCTGAAAACCTTCACTCGAAAAATAATAAAATTAATCTTCTCACTTGACCACTATTAATTTAAAAGTTGATCACTTCTGTTTCTGCATTTATGTATAGAATAATGTAGAATTTTCTAAAAAAAACATTTCTACATCTACAGTGCAACTGCTAACTTGAAGATGATTCGTGGCAGCATATTTCTATCAGGGCATAGAAAAATAAATTACTCACATATGACAGAAAGTCTGGCGTTCGCCCGGATGGCTTTGTGGAACTTGGCTGGACCGACTTGGCACTGAAATTCAGCATCGTCTTCTAAGCTGGCGTTGACTACCCTCAAATTATAGACGCCGTTACTGCTGTCTCCAGTCATCGAATACCTTGGATAGCCGGGGATGATGTGGTTGAAGCCTGAAAACAACAATTATTTTCATCAGTTTACACATTCGTTCACCTACTATCCATTGGTCAATTATTTTTTGTCTAGTGAAAATTATTTATTAATAAAAAACAACGACTACCAACTTATACTAGAAAACTTGAGCATCTCCATTCAAGGGCAGTTCCAGCCAAAGTGCACACCCACCACCCACTGATTATATTTTTGTATAAAGGTAAAGCTAAAGGTGCGGTGATAAAAAGCAATGACTGCAAACGTACCACCATTTATGCAAAAATAAACTGGGGATGCATAATCTTTTTTCAAGGCCGGTCCCATCCAAAGGATGGTACCGTACTAGTATTTTATTTCTACCAAAGACTCTGATTTTCCATGTTTTTTTAATATTTTGTGTATTGGCAGTACAGCCGTAGACTAATTATAAGCTCAAACAAAACCGACAAGCCATCAATATGCGTGCTCACTACTGCGCTTGGACTAACAAACGATCTACTGACTCTATGCTATCAGCTTTATTATCATTTACTCGGTGATTGTAAACCAGCGAACACATAAGACATTGGTCTTATGGGTTCGTTGTTTTAAACACACCTAAAATTGAAGGTTAAGTTATTTCCCCTATAAAATAGCTTAAACGGCAAGGTGGTACTACTCTTTAGGGTCACCCCACCAATAAAAGCTTATTATTATTTTCATTACTTGATTGAAAATGAACAGAAGACGCCTTTCTCTGACAGCAAAACCTAGGGGCAGCAATAATTATGATTGTACTAAATACTTGATCTATTTACTTTTTTTTAATACTTATCTATGGTATTAACCACTGTTAGTAGTTAGTATTATTTGTTCTTGATAGAAATAGGTTTTTTTAAATAATAATGATATGATCAATAAGCCAATCTTATGGTCTTTTTTTCTCCACAGCCCGTCCAGAGTAACTTAAACGAAATTCCGGGTTCAACTGCAATACTTTAGTTTTAAATAAACGATTCAATTGCTATAACAATATTTATGAAGGAATAACCAATACTGGAAACGGAACTGGCAGGTAATGCAATCAATGTTGACAAACAAAATATGGAGCAATAATAATTTATTTGTTCCAATAATATTTCAAAATCTCTCTTTGGAGTTATCTAACATAATCTTCAAAATGTTAAGTCTATGGAGTAAAAAAAATGTTATCCTGAGTATCAAGGAAATTAGAAATACGTTGAATCCAAACAAATTAATGTCAAAACACGAACACCCTTAGCGGAAAATTAAATAAGAATTTAATTGATACCAAAATACAATTGGCATTTTCCGAGGCAGTTCAAAACCACTGTTTATTTTTAACATTTGGATTATCATCACAGAGAGCAATCAATACAAAATACGGCCAGTACTTGACGGAAGCAGTTGCCATCCCACATTCAATAATTTCTATCACTTTGTGGAAGATATACATTTGCAAACACTGTATTAAATTCCAATGCCAATAACAGTGAAAGAAAATTCTTTGAAAGAACATCGAACTCGTATGAGTACAGCTCGTTCTCTTTGCTGGGCTCTCTTTCCTCTCACTCTCTTTTGTCCCTCCTCCTAAAATTGCATTACTACTCTCAGTCTGCCAGCCTTCCAACTCTGCCTGTGAATAGTGGTCATCGTAGCAGTTTAGTCAGAACCTGTACTATTGCAACGTGAACGCAGAGCTGTACTGCGCCTATACCTTATCGTATCTTACACATCAACTTAGTTATTGAGGTGTGAACATGAAAAAGAATAAAAAGGCAATAACACATCTATATAAATTGTCATATTAGGTTTTTTATACAAAAATTGCACAATTGAAATAAAACACAGAACCCATGAAGACCACGACATGAATGATAAACATCTGAATTGAATTCGTTTAATATTCCACTTCTACCAAACTAAATTCTATATATTCAAACTAATGAATAATAATCTCAACAACTCAAAATATCTGGGGGTTTCCCATTCATTATGAATATACACCACAATACAACAGCAAATAAAGAAAATTTCTATATTTCCTGTTTTGAACGTAAAGTCGAGTGGAGTGATACATTTGCAGCCATGTTCAACCTGATACGTGCAAGAGAGCATAGCGATAAGAAGGGCAGGCCACAAATAATAGTAAACATCGTATACAAGAGCAGGAACCACTCGCTATACATCAGTACAGAGAGCGACACTCTGGCTAAGTGCAGGCCTCTGATTAATCACGAGCCTTCCCCCCCTCATCAACCCCTCAAACCTACCCTTCACCACCACTACTACTCCCTGACATTCCCACATCACGAACGCCATCCATTGCACATGACCAACACAGACAGAAGTGCTGCCTTTTTCTCTAAGATTATTACTTCGTAACTTTCGCGATAGCGAACGCTTTCTATAATCTTGAATGTGATTCAAAATTTCGATTCATTGAATTTTTCTAGAGATTAGAGTCTATTAAAACCAGATTTGATCAATTTTTCATGAAACTTCTGTTAGTTTGCAACAACCAACCAAGTTTCTTCACCAAGAACTTCCCACCAAAATAACACAGGCTAAATCAGCCATCAGAGAACTTAGCAAACCGATATAAATTTATTAACTCGGTGAGGAGAGCAATCACAATCTACCTCACTCCTCGTTTGCGTTGTATGCTTTTTACACCATTTAGGTTGTAGCCTAAAGAGTCACTCAGAGTCATAAAGTCTATACAAATTAACCATTCCTGATGTTCATTTTAAATCTACTTTTCATATTTTTCTTGAAGTTCATTGAGTGAAAATCAGTAGTTTCATCAGAATTATACAGGTTTGTACCCAATACTACTCAAATATTATAGCCTTCCTACTCTGTGGCCAATACGGGATTTAATTTTGAATAATTCGAGCACCTTGGATATTTTACAATAGATATGCTATGAATATTTGAACTATTCAATTAATTCTGGAAGAATTCAAAGAGGAATAATTGTGATTTTTGAATGGTGGATAAATAAATAATAATTGTAAACTATTAGGGAATTCAAGTAGTGATGAACGAACATCTAGATCTTCATCTCGATATCCAATTGACCAGAAAGACAAATACTAAACAAATGAAAAGTTATAGAATACGGATGAGAATGTATTATGTTATTTCTGCAACTCAGATAGCATGTAGTTTATTAAAACTTCGAAGAAAGTTCAATGTTACCAACTGAAATGGAATAATTGGCATGTTCTGCTCTACTCTGTATGAGTGAGTAAATACAGTATTTGTGGGAGCTGAAGATGCAAAGAGAAGGAATGATATGGCAGACAGCTGTTGTAAAGAAAGTTCGAGAAGAAAAGACAAGCTTACGCCATTTGTAAGTTGAACAGCTTATCTGGAAACTTCTGTATCGCTTCCGCTGAAGGTTCAACAACAGATGGAATATAAACTGAATCGCATGAATTGAGCGAAACTCATGCCATTCAGTCTCCTAGCTGAAGAAGTTGCATTTTCAATTGGAAATATCACATAAAAATTATTAGAGATTACAGATTCATAACAAGAGTGAACCGTGTTCAAGGAAGCATTTTCGATTTCTCGCTTGAACTGAACTTTTCTATTCCGAAGACAGGTTCCTGTTGTTTATATTTAGCCTGCTCGAGTGTGTATCAGAAGATTGGAAATCAAAACACTGCTGGAAGAATGCAAGGCGGAATCCAAATCAAAGAAACACAAATTACATCACATAGCACCGACTGCAAGCACTGTCCATGGTACAGCACTGTATGAAATGTTTCAAAAACCCCTTTCATTAAGTGTTTACTTGTAACATCAGAATCGCAAGTGGTTTTACAAAAATGTTTTGGATTAATTACAGTAAAATTTAAAAAAATACAATAATATTGATATAACGTCAGTCAATATACCTGAAATTTGATCAATACATCAATAGTGTTATGAACTTACCAGATTGTTCTAAAACGGCTTCAAAAATTGTTGTTGAGGTTAAAAATTTAAGTTAAGAACTGAGAAAGAAGGTTTCGATCACATTTGTCATGTTTTATCACATTTGACAACATAATATTTCCATGGAAGGACTTTTGATTGATAGAAGGCGGTACAATGAAAACGAAGAAATGGTTAACTCTAGAATATAATGGAACGGTGTAGAAACTTCCTACTTAAATACTGCTTCGTTGCCGCAACGAGACCAGTGTTGTTTGGATAGCCAACAAGAAGCTTAAAGTGCACAGTGGCAGTACCAGTTTGTGATCGAACACAGCAACAACAAAGTGCACCGTGGCAGTTCGAGTAACAGTAACAACTATTTTGGTATAAGAAGACTGTATTCGTGATAAGAATTCGTCTTTGTGAGTCTGATTGCATTTAATCTACAACTTGTGAGTTATAAAGGACTGTGAAAATAGTGAGTGGTGACAAGTCTGAGAGTAATTGGACGTTTCTATTGAATAAATCTGTACATATTATTTATGATCTTTGTTTATTTATAAGTCAAGTTTGCTTTGTATTTTTATTTTTTGTGTTTGGCAATAAATTGATTGATTGATATTGTGTTATTTCTTGTGTGATAAAACTGTGAAGTGTTCTATTGCGCGAATAAAGTTCTAGTTTTATTATTGCATTTTTGCCAGCATCATTTTTTAGTGATAGAACCTGTAACAATATGTTGCATTGATTCTAATTTTTTAACTGAAAAAGTATGCAGAATCATGAGTTTATGGAACAAATTAAATCCATCTTATAAATCGAAACATCAACTACAAACGTTTTGATATGGAATCTACTAATACGTATTACTTGTTGCATTATTGAATTCTTGAATATTAATAATTCATTGGTCTTCATAATAAATTTTAAATCAAATTGAAATCACTTTCAATTAAAACAAAAATTCAGCCATTTCTTCATGACAAATCATTTTATGGAAGAGCATAAAGTACTGCAAAAGTAAGAGTTACAAGAGAATAAGCCACGTTTCTTTATCGATAATTATTGCAATTATTGGAAGGAATAATAGGGAAAAAATAAGAATGACATTAAAACGATTTAATGGCATTTAATATGCCGTATCTCCCATTTCATTACTTTCATTACATATACATTTCATTACTTTCATTACATTTCCCATTTCATTACATATACTTTCATTTGAATTCTGTATCAAATATATAAAGAATGAATAAATGTAAGACACTCACACAAAGAGGATATTTTGTATATTCATAATTCAATAAATGAATCAGACTATAGTGTCAGTAAACTGAATTATTTCTACCAAGTACGAGTTCGTCATTGAAATCAACGATCTAGATCTAGACCTTCAACCAAAAATTTCTGCTCTTCATAAGCTGATCATTGGAAATTGAATTTCGATCTACAAGGAAGTGATTACCAAGCAGCGGATTTAAAAGCCTTGTCCACAAATAATACACCAATGGTAGGACGGACGTCCATCTCTTTTACAGACCACTTCATCCGCTAGTCAAGGACTTTGCCATTGCCGCCATATCTGTCTCGTAAGCGAACGAATCATTCGATTATCGGCCAGCGATTCTCGCCTTTCTGTTCCTTTTTTCGATCACTTGCAAAGCTCCATCCGATCACTTCCCATTGCCATCGCAAAGACAGAGACAGACAACGTTCCACTGGGCTTTGTTTATTTTCGAACGGATTCTCCAGCGCGCACGCTGTTTACAGTGAGCATCCAATTTGATCGAACAAACAGCACTGTAGATTGAGTTTTAATCAGATGTTGGCGAGAAAGAACTGAGAACTGTAACTACCAAAAAGCTACTACTACTGATGCTGGACAAGCGATTGTCAAGCCCAACAAGCTGCCGAATCAAGTAATGAATTTTTTGAACATGGTGTCAGAGTAACGATTGAACAGTCATCGATCCTCTCTTAACTCCAGTAATTGAATCCGCTTCCCTGAATTCAGTGATCATTAGTTTCTGAAAGCCACTTTTAAATGGAAATAAGTTATTTTTGTCAATAGATAGTTCAATTCTGACAAAATTTTTGCCAATGAGCCTTCATTCTTGAAAATATTGAACTTATATGAGAAATATTGATTCCGAAATGAGCTAACAAAAATATAATGGAATATATACGAGAAGTGAATTTATTATAACTCTTCATTCACGAGAAAAAGGAACACCAGTTTTTTCGTGCTAATGATGTCCACATGAGACCGAGATTTGCGCGTAGTAAATGAGATAAGAGAAAGATAAGATAAAATTACTTTATTTACGTAAATTTACAAAATATAATTGTGGCTGATTAAAGAGCATGGATGAAGAGCATGAGTGGATTATGATGATGGAAAGAGAACATGTAGTTCTAGGTGGGCTCCAAACCAAGTGATGTGATAATAAAGCAGATAACGCCATGTTATTTATTGCTAGTCAAACATCCAAGCGGATGGTTTTTTGATGAAAAAAACTGAAGAGTGCTGGAGAATTGTAGCGACGCGGGACTCATTTCAAGTTCGTACAGTACAGCGAGCAGAACCTATTAATTATTTTAAAATAGGAATAGATCTGAAAATTTGCTAAAGAAAACTAACAAATTTTCAAATTGAAAACAGTCACTTGAGGAAAAAATGGTGAAATTAACATGAAAATTAATGAATGAATTATCAAATAACCAATAGATTTTTTATAAGTTTAAAGTTTGAAGTTTTGATGTAATGGCCCCAAAATAATGAGAACTTGGAATACAAAAGATTATTTATTATTGATCAATATTTCATGTGGAATATCAGTAGGCTTCTGTTGCAGAAAAAGTATTTTCAAGTGCGGTATTTGAGAAATAATATACATTGAATATTATTATAATTAAATGTTTCTTTTGCCGGGTGATGTTCACATGAGTTTGAAACTTGTGCGTGGGTAATAAGATGAATGATGTAAAAGGTGAAAACTTCAAAGGCTGAACGATCTCGATCTATTCGAACTCGAGGCCGCAGGAAAAGCTTGTTTTCATTAAGACACTGAGCAAAAAATGTATTACATTAAGAATTAATACAGTACCATTTTACATGACGGGATACATTTTAATGTTTGATTTAATTGCGTAAGCTGAAGGATAAAATATAAAGCATTTAATTTTGAATTCATTATGGATGGATTCCAAGATTCTTCAAAGATCTTTTGAGTACTTTTGATTGACTGAGAATGCGGAGAGAAAATGAATCCAAAAAGGATTTTAAGTTTGTATTTCTTATAATACCAGATTGTCATATTTCATCTATTGAAACTAATATTGCTCTCATCTGGACATTATGAAAAGTATGATTGAATGATAAACTTCGCCAGCAACAAAATACTCCACTGGCCATGGAGCTGTCTGTTGCAGTGCACAGAATAAAAATCAAATACAATTGCGCCGATGAAAAGCAACCTGCCCCCCGATATCTGATAGCTTTCGAGAGGGAACGAGTTGAAAATATAAAACAGTGCAGCTGCAAGAGTTGAGATTTTGATGAATAGAAGAAGGTAGGTCAAATGGTGGGAGAAAGTCTGTTGGAGATGGTTCTGGATACAGATCTGGATAAGGTTGATTTTGGGAGGAGAAGCGAGAGGGGTATATTGTCCATGACACTCAGCCACCGGCCGCTCTCCTCTAAAACCTTCAATTACGAGAGATGGTCTCCTATAACAGACAGGGTTCAGTTCACGTGATCGATGTGTGAGAGAGACAGATATACTACTGTATCTTCCACTAATACAAGGCTTTGTTCGCACACAATACTGCACTGTGCGATATCGAGCGACACACAAACTTGTTTCAGCCGGATTATGTGATATCAGTGCGAACAAATCTGTCGATCGGTTCAATTTACAAGCAATGGATTATTGCTGCAAGGCACTCGCATACGTATAAATTCGCCCTTGACGGTCTGTGAATATCATAGCCAATAAACCCCAGTTTTATTTTTATTTTGTTTGGTGATATTCAATTGATTCCCATATCTCAAACATGTCCTGAATAGGTGGAATGTATATCAACATTCGTTGTACATGTACGTTGGAAAGCTGCAGTTCCATACCAGCCATGGCCTCCTCTAACATGTACCAGCCCAATATCGACTCTACAAGTATCAAACATTTTCTATAGATGTACTAATGTTATTGAGAATGGCGCCCGCCATCGTTGTAAAAACATAAATATTAACGATTTCCCAGATAATAAGAATAGTTTTATTTATGAATCAAAGCTGTTGTATGGATAGTTTTATAGGAGCAACAATTGATGTAATATAGTATTACAATTATGCAATTAATATCACAATATGCTTTTGATAACCCTGTGATAGACTCCTAATATCGATCTAATCCCTTCTATATTTGCCTCTTCAAATTATAATTAAATTGTAATTTTTTTATTGTGGAGTGTGGTATAAAGGCTCTGTCTGTCACATTATGTGCATCCTTTGTTTAAATAAATTGAAATTGATACTTAAACGTATAGAGCTCATTATATAAATCACAAGTATAATCACAGTATCACAAGTAGAATAGATGGGAATAAAATTAATAAATGAATGAATTGAGGCCAATGGTTAACATTCAAACAAATAGAAACAAACATTTTCAGCGTTACGTTGAATTTTGAAAACTTTATATATTAAAATAATATGTTGTCTTTGTAAGAATATGAGGTTCATTATACACAAGACATTGGCAGAGACTTATTTTGTAGAACAGGACAAAAAATTTGTTTCATGGGCCAACATTGAAGTAAAGATTAGAAAATTACAAATTCCCTAAAAAATTTGAAAATAGCTTTACATAAAAAACCATTTCCTGTTACAAACATATTAACAGTGTTAGTCTTAGTCACAGGAAAGTTGCATTTAACAATTTAAAAAATTGGAGGGACTTCTATTTTAAAGACATGACTTGTTTTTCGCACTCGAATGCACATGGTAATGTTTGTAATAACATGTTTCTATGATTGCAGTGCTCCTAGTTCATTGCAAGCTAAAGGAAACAGGTCAAAACTTTAAAAAGTATCCAATAACTGAGGTAAGTTATGAGCCGTGCCAGGCATCTGTTCAGTCAAATAATATGAAGACACGAGCGCTTTGGATGCACTTGTCAGGGTGGCCGCTTCGGTTTGGCCACAAAAAAATCTGTTCTCTGCTGTAAAACAATTTCCGGACGGTTGCACTCAGGTTACCCACTCAGGAAACCTAAACCTATGGGTTCAACTCATCAATCATTTCATTACTCAAGCACCGGTCTGAGACTCATGAATGCTTCAACCTCCGAAAAAAATCAATCTGAAGGATGTATGGGTAGCGAGAGTTTTTAGCTTAACATTAGCTGGTTGCGACCAGGTTTATTGTGAGATTGTAGAATCTAAAAGCCACATGTATTAGGTCTGAAAAATCAAATATTTTTCTGAGCAGTGTGTGTCAATTTGTAAGTATTTTTCGTTAAAGTAGACATACTTTGAGAAATACTGATGTCCTGATTGATTCAGAACCATTAGGACAAGAGGCATGTTAAGAGGTATGGAAAGGAGCCGCTCTTGACTCCAAGCGCACGGAAACGAGAACACTGTGTGGAGATAGAAGTGCTTCTTGTTCTCGAAAAACTGGCACTTCTCAAGTTGAAGAGGAGTTGGCAAACTGGTAGTAGCTGTATGAGTGAAAAGGGCAAGGGGAGGGGCACAACACATACAAGTCTATTTCACGAATTTCCAGGAGAGATGCAAAACGCAGAAGTACCTGTGAGATTATTGATATGGATGACCGGTCGGAAAATTGGAAACTACTCAATTCGGAAGATTTATGAGTCAGTCATATTACTTACATTCAGAGATGAATGGCTGTTCTTACTTTTGTTAACTTCGTCGGTCTTTTTCAACTTCCTTTATTTGCAAAATTTCACATTTTCAATATAAGACAGGCCTTTCTAGAGCAATGACATTTGTTGCGTTTGTGCTCTTCTTTTACGTACCCCCTCTTTAAATCATAGTACAGTCTTCAACGTTTTCTGAGTTTGCAAAGTAAATTAAACTTAAAAAAAACTTTTTGTATTTTTTCAGTAATTTTTTCCTGACAACTATTCGCTCAAGGGTCGATTTCTTCTTTTCTGATTTGATTCTTCTTGTGGATTTTTAACTTTAAGTTCATATCTTTCAAACGTTCCATTGCATTCATTCTTGAGATCATATTGCATGCATAAAATTATGTAAAATCAAGATTGTTTGAAACCAGTTTATCCGATCAACAACAAAAATAATGTTCCTGGTTTTTTTATTCCTTAACGATCTGCATTAACATCAACTTTTTAGGGTAAATTCAAAGACTTGCAGTCAATTCTAATTGAGATTAAATATGAATATAAATATAAATAAACTGAACTGCTCTGATTGTAACACATTTTTCATAGGAAAAACAGGCCGCGCATTCAAACAACGTTACAAAGAACATTTGCAAGCCTTAAATACAAAAACCGAATCAACTTTTGTTGACCATATCATTCAAACTAGACACAATTTCACTTACATCACTAACAACCTAAACATTCTACATATAAAATCTAAAGGACACGAACTTCGAAAGGACAAGGAACCTTCGAACAATTTGAAATATACAAACACACCACAATAACAAAACATCCTCAATGAACAATTAAATTTTAAATCACATAACTTTTCGATCACATTCCACAAAAACCACAATAATTCTTCTAACCAAAAACACCGACATGCCCATCAAGGACGCCTTTGAAGATGAGTCTCCATGACTCGAAAACGTTTGGCCAAAAGTGAGTAAAAATATTATTTATTCTCAATTAAAATTGACTGTAATTCGTTGAATTTACCATAAAAAGTTAAAATAATGTTCATGTAACTGAATCCATTAGACATCCAGAGCCTGTATTTTCAATTTGGTATTCCATTAGACAAATCACTTGTGTGTAATAGTACGATTCGGATTTCTTTACTTGACCGATACTGCTAGTTCTTCTTCTTCTTCTTCTTCTTCTTCTTCTTCTTCTTCTTCTTCTTCATGGAGAATTAAAATCATCAAACTGTTGTTGGAATTCCAAGCAGGAGTCTGTTGCATACCAATTTACAAACGAATTTCAATTGTTGCAAATACAATACATATTAGCTATCGCTAAATAGTATGGAATTTTAACTTGTAAATTGTGATTGTAATTTAAATTTTTTATGCAATAGCAATAGACCAAGGTAAGACATCGGAGGTACCAACCAATATTTTAATGGTAATATAATCGAACATTTTATTAGTGATTCTATTTTTAGTTACTGTAATGCAAAATCGTACGCAATTTTAAATTGTGAATTGCGATTTGTAATTTTTTATGTGAAAGCAGTAGCGAATACTGGCTAAAACCTTTGGGCATGCGCTGACAATGAATATATTACATTTTCTTTCAAATGTGTCTAAAATTATTAATTAATAAATGTGTGTAAAATAAAATGACAAAATATGCATACATACTGATTGGGATACTCAATAACTCTATAGCTTATCCACAACGAATACAGAACAGACAGCAAGTTTTTTTTAAAGGATTATATCAAAAAATAAACCAAATTTTATCACTACTGACTTCAAAGCGTTTCCTGGAAATTCTCTGTTATAGCTCCTACATTTTGCTGTTCAATGAGCAGAAAAAAATCTAGTTTCTCCATGGACTGAATTAACTGAATTAAAATATTGTCTAAAATGTCAACGAAGAGACGTTTGTTCTGTGATTCATTCTCTGTACTATTGAACTTCATCCTGGGTTTTTCAAGTGGCAGATAACTTTCACTATTTTCTTCATTTTCTTTCAATTCCTCAGAATGTTTCATGAAACCATGTTCTCTTATTTATTATAGTTTCTCTATAAATTCAGCCACCTTTTTAGTACAGTATGCTATTTTTAAATAAATATCAGTAAATATTTTATTCTGAAGAATGTTGAAGAGAACGTCTGTGAATGAAAAAATTTCAGAAAATACACTAATCAAAAAGAAAGTTGACTACTTCCTAGGAAAGAAAGAAAACATTGAACTTTTATTATAGTTTCGTTATCCCAATCAGGAGAGTTCTCAAGAAGGTTTTCAAAGAACATTAGAATTAAGTTATAATACCTTAATAGTGACTCAAGTCCTTAATAGTGTTCACTCAACAGCAACAACCGCCTTCACAGGAGTGATAACGCATGCAACGAGAACGAACTACTAGTCTGCTATTACATGCGATCTCTACACAGAAAGCACTGTGTACATAAAAGGTCGGGTCTATATTAAGATGAATATCTGTGCGTAAGGATATCTCTCATAAGTTTTTCGCTAAGAATGCATGTGGGCTCTTGTTAGCACACTTTGGACAGAGACTCAAAGAGAAGCGTCACATTCCGTCAACGGTGTACGATTGTGATGGCAAACATAAATACTGGAATATTTGATATTTTATTAATATCTCAACTTGTTAGGATAGTTTTAACAACTATATTTTCTCTTATTTTTTCATTATTTGTTAGGCATGCGGCGCCTGCTAAGAATGCTCGGATAATTCGCCGCTGTGCAAAAGGTCCCCAGTTAGATATCGGTGGTAGGTAGGCTACCTGTTCTGTATTATATTATATTAACATGGCTTCATGCTATAAAACGGTTTCAGGAGTGTACAAGATAGGTTGGTCTCTGTCTCTGTAGTATAGGGTGTATCATCCAAACAGATGATATCGTGTTGGTGGCTGCTGCTGTTGCCGTTGCTTGCGGTTGGGTTACAGGGCGACAGCAACCAAAGTCGAGAGGGAAGAGACAGTGCAGCGTGGCGCAGACGTTTGATAGGCTGAGATTAGTTAACAGAATTAATAACCTAGGTCGGCCAATTTGTAACGACCTGAGCCCAGCTAACAGGCACGGTGGTACAGGGGTCACTGGAGTCCGGAGCGGTCGACTCGAAAATTGAAGTTGCGCAGCCGTGAAAGGGTCGATCTCCAGTGTAGCGCACCAAGCCGCCCAAAAGCGTTTTGTCCAGGGTCCGTTAGCTTAATTTTTCCCGACTGCCTCTTAATCGCTGCTCGAGTTCTCGACGCTGCATCTCTGGTCCAGTCACTGTCCACTGTCCACCTGGCCGCATCCGCACCCGCAACGAAAAACAAGAGGCTTGGCTCCATTCCAGACACCCTCTACACCTACACCATAACACCACCTTCCACTTGCCAATTCATTGCCGGCCCAAATCTCGTCTAAACTATATAGATATCTATCATGTTGTGATGTCATTGAGTTAACGGTCTGATTTTTAAATATAAATATATATGTATGATATTGAAGATCCATCTTGTTTCCACTAAAATAATAAAAACTTTGAAAACACTTTCAAGAGGAAATTATGACTCACGTTATGGCGTGACGGCCGTTTCACTCTGTAGTCAAGAGCATCGTCAGACGACCCACAGTACACTGATTTAAGTTATGAGTTTTCTCAAACTAACGTGCATAATGTGAGTCATAATTTCCACTTGAAAGTGTTTTTAAAGTTTTTTATAAATATATAAAATATATTAACAAATTCATATATTTATATAAATATATTTGTCGTCGTCGTCTTCCTTCAAGATTTAGGCAAATTGCCTGTTCCGACTTCAAACATCTCATCACATCCAGCGTTTACGCTACCCACACTTCTTTTTCCAACTGGCTGATACGAAATGGCTGCCCTGGGAATCCTGTCATCTTCCATCCGTTGTACATGTTCTCTCCAGTTCTGTTGATTCTCCTCGATTTTCTGCCATATGGTGACTATGTTGAGCTCCTGTCTTATTTCAACATTATAAAGCCTATCTTCCCTGGTGCATCCTTTCACTGCTCTTAAAAATCTCATTTCGGCCGCCTGTAACCTGCTCCACTCTTTCTTCTTGGGTATCCAGGTTTCAGAACCATATAAGAGAGTTGGGAAGGCTTTATAGAACTTTATAAACTTTATAGAACTTTAGTTTGGTCTCCCTCCTGGTTTTGTTCTTCAAAGTCCTATTAATCGTTCCACATATGGACTGGAATCTATTTAATTTTGCATTAAAGTCTTGATCCATTTCATAGGTTATATCACATCCCAAATACGTGAAATGTGATACTTGCTCGAGGATATAAAATATATAATAATAAAAATATATGAATTGAGTTTATCAACAATGTTTAAAAAATGGACAGCCGTCATAGTCTCAACTTTGCCTTTGATAGAGAATTTTTTTTTTTAAATATACAAACAATAAATTGTGTAGATTGACAGTGGAGGTTTTTTAATGAATAATAATACGAAATTGTCACAAACACATTTATGAAAACTTTGAGAAATAAATGTGGTTGTGACAATTTCGTCTTATTATTCATTATGGATACCTTCCACAATATCACCTTCGCCAGTACAAAGAGAGTTTTTTTTTCTCGATAGAGCTGTATTTTTAATAAATTCAGAAGAATTGGAATTTGTTAAATTAGAGAGTTACACTTTGTTGCACTTTTATTAGAAAAACAAAGACGAAAGGTAAAAATCAACAAAGTTACAAAACAGCACATTGTCTATTTATCAATATAAATATGTTTAGCTTTCTAACAGAACATAGTTGAGAGCCCTCTAGAGTTGTACGTGTTTCATGGCTCACGCAAAGTAAAACTACCCGTAATGATCTCTCCACAAATAGAATAGAATATTTATTTATTCAACAAAGTACACAATAATATGATACAATTGAATATCGTCATGGAGAACAAAGAGGTAGCAGACACAGTGAAAAATAATTGAAAACTATGTAAGACTTACAGATATACAAGAATAATTATAGAAATATTTAAAAACTAACACTATCAAACTCTTTCATGCTGTACACAGATTTGGCTACTACCCTAGTAGCACAAATATATATTTTATATATATCAAACTCATATTAATATATATTTTTCGATTTATGTCGAAAAATACAGGTTTTATATATATTATATATATATTTTATATATTTTAAATATGCAGCCCAAAAATTGAAAATAATGGATGTCAACTCATTTTAAATATATATTAAAGATATATTTGATAGATGTTTAATATATATTGAAACGTGTAACCAATCTTCTACTAAATATGTTTCTCACTTCTACGTAATATATTTTAAAGATGAATAAAATATATTAAAAATATGTTCAGTGAATGTTTATAAATATTCAATAAATAAGTTTTAAATACAACTTAAAAATATATTTAACATCTATTGATAATATTTTTTTAATACCATCAACAAACATAATTATATAATAGGTTTATTGGAATGATCTCAATTTCCACCATTATTATTCTAATAATCGCTAAAGCTCTTAAAAACACATCAAAAGTTCCCAAAGCATTTTTCAGCGAAACGTTTATTAATGTGTAAAAGGCTCATGACAAAATTTAAAGAAATACATATAACAAGAAAATAAATTCTACATGTCATTTCATAGTTCTATATAAAACTCACCGACTTCTAAAAAATAGTTAAGTTTTCTCAGTGATTAGTCGAGATATTTACAATTCAGCAAAAAATTTAATTCCTTCATCACTTGACAGGTGTTTTGTACTATGAAGCTGTGAGCTAATTGTCTTTTGAAGAGCAAAATTCTATTTCTTTCTTTCCTATGGAATTCTGTAAATTTGGAACCTTGTATATAACCTTTTCCAAGTATTTTTCAGCAATAGAACTAATGGAGAGGTCAAAATTGAGACATTTCACTTTTTAAGCTTCAGAAAATAGTAAAATTTGAAATTTGTTTTTGAGACTTTGAAAGTCGCGCTACTCAGTTATTGTGCGATCTCGACTAGCAAGAATCGATTTGAGATCGATACTGTTTTATTGTCTATAAATCTGCTGTATATTGAGGCATGAAAATTGCAAAAAGGTTCATAATATTCTATGAAGTAACCGCGGGATAACTCTATTCAAAATTCGGCGGCAATCTTATTTCACTCTCGCGTGCTGATCAATTCATCTCAATTAGTGTTATCGAGTATCGCTTTTCACTGATGATTCGGTTACAGATTCCCTTCCGCCAACAAGCTCCTCTGCAGTTAACGGTAACCTTCTCCGACGGTCTTCTCTGGGTTTTTCCTGCTGTCTGCCATATTGCAACTTTCTCTTTTCTACACATCCTGCCGTTTGGTTTCTCTTGCCTCAAAGCGTGGTTAGTTGTTACTTGTTAGTTCTTCAGCTCTTGTGGTCTTTGAAGCGTGGTTTTTGGCGTGGAAGTTATAAAGTGTTTGCACTTCAACATTTCATTCAGTTGTAAAGAAGAAAAAACGGAGAAAATGACAACGGTAAGTAATAACTTTTAAGTTGAATAACTTAGCCTATATTTTATTTATTTTTAGTTTCAATAAAAAATTCTAAAAAATTCCAGATCATGTCAGCTTTAACATTGTAGTCTGTTTGTGAATCCTTTTCAATTTCTGAAGTTCAATTATAGGCCCAAATTATAATGTTCTATTGCTGTTTTTTCATGTTCTATTTTTATTTAGCCTATGTGTATTAGGTTAATGAACATAAACACTCTGGGAATTTAAATAACAGCCTACCATGCAGTTAGTGTTACTTTGTTTTGAATTGATTGGTACCAGTACCATAAATTATTAAGAAATATAAAGTGGTATATTTTAATATATGCAAAGCTGTCTCAACTTAGACCATTTATAAAGTTTGGAATAAGCCATTGATGGATGCATAACTTAGTGCTTCAGTGGGAGAAATCAATGTTGAAATCTCTGTCATTCTAATTAACATGTGGTAGGTTCGGATTCAAATAAAAATAACAGCATAAGCTCAGAGGCTGAACTATTTAATTTTGGTTGAAACGACCACGTTTACTAAGTACTGCTTATTCTGCTCATAATTCTAACTACATAATTAATGAACTTAAACCTAATTCAATTAAAAAATTTTTGTTTTAGCAAGGTGCACAATTTTCATGCCTGCTTTTGTAAAATGCTTCATTGTTCGAATGAACCTTTCCTGAGCGATGAAGCTACGATGAGTAGAGCACTCATAAAATAGTTTGTTGAGGCTTTAAAAAAATTCTCTCATTCTAAAATATCTTCCACTGCTACAGATCTATGCTTGGAGAATATATTAGCCTATAAAAAATTGACTTTTTGTGTTTTTTTTTAGGCATTGCTAAATTCACATATCAACTAGTTAGGCCTACATGAAATATTTATCAATAATAGTTGAACATGGATAGAAAACGCAGGTCACTAACGCCTTTTCATTTGCTATCCAAATCTGGAAAGTGGAAACGTCTGCAAGAAGATATAGATACAATATCCTCAGACGTGGATATAATTGACTTTTCAAGTGTATCCTCAAATATTGGCACTGATCATTCACTCATCAATTTACATTCAAAACTTACATTCACTTTTGAAGTATAATTGTACACAGACAGGTTAATATTATTCTTTTTTTTTAATGAATGTTTTCGTTATCTTTATTATGGATAGCTGTTTGGAAGGGAGAGGAATTTTGGTGCATAATTTTGTCAATCTCCCATAAATGGTTAACAAATCTCATTTATGACCCCAAACTCGCAAGCTGGCACCGTTCCTGCCATCAAGAAATTGCCTTCATTACCTGTAATTGAAGTCATACCGCCATAAATTATGACCACGCCCATACAATTTAGGTCCTAGTAATGATTTGATAGCTACAATTTGGTTTGTTATGTTACTAGGTTAGCTTACCGACAGTTCAGATGAGTATATAGCCCAAAAATATTTAGCTCATTTTGAAGCACTCTTAGAATTGTGTACCGTACTGGAATCATTGACTGACATGGATAGAACGAGTATTATAGTGACAAATACAGTATTATAGTAGATAAATACAATATTTGTTTACTATATACATTAAGGCTACAAATGCATACAATTATTATATTTCGGACTACTTGTTTATTTTTCAGGTGAGAATATTAATCACTGATATAGAAAAAAGCAGCTTATCAAAAACAGCCAGGTCTGTGTTGCGGCAGACAATTGATGCGAATCTTAGTAAAAGTTATAGCTGGAAGGGGCAGCAACGCAAGGACCAGGACAGTAAGAAAGAATCCTTCTCGTCGTTGATGATGGCAAAACTTCTTCGAAGTAAGCACAACATTTTTAGTTGATATTCCAAAAATCTTATAAATTTGAATGTGCTGCTTGCTTTCACCACATTACATATTTATTATGATGTTGAAGATCCATCTTGTTTCCAATAATATAGTAGAAACTTAAAAAACAATTTTAAGTGGAAATTATGACACACGTTATAGCGTGACGGCCGTTTCACTGTTGTCAAGAGCATCGTCAGACGACCCACAGTACACTGATTTAAGGTATGAGTTTGAGGGTTATGAATGTTGGTAGAGTGGTGAGGGGGATGAGTAGGCGGGAGGTTTTAAATTGGGATTATTTTGCATTCTCAGACAACACCTCAGAACAAATACAATAGATCTGGAATTTACAAATTGAAATGTGATGACTGCAACAAATTCTATATAGGACAAATTGGCAGGACATTCACCACTAGATTCAAAGAACACACAAGAGCAATCTCACACCCAAACACACATTCCACTTTTGCTGAACACATCATTTCAACAGGCCACAGTTATACAGACATTGACTCTAATTTATACACACTTCACTTCACTCACAAAGGCCAGAAACTCAATATTTTAGAACAATGTGAGATTTACAAACACACAAAGCAGCAACCTAACAACATTTTAAATGATCAACTCCACTTCTTCTCACATACCCTTTTTGACAAAATAATCCCAATTTCAAACCTTCCGCTTACTCATCCCCTCACCTCTCCACCCTTCCAACATCCATAACCCTCAAACTCATACCTTAAATCAGTGTACTGTGGGTCATCTGATGATGCTCTTGACAACAGAGTGAAACGGCTGTCACGCCATAACGTGAGTCATAATTTCCACTTAGAAGTGTTTTTTAAGTTTTTAACATATTTATTAGTATAAAGAGGGTGAGGTGATAGTTATGAGTTGTGGCAGGTATCTGTTCAGTCAGATAAGATGAACTATGCTCTCTTGGGTTCTCTTTGTAAGGGTTACCTAATGGATTAGCCAGCAAAAAATATTCTGTTCTCTGCTGTGGAATCATTTTATGGTGGTTCAGAACCCAACTTGAACTGTATGACTACCACTCAAATGGCAAGGTGGAACTACCTCACCATTAAAATCCATTCACATATTATTATTATTATCATTATTAGGATAAACTGGACTCTACTGTACAATGAAACATATTTTTCCCATATTGGGAAGAACACATTAAGTGTGAATTAAATAACAACACAGTATATTTTCCCAGAAATACAATCTTTTGCGATGCTTGGTCGGGATTTGGATAAATCTAGATTCTCTGGAGTTTGACATGACTCTAAATTGCTATATCATAGTGAAGAGTAATGAAAATAATGTATGCTTGACAAGGAGTGATAGTGAGTTTTTTTTAATATTTGTGTGTTGGATTTTGATTTCATAATCTGCCCTCCATCCTCTACAGAAAATTTATCAGCCTTCTCTCACTGCCTCATAGGGAAGGTCTTACTTGCCCCAGGAAACTAACTGTACATTTTGATCAAAGTAATTCACAATAATTATACTTGATATTTTTTAGCAATTATGTATGTTGGCACAATGTGTGATGAGGAAGGTGATCATATATTTACTTCGATGCTAGCTTATAACCACAATAATATTTTTTGGTTTAATCGTTTCTGTTATTGTTGCAGGGTGTGTCGAAATTGTCTGGCCAAATGAGATTGATGTTACTAAAAATTCGAAGCTACAGTTTCTACTTGGCTGGCCCAACAAGCCTCAACATGTTTGAAAAAGTAAGTGTTTCTTTAAGTCAGGTTTTTCTAGATCCGCATTTCAGGTTTACCCACTGCATATCAATATTGGCTGGTGCAAGCCAAACAGACTGGGGAATTTGGCTTGAAACTATCGTACATAACAATCAAACTTTTTTTAGTTACAGTATGTAAAAATTAAACACGGCAACTTTGAGCCAAATCCCACCACAATAATTATATGTGTCTGGTATGCAATCTTTGTGAACCACAAATCCCAAATCATTGCAACAGCAAATATTTTGGATCTTTTCTTGTCATAAAGTATTTAAACTATATTTTAAAATTAAATAAAATAATAATGCCTCACCATGAAGTGGGCATGATGAATCTTTTCTGAAGGCAACTTTGATTGCTAGTGCAAATTATTTGATAGTTTAACAAATCCTCAATGGCACAAAGGCCAATTAAATCAAGGGCTTAATGTCTGTTAACTAACTGTCGTAAGTGTAATGGATTTCTTTCTGTTGCACAAAGGTCCATTAGTTATTTTTCGTTGATCGACGGGGTACAATCTGGCAACACTGTAATTTGATCAACAGCTGATTCTCAAGTTGTGGAAAATGAGGGATTAGAATTATTTCATAGTGAATCATAGAAACATTATTCAATAATCTCAATATTATTAAAATCTTGATGGGCTTTATTAATTTTTAAAGATTTTTAACACACGTCTAATTTGCATATCTGTGTTCTGGTACAGTCAACATAACCAATAAAATGTAACTTAACGGGAGTTAGTGAGATTTAATTCTCAATGAGCTGGCGGTTAGATATCTCTTACGCCGGTTAGCCTAATTGGCGTTATCGCTTGTAATTGTCTTTTTTGCAACCAAAATCCTTCCATTAAGGTTAATATTAATAGAATGACGTCATTCTACTGGGATAAAATTTAATTGGCTCTTGTGCAATTGGGGGTAAGACTGGTGATTGGTCACGTGATGAGCATGGTGCTCATGCGATCGTGATGTTCATCCACGAACGCTCAAGGCAGCGCTAGTAAGGGTGACAGAGCTTCTATGACTTGATATAATAAGTTTTATTATCACCTACCCGGTGGTTCGGAAACCAAGGGTAGTCTGAGAAACCAAAGCTGCTATAATATAATATTATATATATATATTTTTTTTTTTTATAAAGCTGCTATAATTATAGTATTATTGCTGCAATCAACCAATCATACAATTTGGTCAAGCAAAATTATCTGAAACCCCTGTCTCAATCAATACATAATGAATGTAATATTATTTTTACATGAAATTGGTTTGCTTAAGCTTCTAATTTATTTTTTTAATTTTTCAGGGAGAAGAATCATGACAACTATGAGGACCCAAAAACTTGTACATAATTGTATAGTTCTGTAGTTCTACTTGTATAGTATATAATTCTGTAGTTAGTGCAATCAAATAAATAATTATTCATAAAATGTTATCATATGTTTTGATTTTTTCCTTGCAATCTTTGCATTTACACCACAGTAGTCTACCGTTCAACAGAATTTGATAGATCTGATAATGCTTTGATGGTTGAGAGAAAATCAGATTAAACGAAAATACGGATTTTAAAAGGCATAAATTGAATAACTCGTAAAAATTTACCAAAGTAGTAGGGAGTAGTAATATAGAGTGCTATATTATATTGTATGGTCAGGTGCACAACCAATATTTTATAGCTATAGGCTGACCACTATGTAGAACACATTTGGCCATGTTGTAATTTATTTTGTCGTTTGTGGCTGACTGGGAAACTTGCTTGAACGGGACTAGTGTATATTTGAACTTAATTCATATTAATAGTGGAATACATTAATTCAATACATTCTTCTACTCATTCGATATTTTTCTCCCATTAATATGAATTAAATTATCTATGTTTATTAAATTCAACATTTCACTTTATTTAATTAATATTTTCCCTCTATAAATGTGAATTGAATAATTATGTTTTATATATGTCAACATGAAATCCATTCAATTTATATTAATAGAAGAAAAATACCTATAAAATAGAGAAAACTGTTAAATTTAATAAATATAAAGAACCTGTTTAATTTATATTAATAGAAGAATAATACATATTGAATAGAGGGAAGTGTTGAATTAAATATATATATAAAACCTATTTAATTCATATTAATAGAAGAAAAATACCTATAAAATAGAGAATACTGTTAAAGTTAATATCTATGAAGAACCTATTTCATTCATATTAATAGAAGAATAATACGTATTGAATAGAGGAAAGTGTTGAATTAAATATATATATAAAACCTATTTAATTCATATTAATAGAAGAAAAATACCTTTAAAATAGAGAAAAGTGTTGAAGTTAATATCTATAAAGAACCTATTTAATTCATATTAATAGAAGAATAATACATATTGAATAGAGGAAAGTGTTGAATTAAATATATATATAAAACCTATTTAATTCATATTAATAGAAGAAAAATACATATTTTATAGGAGAATCTGTCTACTGTAAATATATTTAATACATATTTTATATATCTTTGATATTATATTTAATATATATTCAAGTTGTATTTGTGCTACTAGGGTAGGAGACTGAACAGTTCCTTTTTAAATTTGATAATATCTGCCATGATCTGTAACTTGACAGGTAATTTATTGTGAAGCTTCGCTCCTAAGTAGGTTGGCATTTTTTCATAAAGCTGTAATCTGTGTTGCTTTGTGGCTAGTTTATTTCTCCCCCTATTAGTATTATAGTTATGGAAGTCAGCATGTGTCGCATATTTAAAAATGTTCTTGTGGGTGATAAAAATGAGTTTATAAATGTAAATTGATGGCAGTGTGAGAATTCCCAAGTCTGCAAAGGCCACCCTACACGAATCATTGAACCTGAGTCCGGCCAAGTAGCGAATTGCTCTTTTTTGAAGCTTAAACACCTTTTGAAAGTGGATATCTGCACAGCTACCCCACAACTCTATACCATAAGACACATGTGAGTAAAACAAGGCGAAATAAACCATTCTTGAAACTGATAAGGGCACTAACTTTACCATATTTTGTAGCACAAATAAAACCTTGCTCACTCTGTTTATTATTTTCTCCACGTGCAAATCCCATGAAAATTTTGAATCCATCTCTAGGTCAAGTAATTTAACAGAATTTTTTTTTCTATAAGTTCACTGCCTATGTATAATTTGGGTTCAATGGAATTATGTCTGAGACTGAAATTGATGAGTCGGCTTTTTTTTAATTTACTGTAAGGAAGAGTGAGTTGAAATACTGAGCTAGACTGTTGGATACCAGATTACATGTTTTCTCAAGTTCTTCTAAATTACTGTCAGAAAAAATTAAAGAGGTGTCATCTGCATATAGTGTGAGTTTATTTTGTGGAACAGAGAAAGAAGTACCGTTAATGTACAGAATGAAAAGTAGTGGTCCCAAAATAGATCCTTGAGGCACTCCTGATGTCATTCTAACCAAATTTGATGCCACTGAACCACAGCGTGTTCAATAAATGACATACGATGATTATTACTGTATTAACAAAACATTGAATAGTATCACGCAATAAATCTAAGAACGTAATTAATAAGTGTGATGTGAATGCACAATTCCAAAAGATACGATTTATTGAACACGCTCTATATCTTGATCGATGTTCCAATGGAAGAACGAATGAGGCATGTAATGTTCTTTTCTGGTTCTAGTTAATGAGTAAAAGACTGAATGTATACAGAAATATGAATTATTCACTATGAATGTGGGCTTCAACGTCTATTGTTTATTGAGGTTTTTTATTTTATTCCTTAATCTTATTGACTTTCGCGGAAGCTTAAGAATTTCAGCCCACAATCAGATCAGTGCCCAACTTACTTTTCCGTGTCGTACATGAAAAATGGTCCACTTTTCGTCAAAGAAGGCTTTTATGCATCGCTATTATTTAATAAAGTTGATGCGAGAGAGGAAAAAGCGATAGACAGAGAGAGTGTGGGAGAGAGAGTGAGAGACACATAGGCGCTCATGCCTCCATCAATCCCGGAATCCAAGTCACCAATACTTTTATCTACAGCGATTCGCTTCATTTCCTTATCCGGCTAACCGTCGCACCCGTCGTTCCGCCCATTGGTTACGAGCTAGCGAAATTGCGAGCACCTTAAACGACGCTCACATATCTTATTCAGAGAATTTTGATTACAGCACAACGAATTTCAGCGAAACTGAATACCGTTGCCTGAATTCCCAAATGAACGCGTTCCAAGAATTACTTTACTTAATTCAAGTGGAATTCATCCGGTTATGAATATTGTCATATAGTACAATAAATAGATAAGCCAATAAAAAAATTTTTTAAAATCATTCTTCTAGTTAGTTTTCAAGGATTTCTGGGTTTCCATGTTAATGCAATTAGAGATTTGATGAGATCGTTAAAAAGTTCGAATACTTTAAAATTCACCGTGAGAGCGACGAAAGGAAAGTAACAAGAGTAATGCTTCAATCGTCAGTTGCGAGAAAGCCTGAAATGCGAATTGACAGGGGACTAAGGCGGACGGGATTATCGACTTTGATATGGATTAACTTGCAGACAGTTCCACGAGAGCGGCATTTCGGGAATGAGACGAAAAGGTCTTTCAGGCTGGAATAATTAATCCAAAGAACTAGTAAAACTTACAGGTAATCTGGACGAGAAAAACCGGCTTCCATTATTGGAGAGTCAAATGAAAAACTTTTCCATTTGCAGCCAGGGCTAAGTTCGACATTTGAGTTTCAAAATGCACTTCAACTTGAAAGTCCAAATCGGTAGAAAAGGAATCTGACAATTCTATTCACTTAAATGCAAATGCAATCTCACCTTCAGCTCTTACTTTTCTATACTATTTCTCACTGAAGAAAAATAGGTCCTTAATAGAGCAAATATGCTCCCATAATGTTGACGTTTCTAGAATTCAGCACAGAGAAGTTATTTTCAATGGAAATCTATTGCAGTAAAATAATTTAATTTATTCAATACAAGTACTTTCAATACTTGTGGAAAGAGGGATATCTAATTAGTTTGAAAATGTGAATAGAATAAATATGAATTGGTTATTAGATAAAAACTTTATTGATTATGTACCGTACACAAAATGAAAAACACTTTTTTTCAATAGAAATAACTGTTAGCAAGCTTCAATCTATTTTTACGATCCTCAAACGATAAAATTTGTAGGGTTTAAAAAAATATCATTCTTGAGCGATCCATGATGAATTACAGACTTCAGTTGAATAAATAAGGTAAATTAATTGATAAACAAATCACTTTATAACTTTATTCAACCAATCAATAATAATATCTTAATCAATCAAAAATATCATCATATAAACACAATTAATTCATTTACAACATTATTATCAGTAGTTTTCAATTGGTATTGCAGCATAAAATGTACATTTTTCTCAAGCTGTGTTTGTGAACAGTATTTTTTTTTTCATCGTTTTGAGGAAAAATTGAAAATCAGGAATAGAATTTTATTTTCAAGTAGAAATTCTCAATTAGATACAAAAATTAATTTAAAAAATATAATCCCCTTCATTCAAAAGTATCACTTCACAATATTGTTTAAAAAGCTGTTTGAGGATAAGCCATTCATGAAGTAAAAAATATTTATTCACTCCACATCATGATAACTCACCAATAAAACTAATTCATGAATACATCACATTCCATTCACAGTAACTTAATTATATATGTTATTATATTGAATTCACGGATGCAGAAGAATTCTAGAAAAAAAAACAATCTTTATTCATCAATCACTTCGATTATCATGAATTTGCAGTCATGTGTAAGTTACAAGAACATTATTGTGCATGAACTGATACACATAGCACTTCACCAACATGTTAGTAGGCCTACATTGATTCAATAAAAAGTCATCTATCATCAAGTCAATGCAAGAAATGACTGTCCGCAGTGCCCTTGCTCTCTTGAAGGGCGAAGATGTTGAAAAGGAATGGGAACTCGCATAACGGAGGAATTGATAAATGGTACAGAACGTGGAAGGTAGGGCTCGGGATGCTTCTAGTATCATTCAGTGGATGTTGAGAGAAATATCAGCTGAGTAATGTTCCCGGACACGCAGCAGGACAGAGAGAAATGAAAACTACGTTCTCGCATCTAACTCGGGAGCAGAGCGCGATTCATATCATAAATGGAAGGTTATTCGCCAATAAGTAAAAAAGTGATAGAGGGACGAAGTAGAATACGGTACTAAATATAGATCAAAATATTATCAAATTTATGTGAATTATGTAAAGTGCATGGGAATTGCATGGTCGATAAAAGTGGATGCTTTCATAGTGGCTAACTGAACTCTCCACAATGATTCATGGTCGAGATGGTAGTATAGTATTGATCTCTCACAATAAGATTCCAGTACTGGAGAGAGAAGTATTGATCAATTTTCTGGCTTCCACACTTCAAGATTTGAACAGTCCAGTAATTTTTTCACATAAAAGATCAACAAAATACGATAGATTACACTATTGTAAAAGCATGGCACACATAGAAAACATGGTAATGCGATATTTTTCAATGATTCATAAGCATTCATTATCAATGAAAACGATCTGTTTCGAGAAGGAGAGCATCCAAGTGCAGAAAAATTTTTTGATTCTGATGAATTATTCATGATTTATGACTTCATCGCTTTATTGACAAACAATTCAAATACTCCAATAAAAATGTAAGGAATTAAACCACATTTTATAATTATCAACATTTGTATCACTAAATGATTTTTGTTTCAACGCATGCTTATTATGTATCACGCTTACTATTTGTATATTATCATGGAATGAGTGACAAATTAACACAAGCTGAACTGATCCAATTACTGTGATTATCAAATTAAATAAAAGTTCCAAGTGCCTTGACATTAGTTTAATTTGGAGACTAAAAGCAAAATCAGTTTACAAAACATCCTCCCAGAAATGTCTACTAGAAAATAGTTCAGAAGAAATTGAGAGATAGAAACGTGGAGGAAAAATAATATCGCAGAACAATTATTGGATTAGAACCTCAGACATGACATAGCTAGACATGCTAGACATGAAATAATTGAGTTGTCAATGAACCTTGTTTACTTGAAACAGAAAATGAAAAAGAAAATTTAAAAAACTGGAGAGCAGTGAAAACTGGAAAGTAGGTGATTTGTATAAGGATTGAATCATTCAATTATTTTTTTAAAAGAAATCCAGTATTTATTTTGAGAATAGATTCGAATCGCTTACAAGTATTGCTTCTGTTGTGTTGCTATGCATAATTAAGGAAACAAGAGAAGTAAAACAGCAAACTTTTCATTACAAATGAAAAACCTTTTGCTTCTTACTTTCATAAAACAACAATAAATATGAAAAATAGTAAGACACAAAACAAGAGAGCGATACAGTAGCAAGCTAAATTTGAATACGAATGCAACTCGCAGTTAAAGGGAGACATAAATACACCATATCTAGTGGTCACGCACGCTATGTTTGGTCAATTTGAAAAGGAAATTGGAAGCGGAAACATGAAGTTTCCTAGCGCAAAAAACAAATGGAACAGCAACATGGAATGCGAGCACTAGAGAAATATGTTTTTAGACAGCATTCACTTTTAAAGCAATGCTATCAAATATTCAGCGGCGTTAAAAAATTGGTTACCGTATTCAAGGGGTTACATCAGACTTTTATTAAACTAACAATGTAATTTTTTCAAAGTCATTAGTTCCTATCACTTATTCTATAATGTAGGGTAGGTCATTTCAGTAAACATTCAAACATGTGATCGTGTTATTACATATGAGTTAGTTTCATTAGATATTGGTCACCATTGGAAACTGAAATAATAAACAGTTTAGTTTGATAGAATAAGCTCCACACGTAAGTTGAAAAAGTACTACTGTGAAAAGATAAAACGAATGAATTACGAAAAGCGATTTTGATTTTAATTCAAGAGTTATCTCACAATAATGTATTCCTACTGAGGAACTTGGATATGGCATATATCAAGAAAATATAAATTTAAATATATTTAAACACATATTTCAGACAGGCTAAAATAACTCCATTTCTTGATGTTTATAGCTGAGTTAGTTGGTGTAGTTTAATTTTGTTGTTCCTTTTGGTATTCAGTGATAGTCAACAGTTTCCATAAATGTAATTAGAAGACAATTAGTTGGAAATTGGAAGAAGAATCGTCTCTTCTAATTACCTCGGTTCGTTTAATATTCAGCGTATGGCTTTTATTAAAAGGAAGACCCTTATGGATGATTTTAACGTTTGCGTCATGTAAGAGAAACCTTGCATAAGAATTGGAGAATCAAGGTTTATCCGAGATATTTCTATCTTTTCATTAGTATACGTCGTGTCGAATGTCGAAAAATGTCTATCTGTTCATGATATATGGATTTTCTCACAAAAAAATGCGGATAATGGGAAAACAAGGGGTGAATTGACATTTTTTCTAGAACAGTTTTTTGTTCTTTTCAACAAGTAGTAATAGTGAAAACCATAATACTGAAGTTTTTTGTCTTCAAAAATTTTTGAGTGGGAGAAAAATATTTTTACAAAATAATATTGTAGAAATAATCAACTTACCGAGCGCGAAGCCGTCCTTCGTCCATTGCACTCTGCCTGCAAGGTTGGCCACTTCGCATTTCAGAGTGATTTCCTCTCCCTCTTGAACCTTTTCATCTTTGGGTGAAACGCGAAAGTACTGTAGCTGGGCTTCCCCTGGAAAAAAAATGTATTGCAAAATTAAGTTCAATAATTGCTTTTAATCCAAGTTTTTAATTTGTAATATAATTTTCTTCAGCATAAAAAGGTCAACACTTTGGAAAAGGAATCTGAGTGTCACAAAACCAACGATTTTCGGTCAAGAACAGAAATTTGAGATTTTTATTTGGGCGCTATTTTGGAAAATCAATGTTTATCCAAGATATTTCTATCTTTTAGAATACATATTCATTAGTATACGAGTAGAATTTCAAGAAAAATTTCTATCATTGTTTATGAGATACGACTTTTCTCACAAAAAATTGCGGATAATGGGAAAACAAGGTGTGCATTGACATTTTTTCTGGAGCAGTTTTTTGTTCTTTTCAACAAGTAGTGATACTGTAGTGACACCTTGTATGATGGAAATGTTGAAAAGCGTTTTTCAAAATCATATTGTAATTCCAGGCAGGCTTACTTTATTGGCCTCTATTCCCTGTCTTTCCTCCTCTATTCCCTGGCTTTCTATTCCCTGATTCAAAGATCTCTCATTATAAGCTCTTTCAATATTATTAACATACTGAGATACCAACTGCTTTTAAGTGTTTCTATCCTGTAATACCAGTTTTTGAACTAGCTCTGGTTCGAATGAGGTCTTACTTCACCTTTAAAACTTGTTTATAAAATTCTACCTATCATATTTTTCTGTCAATGAATGAAGTTTTCAGAAACGTATCTCTATAACTAATTTTGCTTTTTTCTATTCATTCAGGCTATCTATTTCGTACTGACATAAACAGAAAATGTATTAAACTTGTTAAGTGTATACATGCAACATTTATAATCACGTAATTTTTATTAACACACATTATTACTGCACAGAAATGAGCTATAAAGGAGGTTGGAAAATCATATCCATTTGAAGAGAGCAGGTGTAGAACAGTGAAAAAATCTTGCATGTCACTGACATTATTGAAGAATATTTGGCAATGACAACTCGTGAGCATCCATGTCATAAATAATGGGGAGAACCATGATGCTTGTGTTCACATACTTGCACGTGTTTTTGTGTGATGTACTCTGTGGCCAGAGTGGGGGAGTGGAATCTGCTCCTTCTAAAGAAGTTGGAGGAACGTGAGTTATAAAAAATACTTATCGTGCTTCATTCTTTGACGTTTGCTTTATCTTTCTTCCAGTGAGCAGCCAATGTAGTGGGAAGTCCTTCTTCGATCTTCCTGTACCCTCTCTACTAAGAGAAATCTCTTTCCACCATCTTTTTCCCTGTAGCCATAACCTTTCATCTCCAACCTATAGACAAGCCATCGTCGCAGCCAGATTCATGCTATTTTCAGCAGTGTAAGAAGCTAGTGAACAACTTGAAAAATTTTCTTTTCCCATTCCATCTCAACGATAACTTCTCTCATTATTTTTAGAGTACAGTTGTACGTGCAATCATGCATGTCTTTGTTCTTTAAAATTGTCCTTTATCCTTTGAAAATTGGTTTTTGGATATTTTGCTAGTAGAATAAAACATTTCTTGAGAAAACGTAACGATTCTCTTGAAATTTTTCAATCAGTTTTATGTCAGTTTACGCAATTTGGCAGCAATTGATACAACAATTCTAAACACGTATCAATTTTAATCAGAGAGGTTTCAGCTTCATTGAAACATAGTCTCCAATAATACATTCCTTTCTTTGATGAACGAGAAGAGTTTGAACAGAATTCAGTTAAAGAATCATGTTAAGGTGTTCTTTTAGCGAATTTCTTCAAATTCAGCTATTACAGCAGGTCGTGATGTGCGACTTTCACCCGGGACCATGATGGAAATTTGTTTTGGAGCCCCCAGAGTACAAAAATCATAGTGGCACAAAATGTTATGTATGTAGATATATATATATCTATATATCTATATATATATATCTATGTGTCTGATAGCACGATAACTTTTGAAGGAGATGTCCGATTTCCACCAAATTTGGTATACACTTTCCTCTTGTGAATAGCTTGGACAAGTTCGTTAGCCAGGAAAATCCAAAAAGGTTAACCCCCTTTTCGGGGGTATTTTCCCGCCAAAATTAGGGGTTTTCAAGAAAAAAGGGTTGTATTTGAAAATTTTAGTTCTATTGTTAGACTTTAAGATAGAGCTCATGGAGTCAAAAATTTTAAGGTATTGCACTGCCTTCTAGCTCAACAAATTTTCAAGATATCAAGAAAAAACCATTGTTGTCAAAAGCTGTATCTTGCCCTATGGAGTTAGTTATTTTGTGCTAAAAAAGTGTTTCAGGAAAAAACTTTAATCTTTTTTTTTCTTGACTGTTCCTTATGGTTTTTGAGGCGCTGAATCCGAATTTCAACTCATCCACCTCGAAAAACCAGTGCGTTTTGAGAAAAGCAGCCATTTTCAAAATGGCGTCGAAAATTTTTTAATTTGTCAATTTCTGTGCAATATGAAAAAAGTGATTAGTTATCAGTATTTTTTGGTGATAAAAGCGAATATGGAGCTAGTTTTTTTTAATTTCAAATTATTTTAATTTCGTGGGGGGAGGGTTTGAGCGTTGATGCTCTTTATTACGCTTTAAAATAAGTCAATTTTATTGAGGCAGAACAACCATCCATTTTGAAATTTCCAAAAAAAATTATTCTATTGCGTTTGAGCGAATTTCTTGAAATGTAAATATTGCAGTTGGTCGTGATGTGCTACTTTCACCCTGAACCTCGATATAAACTTGTTTTGGGGTCCCTAGAGTACAGAACGCTTCGTGTTTTTTTCCAGAAATTAAAAAAATATGTAGCCTATAGATATTCATAAATATTTGAAAAAATACAGAAATTTGCTAAGTTTTGCAGGTCCTGCGAAAGGAGTTTTTTCTCACATTACTATATGATGGATACAAAGAACTATTGCATTCACCGATGAGTCTCACTATTATCCAGTAGCTTTTTGTTCTAGTAGTATTTCAACATTTTTCATTCGTCTATTTTCATTTAATCAACCGATCTGACACACATCTGGCTGAAAGAATCAGCAGCTTTCATTATTGCATAAGAATCATAAGTGAATTCTCATATGAATCACTTATATAATCACGTATAATTGATTCATTTCGTCATGATTAACTCGGCATTCTCCATTCGTATTGGATATTTTTGCTACAATTGTTGCCCCAATTTTAATTGTAGTGATGGGTTTGATTAATAGTTTGGCAAAAAGTTAGGTCAGGAAAGCCAGTCACTTGTCTGACCGCTGTACTTACCAGCTCATTTAGTATCAAGTTACACAGAGTGCACCCAGGAAACGAACTTTACACCTAATGTTTTTTGATTATGCCAAAGACAATATAATGTAATTATATTACAGTAATATTATAATATTATATTATTAATGTAATTATAATTATTAATTAAATTATATTAGCAATTACATTGTCTTTGATTATGCTCAGGCTACATTGAAAATTCACACAGTAATAAGAGCGATATAATACGATAGAATAAATTATGTTCATCGTCAGTAATTGAAGTATATCTTCTCAGGACTGATCACTTCGAATCAAGTTTTTTCCTGAATTTTTAAAATCACAGAATTGTTCGCTAACAGGCAAACTTTGAATATAGAAAATCGAAAGACAGAGAAAGTTATTGAACGAACTGCAGATGTTTTGTACAGCCGCTTTTTGCAAGCGAAAAGTATTTTCATGAAAGCGAGTCGCACTGTGAAAGCCGCAAAATGTGTGTTAACGAGAAATTCATTCATATATCGAACGACTGAGTTAGAAATTACGGAAAAAGTATGGAGAAAGGCCTTTTCAGCGTGTTAGAGAAGTTTGTTTGGAGCATGTTGAAAAGCTGTAACAAAGAATATTTCAACGAAAAGCTGTTCAATACTTTTTTCAAGAGTTTTCCTTTGCTTGTAGAACAACTTTTACATGTTGAACAAATTTAAAACTGGGAAATGAATCGTTTCATATGATTCGAAATAGAAATCTGAATCAGCGTAATAACAATGGATTGGAGGTTTTTGTACCAGTAGGGACAGGCCACATAGCTTACATAATATTGTGTTTTTTTCTCTAAAGATTCGTATTCAAATCTCTCAACCGTTTAATAATTTATTTCAAAACAGCATTTTACATCTTCACATCAAACAATTTGAAACATGACGGTTGAATCATTTTTCAAATATTAGAAAACCAGAGAAGACTAATTACTGGATTTAGAAAAGTAACGAGTATTACCTCGATACATACATGAAAATTACTGCTGCTCACATTTCTTCGTAGCACTTTTTACGTACTTTATAATATCGGAATATGTACGACCCAATTGACTTGTAAACAGCGTTTCCTTGGTCGTATCGTGGGGTTGCCTCGTCCAACAAGTTGTCGATTTCAAAGATTGGTACTTCTATCAAGGATGCGGTCATTTTCACCTCTCCCACCCCCCTTCACACCTCTAAAAATTAAAGGGAAGTAACGCCGAAACAGGCTATGTCCAACCCAGGATTTTATAATTAATTAAATGGAAAATTATGCTATTGACTCTATGTGTCTCCTATCGATTATTAAGTCCACGTGGTCTTTGACTATGGTTTTCTACTAAAACACAATTTATGAGCCATTTACCATCATCATTGAACACATTACAAAACTTTCTAAATCAACAAAAAGAAGTAATAAACAAATAGATTTCAAAAATTACTGAACAATATTTCAACTGGGCGATAAGGTTCAAGAGGTAATCTCCAAAAAATGTGCTTCTTCGTAAATTGGCAATTACAGCACGGTCTTCACATATTTTTCTGAATCCAAGTAAGTACAAGTTTTTTATATACTTCAGATTAAAAATACAACCTTATTTGTAGAATTTCCAACTCTTAAATATATTTTGTTCACTATTGAGGCTGTCTCTAGCCTTTCGTTTTCGATAATATATTAATCGATACTATAAATAGTTGAAATTTTGTAATCTATATTATTATTTATATCGCACAGCTGATAGTTCGTTTCTTTCATCTAAATTATCATTCATCATAAACATAACCCTCAACTTTGCCTCATGAATTTGACAATTCGGCGCCGGTTCTCTTAACAATTAAAAATAATATTTCTAAAAGGTAATGCTTTTAAAATATAATAATTAGATCTTAATGCTTACTCTACTCAAAAGGTAGGTTTTTTATAACGATCTAGAAATTTGTCGGTAGCCTGCATTCGAAAATGAATCGTGACACTACCTATTTCATTCTCTACACATTAGTTTATCGCTCGTAAAAGTGACTGCGAGAAAAAGTGTGTCGAATTCAGTTCTTCTTATCAGTAGAACATTCAATAATAATTTTAGAACAGCTATTAGTAGTTCATTATTGAATCGTTACATGAATTACTATCTTACTATTTCATTGAGTTCATAAAAACAACAGATCAGAGAAAGATGAAATTTGACATAGGAATCTTGGGAGTAACATAGTGTGAACGGAATTTAACTGTTAAGAAAAATTTATCCTAGTATTTCTTAGGGACTTTCGTCTTCACCTGATCCAGATAATCTCACTTCTCTGTTTAGAAAACAACAACAAAAATAGAGTAAGAAAGAGTGTTTGAGATAGAGATAGAGACCGAGAAAGCTACAAAATAGAGACGAAGAGACAAAAAGAGAACTAACAAGAGCATTGACTGATGAAGAAGGCGTCGGTGTACTCATCTCCAGTCACTATTTGCACTAGCGCATCTGTCTCACTCCTATAAACATTCTCCAAATCCATTTACTCTTATTTCAACTCTACCTCGTCGGATTCGGCACCTGCAATAATTACCGATTTGGAAAGTGTTTCTCACTGCTCCAGTCCCCCACATTTCAATACCCCCACATAAGTATGAGGAATTAATACATACAACTATTACCCCTCTCAAAGTAACTTATATCATATTCTCCCTCAATTAAAAATTTCTCTGCTGTTTCTAAGTTAGTCCAATCCATTGCTTCTCTTCCCACTTTTTTTTCTTTTACATAACCATTTATTATGTAGAACGGACTTATCTTAGGAGCGCGAAATAAACTCATTACATGAGTACAATTTCTAATCAATCAACTAACCACTGTTCGCCGTATAGTTATTATGTGTTCCGTTATGTTCACCAATGTATGTACAAATATATGATTTTTAATAGTTATCATTCAATAAATTAAGTGTTATCCTCAACTTGAAAGCTTGAAATTAACAAACCGGTATTTTAAAATGAAATTATCATTCAACCAATCACACTTTTACAATTATACAAACGTATTTATTAAACAAAGATGCTAGAGACGAATGGGAATCGATCGTGAATTTGTGTCATCGCAGGAGTAATAATGAGCAAGAGATTACACCAATGCGGTTCACCA
This sequence comes from Conomelus anceps, assembly GCA_948455865.1. Lineage (NCBI taxonomy): Eukaryota > Metazoa > Arthropoda > Insecta > Hemiptera > Delphacidae > Conomelus > Conomelus anceps. Next base: position 27,219,179 of record OX418218.1, on the reverse strand, counting down.
ATAGTGGAATATATAGGAATTTACCAGTTCAAAGTTTCCAAGTTATATAAAGTACTTGATTACAGTACTTGCAGGAAGTGTATCTTCTCCCATTACGTTGCAAATTTTTCTTCATTCATTTTCCTCCCATTATCTTCCTGGAATTTAGTTATAATTGTTTCCCCAATGAAAATGTTAAGATTCAGCCACTTATTTCGAGTGGTTCAGATAGCAGCTATTACTTGTACGACAGTGCCTGTTTGTTGAGTATCAGTTCATCACAATTCTTTTTGTTATACAAATATAGGTCAGTAGCGTCAAAGCTATGTTATGTGGGGATATTCGATAAGGAAAAAATCTGCTTCCACTCCAACTTATTGTCTCTTCAGTTCGAATAGAATGTGAGGATAAAATTAAGCCGAAAAATCAGAGCTGGCATCTTTCTTTGGCAGCGATTGCTGTCGTAGGAAAGACGGGAATTGAATCAGGGTGAAACAACGACGTAGAAATGGGTCGCTACGTTCCAACCAATAAGCGGCGAGCAGAGGATTGCACGAACTGCTGATTCTGCACTGCTGGACCACTGTGTAAACAGTACAGATAAGACGCAGGGCAGGCAGCACGGCGCTTGTTTGCCCCGACCGACCTGAAACGGACCTGGAACGCACGCTCGGCTCCTATCGAAGCCGTCCAATATCATCCAGAATCAACAAGCGTCTTAATAACTTGCCTTCAAGCCAGCCACCACTGGACTCAAGCGCCGTCTACTTCCTACTTGACACGTTTCTTCTTCTAGCTGTCACCGCCAGAAATAGAAAGATAGGCAACCATCTAAACAACTTTGTGAGGGAAACGAAATAGTCTGTCATCTTTTTTCAAAATATTCACAATCAAGATTTAATTTTGTAGTGTGTGATGACATGAATAGTTTGAACAAATTATAATTATTTAATTATAAAGAAATATCGGTGCAATAATCAAATAAGTGAAATACGGTTTTGGTGAAAATAAGAAATGTTTGGGCTATTGATTATTATAATCAATAAGTTATTGGATTATTATTGCTTCAGCCCAAGTGGAACATTATTGCAGTGTAGTAGTAAGTAGTAGATTATTTATCGGATCACTAATAACCAGAAAAAAAATCATTAATCATTTCTTTATTTCAAATGTTTTTCTCGAAGATTACAACTCGAAACCCTTCTCACTACTGAGTATTTGGATGAAAACTATTAGATGATTTAGTAAGGGCATTTCGATAAGGAATGTTGTTCTTATCCTCACATTACGATCTATTAGAATCGGAATATGGAACACCGTTACATATTATCGTCTATAAAAAGTCAATAAAATAGCTCTTTTAAATGGATACAACAATATAAATTTATAAAAGTCGAAAATAAGTGTTTTTACACTTCACGAAAGAAAGAGGAAATTAACTTACAATCACTTTCAATTTTATTGATTATTGTGTTCAAATGATATTAGCATACATTTAAGTTTGGTGAGCATATACAAGTAGTGTGAATTCTGTATTGTCTAAGTGAGATTAGTGCTGCTTAGTGTCTTTAGTGGAATCATTTTAGTGATAAACCTCAACATAGTTGCAACACGGCCGATTGTTTCTTAAATGCTAGCTTAGAGTGCAATTCATCCCCTAAAAATCCCTATTAATCCTACACAAAATGCCCAAAAAATCCAAAATTGCCGCAATGTTGGGGCCCGGAATATCTATTTCAACCAATATTTCAAAAAATGTTAGGTTTTTGGAAAACATATTTTGCAAAAATTGTAGTTCACCAAGCTGATTAATTTAAATTTCAATATTTTCTCTGAGAAACGTACGGTATAGCCGCAATTGGCCAAAAAGATAACATATTGGATCTTTATAATTATCATCTTGTAAATCATCAATCGTACATTCATATTTCAAAATCCCCTTGGGATAATTTAGTTTTCTACATTCTAAGTAGGTATAGGAAAAAACGGCAAGTCCCCTCAGAAATAAAATTTCACAACGTAGGCCAAATGTGACGTGTAATATAAGAATTTGCACCGCCTCAATTAGCTGAGAAAAATGAGCGATCATTCAATGAGATTAAATTATTCGTTCACAAGTTGAGTGCCTCAGAAGTTTTGAACGATAGAGGGCGCATTTTTGAGCCCCCTGAAAAATTGGCCAATTCTGAAGGCGACAAAGTAGTGTATCTGATAGACTAGAGTCCATCCATGAAAAAAAAAAACGATGTAGATATTTAAAAATTTGTTTTTCGGATCCCAACTTGAATTTCAGAATTTTTTTTGAAAACTTTTGTAAAGCTCTGCATCAAAAAATACTAAAGATAAAAAGGTAAAACTGATTTTAATTGTAGTTTTAATTGTAATTGTAAATCATCCCCAGAGGGATTTTGAATTATGAATGGACGATTGATGATTTACAATTTACAGAGATCAAAAACGTTGCCTTTTTTAAAAAGTGCTGCTTTTGGCCGATTAAGGGGGGGGGGGCGAATTACTGCTTTTCCGTATGTCTGTCGGGAAAAATGTTGATGTGTGAATTAATCATCTTGAAAAGAGCTACATCGTTTGCAAAATATTTTTTTTTTTGAAAAACCTAACCGTTTTTGAAATATTGGCTAAAATAGATATTTTGGGTTTCATCACGACGGCCATTTTGGATTTTTGGGCATGCTGCCAAGGTGGGATTAATAGGGGATTTTTAAGATACGATTGAAGGCACTCTATCATTTAAGAAAAAAATGACTGTTTTCTTAATTATGTTGAGGTTGAGCCCTATTTTCTCCGAAAATGATTTGAGAAATTGATAGAACTCACGTGTGAAATTTGAGAAATTGATAGAACTCACGTGTAAAATCTTTTTCGATTATTGGAATTTTATTGATGATTATAAAAGGATACCCAACAAATTTCATTTGATTGAATTTTCTATCAGCATTCTCTAGTCCGCTGAACAAAGAGGTTAGATTAATCGAAATTATGAGTAGTCATAGTGAAGCATCCTTTTGAATAATAAGGTCACACATTTACTTCATTTATAATATGAACTTAATTATGCGATAGAAATTAGTGTGACAATCCATGATGCCACGTGCTAATCATTAGACAGGAACATGGACAAGAGAATTTTCAAGCGATACATACGGTACAGATACTAGTACAGAAAAAAGGGAAAGAATTCAACGCTACAATGGAAAAACTGATAACATAACAAGGAGAAACGGCATGCCAGAGGGAAAAGACAATTCCATGCTAACACACTCCATTAGCTCTGAAAGGGTAGAAAGGGGAACGTGGTAAATATCAAAGGCAAAGCACAAAACCGGTCGAGTAAAAGAATTGAATGATTGAAACGACCTTCTACATCGTTAAGATAAAAAATCTCGGGCTACATTCGCTTACAAAAAGTAATGCAGTGCAAAACATCGATGAAAGGAATGCGCTCTTCCAAGAGCAATGTCTGATAGAATCAGTTTTGAAAGACTAATTTCAACAAGCATTTCAAAGTTTGAACAATACTCCTATCAGCCAATGAGAAATCTGCAATCTGATATCAAACAGAAAGAATATACAGTACAGTTCCATAAATAATAATGGTTCTTTGCGTTTAAATATCAAAATATAGATAAATATAATTACTGAATGTATTTGAAGAAGAATTGAGAAAATTTAGAAAATTCTGGACTATAAAGGAGATCCTTTCCATGAAAATGTTATACAATTATTCATTCTCGTTTATGTGTAATTACATGGAGAAAAAATTGAGCATTTAACTCTCATTTCCTCCATTACTTCACATTCGAGTAAAACAAAGATTCAATTTCTTTAAACGTGACAACTTACTGTTTAAAATAGGCAACAATGAATCATTGCATTTAAAATTCACTCAAAAATGAATTTATCTTAAACAGAACTAATCAAAGCCAATAACAATGCCAAGTACAAAAAATTAATCGAATTTGATTTTCATTCATATCAACATTATACCATTGATAAATTGATATCGATTTCAAGATCGGAGATAGAAAAGTTAGCGGAAAAGAGAAAAAATTGCATAAAAGAGAGAATAGGTTGATTGTCATATACCTAGTGAGCGCCAAATTCAGTGAGAGCCTAATTTTAGGTACTTATTAGGGTGTATATTGTTAGCATCCACAAAACTGGATCAGTAAGTGACAATTCAACTAAATTAGAATGGAACCATGATCATAAAATGAGGGGTGTATGAGTGTGAGTAAAAACCTCAAACATAGTGAGTGTCAATAGGTTCGCAAAAAAGCAGATAATCAACGTTGATATCCTTATCTTTCATTTGATAACACACCGAAACGAACGGGGCTGTCAGACAATGTGAGAATGACCAATTTGTTTGCTTCACATCACATAAAAATGCGCATTTGCGCAAATATAGGCCGGCAAACCATTTTAAACCGTTATGAGACGGTTATAGCACTCGCTACACCACTGTTATTTCCATATGTAAAAAAGTAGATCGAAAAACATTCAATGCAGGAGACTGCATTCAGCATTTTTATTGAACTGAAGCGAATGCATAAAATTGTCCAGCCCATTTTTATGGCTATCGCTGTGAAACCTGGAACGAACAATTGGAAACCTACCTGTATACTGTACAGCATATCGTGTGGTTAGAATAATCCCTATTCAAATAACGATGGAAAGCTTGTATCAATTCCAATACTCTCAAATTGATAGGGCCCAAAGGTCCAATATTTTAATAAACTCACTGTTAGATACATTAAAAATGTTTTTGATCATATAAGAATTATATTTCTTATAAGTCTCATTCAAGATTGGTAGAAATAGAGCGTTAAAAGTATTGGTAGCTAAAGAATCTTAATAAATCACAAATTTCAAGCATTTAGGAATGCCAATAACAATCACTAGAGTATTAGAAAAATCACATACAATGATGGTCTGCGTGAACTAGTTTTTCTGTTCCAATAATGAGAGGCATATTTTCCAAGGTTGTTTCTTAACATCAACCATATTATTTAGTGAATTGATTCTCTATTTCTGAAGAAAAACAATCCAAGCAACACTCTGCATAAACATTAACTTGTTTCTGCAAGAAACTATTAAAGTAAACCTAACTACTGTAAACAGATCTACCTACAAAGAAAAATCTTAATCCAGGTAGGAATCTGAAAAATATTGCCAATATTAAGAAGCGTACCAGCATAGAGCCAACGTAGAGCTTATGCACTAAATCTTCATATTCAGGAAGAGCTCATTAATTGTGTTGATTGCCACAAAATGGATTGCTCAATGCACAAAATTGTTTTGCATTTTTAAACAATGTTGTTTAAATGGAGTAATAATATTGTAGTCTGCTGTTCTTTTTTAGATTGTTATACAACGCTGATAGGTCCTTTTTCGTTTTCTTTTTTTTAATTTTAAGCTTTCTAGTCGGATATTCAAAGTTTGAAAATATGAGGAATTTCCTAAATTTCTTATACATTATGAAATACTTGAAAAATTAGCTAATCAGTATTATCAATATACGAGTAACTAAAAATCATACCTGCCGTAGCAGGTATCTGTTCAATCAGAGATAAGCTACGAAACTCCTGGGCCATCTTTGAAAGGGTGACCGATTGGATAGGCCAGCAAAAAATGCTCTGTTCTCTGCTGTAAAATCACTTCCCGGTGGATTGGAACCCATCTAATACTGTAGGTCGAACTCGTCAATCAGCATCATCCAATTCATTACCCACGCACAGGTCTCATACCTATGTGGTATGAAAAAAATGTACAAAATTGGCTCAATCCATTTTTTCCGCATTTCCGTATGTTGTTTGGTTGGGCTTATGTTGTAATAAATGGTTTAATTTTTGAGTTTAAATCGATCCACGTGAATTATTTTGATACAAAGGCCACCAACCTGAAACTGTGCAAACGCAGATGTCACAAAGTAAGCAGTACAAAATTAGGGGGTTGCTGCAACAGCGTAACAAACGAAGGTCGAACTATTAGAATAGGGAAGAGTCGACAGTCGGCACTCGGCAGGCAGGCAGTCTGGGCCATTTGCAATTGATACACGTACATCGGACAGTACGTGATCTGTGTATGTTCATTTTAAAATGAGCCCCTATTATTCCACATCATGGCTACTAATCCGGATCAGCACGTGATCTATACATGTATAGGATCTATACTGTATATCTATACTATTCGATACAAGGTTTCCGGCGCCGGGGACAGGCGAGTAGACCCCAAAGCCTGCAGAGCTTTGTTAATCATGCAAACAGCGAACTTGGTGCCGTACCGACAAACAGTGTCGTCCATCCAACCTCCTTGAGTACACAACGAGCATAACCGGCCAACTAAACGTTGGCAAGTGATGGTTGAGGAGGGAGAATGGTTTGGTGGGGAGGGGGAAGGGATGCAACGGACAAGACACTGCAGCAAATGTGCACGACCTACTCCCTCAAAAAAAATGTTCAACATGTGTAGCCTACACAACTAGCTCTCAACAGCAAAACCTCGATTATCCGTCACCTTCTGTTATCCGTCATCATTAAAGTGAGAATATAAAGATTTATTACCATAATTATTGCATATTAAACAACACTTCTTGTACGGTGTGGCGTATTTCTGATTTAAAAAAAATGTATTTAAAAATCGGATTATCTCTGTACTCCCCAGCTTTCCTCAAACTATTCAACATACAGTGACCGCACTGTGCATGTTTATGTAATGACATTTCCATTGTCCGTCTAACTGATATAACTGAATATAACATTGTCCGGATAACTGAATATCCGTCACAGTTCCGGCCCCAAAGATTTCCACTAAACTGTAAATAAAAGGAAAGCTATAGAGAAACGTCGTTTAAGACAGAATGTGACCTTTAACATGTTGGTGTTTTTTTGAGTCGTGGTGACATTCACCATATTATACAAAAATTCATTTCCCAGTAAATCCTTACATCTCCTTCACAATCTTCTAACGCCTAAAGTACCTTAAACTTTGCGATTTTTTTAAATTATTGCTTTAAAATGAGGCTACTTTATTTTTATTTTTATATTCCCTCCACCAAATTTTGTTCAAGAACCAGTTGTTGGTAAAAAATTGCTGTTAGGACTCGAGACTCAAATCGGGAAAGAAAAGAGAATGAAGCTTTTCAACCGAAATACCTACAGAATCTTTAACAAGAGAGGCAGGTAACTTGATAAGAGTCAGGCTGAACAAGATGAAATTGGTTTATAAACAGTAGAGTGGCCTTACTAGATCTCACAGACATTTTATTCTCTTCAATCACTAAACAGGTGGCTATGTGATTAACTTTGAAATCGAAGGAGTTTGCTGGCTCATTACTCAGTCTTAAGCCTGCTGAGGTTCCGTAAGCCCTTCCTTCTGTTCATTATTTATTTAAATCTTTGCTGGCCAGCCGTTTACCGGCTTAGAGGGAAAGGTGAAGCTTAGCAATTGCTTATATTTCGCTTCATTCGGCGCAGTAAATATTTTCTGGAGTCTACATAATGAGGCTCTCTTAATTGGATCGAATTTGGCCTTTTATTCCATCCGACAGCTCCGGGTTACTCAATTTGAAAATTAAGAAAAATACTTAATTTCTTGAACCTAAACTTAGTTTTGTCAGAACGAAGTACGGTTTGCGTTACAATTAATTTGTCTTGCCTCAATAGAGATAAGCATAAATTTTTAAATTTCTCAAATAGGGTTGTGATGAGAATAGTCATGTTATATATTGTTATTTACATCAAAATCAGACTTATAAAAAACTACAATTGCCACTGAAGTGATTTTTGTGGTCTTTACCAAGTCAAGTTCAAGTGACTATTCAAGTTAATGTGATGAAGCCCACATAGGTCTGAGACCTGTGCGTGGGTAATGGTTGGATGATGGTGATTGATGAGTTGGACCTACAGTTTAAGGTGGGTTCCGAACCACCGGGAAGTGATTTTACAGCAGAGAACAGTGTCTTTTTTGCTGGCCAATCTAATCGGTCACCGTTACAAACGGGACCTACGAGAACGCAGCTTATCTCTCTGATTGAACAGATACCTGCTACGGCTCGCGGCTATCACTTCCCTAATATAAGTCAGAATGATTGTATTCGCATATGATACAAGTTTATTCGTGATCCTAATATTTAATTGACGTATTATATTACATTTCATGTATTTTAAAATGTATTCATTTTCAATTTACTTTGATTTATTTTGATGTGAGAGCAGATTGAGGTAATCATCATTATTAAAAGCACATAAAATGATAAATACAGAATAATGAATTACTATATAATTCAAATTATGAGGAAAACAAAAATGAATAAAAAGATGAATAAATCCGATACAAGAAATAACAAAACTTTAAATTTTCAAGTTGAATCTATATTTTACTCATATCTGTCGTATTTTGTACGGTTTTGAAAGTACATTTGTCCATTGACAATAAATTCTCATTTATTTATTTTTTTTATTTGAGGATGAAGCCCACATAGGTCTGAGACCTGTGCGTGGGTAATGAGTTGGATGATTGTGATTTATGAGTTGGACCTACAGTTTTAGGTGGGTTCCGAACCACCAGGACGTAATTTTCAGCAGAGAACAGTGTCTAACTGTAACTTTTATGTCTGTAACTTTTGTCTAACTGTGTAACAGTAACTTTTATTATCTCATTGTGAATGATATTTTGAATTACAATGGTAGGCCTATTAATCCAATTGCATTTTTCCTTTCGGATGATAAAGCCCAAATAGGTGTGAGACCTGTGTGGGTAATTAAATTGGATCATGGTGATTGATGAGTTGTACCTACAGTTTTAGGTGGGTTCCGAACCACCGGGACGTGATTTTACAGCAGAGATCAGAGTCTTTTTTGTTGGTCAATCCAATCGGTCACCCTTACAAAGAGCTTCGTAGTTTCGTAGCTTATCTCTGATTGAACAGATACCTGCTACGGCACTCGGCTATCACTTCCCGGCCATATTGTTTATAGATTTTGTAATAAGTGAAAAAAGATTACTCATACAACTATTTAACCAATTTTCATTAAAACTTGGACTGCAACAAACCAAATGGCTTCCAGAATTACGCCTTCAATGCGACAAACTGGCAATTCGATTAAATGGCGTTTGTTGGAGCGTTGAAGCGAAGCATCGTCAAGTGAACGCAGTGGCAGAGGAATTCGGCGACCAAGTGGTATATCGTCGCGAAATTCGGCGAACAAAGCCAGCCAGAGACCCAGTACTCAGTGGGAGTGGCACAGTGATTCAGGAATCGTTTGCCTCTGACACGAGAATAATATCAGCAGAACTGTGTTGCCGATAAATTAGTCGAACGCACAACTCCGTGAATGGATGAGACGCCGCCGTCTGCACGCTCACGCACAACCATGCAAAGAAACCCACCCGCAGTTTGTGTGTGTTAGACAAAGACAAAGGAAGAGAGTGAGATAAGGATTCAGATTTAGATAAAGAGAGAGTGATCATGAGTAAATGAAAGGGAAAGAGTGACTGAGAGAGAATATTTCCTAAGCTTGACTTAGTTCTTGGAATATTGAAGAAAGAAGGCAAATGTAGGTTCACTTGTAAACGCGGTGACACCTTGAAGTTCGAAGTTTTTCTACAGAGTTTTTCTTCTTAGTGAGCGTCAGAGAAGAATAAAGGGTCACTGAGAAAGAATTAACCACTGAGCTTGACATAATTCTTGGAATGTTGAAGAAGAGACAGAAAAATAAAGATTTTGTTGTAAACGCTGTGTAACCTTAAAGTTAGGACAGTTTTACAGAAATGAAGACGTTCTATAACAAACATTGGCCTCTCCCAAATACTGATTATTCAGATAGTTAATTACAATACTCAAAAGCAAGGTCTTTCACACCACCAGGCTGTTTCTCGCATATCAACCTCCAGTAGCATCTCTTAGTTATTTAGAAACTAATACATCTTTCTATTATTATCAAGATAAAAATAACATCTTTTTAGAAATCGAAATTTTTCTTAAAAGCTGTACTGATCATCAAATTAATTCTTGACTCATGAAACGTATACACTAGAAGATATAACTCATTAAACTATTAGCATGTAACGGTTAAATTAATCGGGTCCGTACACGTTATCATTAAACGATAAAATCATTACAGTACTACAGTATTATCATTACTATTGATAACTTTTTTCAATAGTACACGTTATCCTAATATAGCTGAAAATAAATTTTAGTATATTTAAAAAAAGAAATTAGCATGATAGAGCTTTATGATGCTAAATGACATAGTAGTTGAACGACGATGCAGTTAAAAATTATGTATAATTTTTAATACGATTTCTATTTTATGATATAAAATAAGCATAATTCTATCAAAATAACGACTATCGATGTTTTTAACGAGAATAAAATTAAAAATAAAGTAGAATTTTAAAATGTCTCTTTTTATGAATGCCATCATGGATTCTATAAATGGATGTTATTGATTTCACATGAGAACTGCCAAACAAAGGATGAGAAGGCAAATAAGCAAGAATAGCTTTCCAACAGTAAATCAAAAAAAGGATTGCATTGATCCAAATTTTAAAAATGGAATGTCCGATTTGATTGACACTCTCAACTGCTATTATGAGAAGTAATTTTTAAATAAATACTGGACGATTTATAATAATTAAAAGTCTACAGAGTCCAGATTTAGTCGATAGATTTATTTGAGAATATTTTATGCCAGCGATCACTAGGTAGCAAGTAGGTTTATTGAAAATATTGCTTCAGGAATGAGTGTCAATAACAACGGTATTCATTTTACTGATTGAAAGGGATACGGTTTGATGAGATGATAAAGCCAAAGAGGGTCAGTTTCTCTGTGATCTTCAATCAAATACAAAGCGTTGTAACTAAACAGACAAATCCAATTTCATTAAAATACGATTCAATTTTGCAAATTAATTTGCCGACGAGTAGAGAGAATCATTCTGGGCAGTCAGCAGAGTTATTATATTTCATATACAGACAAAACTCGAGTCCTGTGGATGAAATGTTTCAAATAAATCCACGAATACTTTGCCAGGTATGGATTAATCCTGGTAGAGCATGGAAAATCCATTCGCCATTGAAAAATTCGGAGCTCTCCTCAGAGGTACCCTAAGCTTCTGTACAGCCACAAATCACTCTGCCGTACATCTCAAAACCTCTCTGTAATACAATACCACGTGATGAAAATATAACACGTCTCTGACAAAAAACACGCTAATTGCTAAACGTATCTTGGCTGCAAGTAATGAACGAAAACGAGCCGTGGCTCGGATGTGGCGTGGCGGGGCTTGATGTAGCGGAGTGCGGGGAACGGGCCTCCCGTGATTAATAGGCTGTCTCTTCGACGTCAGCGTTATCCAAGTTTCAGCTTCCCAAAAGCATTTTCAACTTCCAATGGATGAATTTTCTATTCATCATTTCGCAAACAAATAATATTCGTCATAATTTTTTTAGTCTGCTCCGCGAGCGAAATAGTTTTATTTCAGTTTTTTTTAAATATAGCAGTACCGTACGTAGTATTGAAACAAGGTATTCGATTAATTAATAAATCTATCTTTGAAAATAATCACAGTCATTAGTACCAGGAAAGCAGTAGGATTAGCTAGAAAACCCAGAAGTCAGGGAAACTGATCAATTTTCAGATCTCAATGATAATTTTTCAAATATGATGCGAAAATGAGTTTTCTTTTACAGTAATGTCAAGTAGAAAAAATAATATTAATTTATTCCAGGGAATTCTTTTAAAATCCTATTTGACACCGTGAAAATACGATAACATTTGTACATTAAGGTTTTGCGACAGAACATGATTTGAATTATTTGAAAGACACAGAATGGATTGCAATGATAATCAATGCAAACATTGAATTGAGTTTAATAGTTTCTGGTCGGAAAAAACATTATTATTCATCACGAATGAAACTCAAAACAAACATGACACCTGCGCATCAGCCTACATTCTTTAAACAAAGAGCCACTAAAAAGATGTGAATAATAGGCATTATTTCATATTATATTAAACACAACATTAGATATTATATTATAAAGTATATTGATAATTAATTAAGTAAAGTCCATGAAAATTTAAATTCAAATGCTTCTTAAGTTGTATCAATTCTATTGAAATATAGTAGTTTCTAAAGTTTATAATTTAGTTCTAATAAGTATAATACAGATAATATTTTGAGCTTATAATTGTATTCAATCCCGATTATTATTCACACACTTGAGCTTATTCATCAAGAATGGAACACGAAACAAACATGACACCATGCGCATCAGCCTGAATTTCATAATTGCTTGAATCATACGTTACAACAATATCCTTCTGTTTTTCCCAGCTCTAAACCAGCCACCCTTCACTGATGGAACATTTTAAAAAAGGTTTTCTCCCCAAACAATCCATTTATATCTTATGGACAAAAAATAATTCATTCCCCCAAAAATACTTATGTTATTATTTTCAATAAATCATATTATACATGTATTTAGTGTATATATATTTTTATTATGTTCATGAATTGTCTAATTTTAGACATTTATGAGAATAGGATATTCATAGAAACATTCATTTACTATCATATTGATACGATAATATCATATTAACTTTATATGGTAAATTCAACAACTTGCAGTCAATTTTCAATTGAGAATAAATAATAATTTCATTTACGTAGGCCTAACGTTTCCGAATCATGGAGCTTCATCTTCAAAGGGCCCTTGATCGTCAATGTCGGTTTTATAATATTGTTACGGGTTCTATGTCTCAAATAACGCTGGCAACACTTAAATTTATCACTCGCACTTCATTAACACAAATAATTCACAACTCACACTGTTCAGTAATTTCTTACAGAAAAATAAGCAATTAAAAACAGATAACACGATATTGTTCAACTGATAATGAGTTTCCAATGAACTGTACACGAATCACTAAATTTCAAAAGGCCGATCTAATATTAAACAATAACTGTACAATAAACTGTCCAATAATACTCAACAAGAAATGTCGAGGAAGAACAATCAACTTACGTAGCACAAGTCCGTCAATACAGTAATAGATAAAAGAATTATCACTTTTGAACTGTCAAGAGAATTATCACTACAGACAACGAAAGTTCATTGCATGGTTTGTAAAAGCGCCATTGGGATTTCACTGTCTGTATTAACGCGAACTGTCACTACTGCCACTTATCAACGTAGAACAATAACTGAACTACTTAACTGTCACACTTGTTTATCACGACATCTCAAACAAGACTGAACTCATTTACAAGAGACTTCCTCTATTTATATACTTTATCATAATTAAGATATCTCTAGATTTCTCTACCAACTTCTAAATAAATAAATCAAGGAAACTAGCACTTTCTACAATATTCGAAAAGATTCCATTAATGTCTAATCAAACATAGAACATTCTACTAATTACCAAGTAAACACCATAAAAGTGTCAAAAGCAGAATAATTAATTGCTTAAAAGTAAACAATTACATAGCAGATAACGCCAAGAACCACTGTGTCTTCTTCCTCACCACTCACTTCAACTCCATATTCCCTACAATATTATTTCAATAATTTGCACAAAACCTATCTACCCCATAGGCACTTTTCCCATGAGCTATCAATATGATCACTTATTTACATCCTATTATCTCATAAACTTAGATCTGATTAAAGCAATTTATTGAATTGAAACGGGTAACAAAAAATAATGTCTGAATATAGTATAACATTGTATCAAATCTGCTTTAAGCTTGACCTGGCCACAAGAGAATGGAGCATCGATGAAAGAAGGGATGAAAGCACTGACAATGGCGGCGGCAGTTTCAATAAGCTGCACAAAATTGTGTAAATCTGAAATATGAAGCCACAAGATAGAAGTTGGTGAAAGGCTGGCGTTGACTTGGCGTACATGCGACCGATTTGAGACGCTATTAGGACGCCAATTTCGGTCGAGAAATTCAACCCTTCTCCCGGCACTCCGGCAGTGGCCGATCCATTAAGTGTAGACGGTTGACTACTCCATAGCAGGGCAAATTATGAGTAATAGCGCCGGCCATTAGCATTGTCCCAACCACCCGGTGCGGTACTGCGGTACTGCCTGAAAGGAATGTCCTTCCGCACCTGTCCTGCAAGCAGGTTCCTCCTGCTCCTGTACACCTCAGATCGAGCGACACCATTGGTCTCCTTTCCACCTTCATCTTTCCTCATCAACATCAGAAAGATTTTGATAAATATTGTAAATCATATCCACTTTTGTATTCGTTAGCAAATTAATATGCGTATTGGAATTTAACATTTAACCTTTCTCTTTCAAGAGAAAAATATTCAAAGACTATTAATTACTTTAACTCCAGAGATACTTCTCAATTTTACCACGATGAGAATATAACAATTCCAGATTCACAATCTCCGACTTAACTTTTGGTTCAATATTTTCTATAAATGCTCATATTTGTAAGTGTTCATGGACACATGGCAGTTACCGAACCATCAAGTTATGAGGATTTTCTATCTCAGAATACTGAGAAGATGAAGGTTATTGTCAAATAGAAATTCCACATAACCTGATAGTTCAGTAACTGTCATGTTTCTTCAACACTTACAAATATGAAAAGGTTTTCTTTCTAGGAAAAATGATAATAAGTATTTATGCACTCAAAAGAGATTTGATTGTTAAAAATATGGATAAAAGTCAAATTTATTCAATGTTCTTCATATTAGAGTCGAACCGTTGATTTATTTCAATGAATCCAGTTTACTAATGAGTAAAGAGAGTGTAATCAACCTTGCAACATTAAATTGATAATAAAATTTATTTCATTAAAAATATTTTTAATAAATATTACTGTATGCTTGTCTAACATTTCGGATATTGTACATTTTGAATGGATATAAATGAATTGGTCATAGGAGGATATTATAAACCAGAGAAATAGGCAATTTTAAAAAGTTTTCTCTGTTAAAGGGGTTATATTTGCTAATTTTTTACAAGTAATAGTTTTTGACCAAAATTATATTAAAGGGAACAATATAATCAAACTGATTGGAAGTTTCTCGTGTAGCACTGTTGAATAGCAACGAATTCAATTGGAAATATTGTTTTTTATGGAAATTGATTTGAAGAGCCTCTCGTGTAGATGCTTTTGAAGTCTCATGTGAATTTCATTTTTGAATTTTATTATGATTACAGATTATGCATATAAAACACGAACTGTATAGAACTACACAATATTATGTTTGATATAATATTATCTCTTACTACCAGATTACTTTGTCAAAAATAAAATTCAGTAGAATACGACAATCAAACTATTTCCAGTGTAGAAACTACACTCATTATAAGCTGAACTACATTCAACGTACAACTTATTCGACGAAGTTTTGCAACTTCTGCATAAGTAGTTGAGGAAGGTTTGAACGCGAGTGAAGGAGTACAAAGCATGTAGGCTACACTATGTTAATCTGACCAGAAATTAAATGCTCCTACGGACTCTGAAACTATTTCAAATGTGCGACATGCCAGTCAAGTCTATACTAGCGGATTCAAGTAAGGAAACTTTGCATTTCGTTCTCCCATAAGCTGCTTGTTATTGACTGGTAGTTCGGAACCCACCTAAAACTGTAGGTCCAACTCATTATTCACCGTCATCAAAATCATTACCCATGCACAGGTCTCAGACCGATGTGGGCTTCACCCTCCGAAAAAAGTTGTTATATAAACGATAATAGTTACAACTGTGACGTTTCAATACAATAAAATATTGTAAATTGCTATAAAATTGTAGTCATGAATCGTGCAGGTTATAACAAGATTGGAAAATATTATTAGTGTTTTCTTAAATTCGATACAGTAGTTATGAGATTCCAAGAAAAATCTATGAGGTAGCAATAGAAGTAGTAGTAGTAGTATAATATATACTGTATAATAATAATTTATTGTATAACTTACAATAAGTAGGCCTATAGCATACCATTTCATGTGAACGAATCAATATTTTGTTTTTTAATTTTTCCATGAATATTGTGAACTTTCATACTAATAGGTTATTGATACACAGGAGAAGATTGATTATGATGACTCACACTATAACAGGGATTCGATTACATTGCAGTGGTTTATGATGGAAAAACTATTGTAGCGTAATGAATGAAGATATATGAAATGTATACAAAAAAGTCGTGGAAAGGAGAAGTGGACATGACAGATTTCTATAATTAATATGAGCCTAGGTAATTAGAAGAACGTCTCATTGATATTCCCTGAGAAAGATTGTAACAAGATAGGAGCTTCCTGGTCACAGACCAGGTGTCTGAGAATTTCCCATGGCTCAACTTGTTCACAGGTTTCGTTACGCGTAGCTTGGCTCTCATCACAACCAGTTTTTTTTATTAAGATTTTTGAGGTCAAAGTCTTGCTTAAACTCTCGATCTAGACCTACCAGCGTGCTTCTTCATTCAACAGTCTATAATGGTGTGAGTGCCACTTATTTTGAAAAGATCAATGAACCGAAAATAATTAAACAAGTTAGTTTGAAATGACTGACAATTGAATAAACTGCTTTTCAATGCTGTTGTCAATATCCGCCATTGCGGAAGTCTTCAGTATAAAGTAATAGCAATTAAAGGAATTCGAAATTAATAAATAATTAAACATTAACAAATTAAATAATTAAACATAATTAAATAATTAACCATTATTTTGAAATTGACTGTGATTTTGCTACTCGAGTTAATAAATTGTTTGTTTAGTATGCTTATGTGTTTATATTTTTAGATTCAATTATATGTATTGTTGATTAGGTTAACTTGTATGACTATTGTCAATGCTGACTGATGTATAGGCTATGACATGTATATGAATAAATAATGGAGAAGGAAACCCACACAGGATTACCTTCGGGGCTCCTATTTAGACATTAGACATTGTATTGTGCATTTTTTCTATGAATTTGGTATTAAAATTTAATTTTATATTTTGCATGTACAGTGTATGTTTGTTAGTCGAATAAATTATTCAATTATTATTTAAATAAATAGTTGTATCAGGTTGTTTTCAATATAAATTGGTATTGACGAATAAGTTTCTCATTCCTCTCCTCATCTTATGTAGCCTACTTAAACCCATCATGGTACTTGTATACCTTCATTGAATACTTTGCAGATTATAATTGAAAAAGGTTCAATCCGAACAGCACACCCATATTCAGAAACAGAGAAAAGAAATGACTGGTTAAATCCACATTAAATCCACAAGCATACGCATGGTCAGTTCATTGAGAACAAAAGATAAGAAAAAACAGTAAAATTTATACAGCAGAAATTTGAGAAGAGAGGATAAAAAGTGGAACTGCTAACGAATCAGATAGAGATAAGCTGCGTTCTCCTAGGCACTCTTTGTAAGGGTGGCCGATTAGATTGGCCAGCAAAAAAGACAATTTTCTCTGCTGTAAAATCACTTCCCGGTGGTTCGGAACCCACGTAAAACTGTAGGTCCAGCTCATCAATCACAATCATCCAACTCATTACCCACGCACAGGTCACAAACCTATGTGGGCTTCATACTCAAAAAAAAATATGAGTTCGAAATTTAATAAAACCGGGATATAGCTTAAATAACAGAAAAGGAAGGAATTTTTACTTAACTGAGTTGTGAATTCAAGAGAGTATAATAGAATACAATGACTTTTATCAGCTTGACGTGACGATTTTTTGAATCAAAAGTCCACTATGCCACTCAATCATGTCGAGAAAAATAACACAGAATAGAGAAATAGCATTACAAGATGAAGAATCCAGAATAGTAATGTCCAATAGAGAGAAAAATAAGTAGAAGAGTTGAAGTAGATTACTGTAGTTGCTGTAGCTTGATTACGGATGAAAGACATATGGAGTAGGATGGGTAATTTATGAATAATTATGTAATGCAAGTGTGTAAATATTGAATTAGGAATTTAATAATGGTGACAGTTCAATGTGAAATCCGTGAAACAAGGATGGAAAAAGCAATAATAAGGATGTGTCTGTCTGCGAAGAGATAAATAAGCTTAAAATAAATTGTCCAATTACATTATTTGAAAAATCACAAGTTATTCCCATTTATAGGGAATATTTCCATTTCAAACTGTCACTTTATCAACGATAGATTGTTTCAATTCGAATGATGGAAGAAAATTTAAAAGAAATGGATCTCGAGCGTGATGACTGAATCCTTCACCGGCTCGTTTCTTCGCTGAATTTATGAAAAAAGTGATCGGCTGATTTTTATGCAGATTGGGCCATGAATTATGAAAAATCAAAAGAGTCACAAGCAAATCGCTGTATAATTTTGGCGGGCCGAAACGAATGAAGAGCTGAAGCCTCGGTGTTCTACTTGGTTAACTCGGTAAATTATTCAAGAACAGTGATCAGAACGTCTGTTTTCAAATTAATTGCGAACGATTCGCAAAATGGAAATCGGCGGAAACTTCCGGCAGGAGAACAAATCGCCTCATGCTAAAGTTAAAGCTGAATCGCTCTCACACTCACTCACTCTCTTTGCCTGTCTACCTAGGCAGTAGCAGCTCAGAACAATGGAGATGGAAATGCTGTATTCAATAAATTCAAATTGATACCATTAATAGATATGGAATCGGTTCGGAAATCACAATCCCTGAGAATTATTTCAAAGCTTGTTTGAACATCAATTGCAAAATACAGCGAAGAATAGCCGGTGCCTGGTGACGATTCATTGTTCGATCGAATTATTCCGAAAACTGAGCGGCCGAATGCGTTTCTTGCCAAACATCGGCCACACACGTTGAACATTATTTCCCACTCTGCTCCTAATTTCAATTCCTGATTGAGCTACAGATTAAAACAGAAACGTAACGTATCACTTTTGCTTCACTAATTATCTCACCATCCATGAATCGAACAATAAATTTCAACAACCGAATATTATAAACCGAATGTGTTGCTGTTCAAAAGTAGTATCAACTGATAGTTCATGGATAGAGTAGTATACAGCTCTGTATGTAGTATAGTGAATAAATCTCTGCCAAACATGTTTTTTTTTTCGTCTGCAGGTATGGCTACTACGTAGTAAAAATGACAAATGTACAGTGTATATTTATAGAGAATATATGAATAATTGTGATATTCATGAAATAATTGAAAATAGAACACAGAATAACTTGGTAATAAACCAATATTCAATTCGAATCCATTGAAACTAAACTCAACAATTCCGTAATTAATAAACAGTAACTAAGCTTAACAAAACAGCTGATCAGCATTGTATCAATAATGAATATAATATTGTAATAAATACCTATATATAGTGAATAGCATAATATTGTATAGCCCAGTAGAGTGAAAACTGCTTAACGACCAAACATTTCATTTTGTCTCTGAATATCTAGCACTAACGACCATTGAACAGTTTAGATTCAACCTAATTTAGTAAAAAATTTACACTAACCAGAAGCCTCAGAATTGAGAGTTCTATCGTTTCTTTCCAAGAAATTGTATAGGATGAATTAAGATAGGCGGAAAAAGTGTTTTAAGAGCTCATGAATCAAATATAAAAAAGCTGCATATAATTTGGAATAACGTTCATATCTCAACAAAATCGCGATATCTCATAGTATTTGATTATAAAAGTAGCGATAAACTGTCAATTTGTAACGGTTATAATCTAGTATTCCAAGAGTGTACAGAATAGGCCATATCCATACAAACGAATTGCTATATTGTCTGCCATGCTTGCTCATTCCACACCAGCCGCTCGATGTGCAGTATCAACTGTTATCTCAATACCAGGGCTACAGTGCCTATTAAATAGATTTTATGTGTAGGGATATTCATGGTACCATACTGTAGCAATCTCCATGTACGGGTAATAGGCCTCGTAACTGAGAACGCCAGCTAGGCCAGTACTGTCGCAAACACTCATCTTTGCTCTGACATGGAAGCCGACATCTCACACCGAATTGCTACCAATTTACGCTCAACAAGTTCTCTCCGTCGCCAATATTCAGTCAGCTGTTGAAGTCAATCTTGATCTATATGTGTGCTTGATCTGTGCTTTATGTATGATCCGCATCTTTAAGGTCTGCGTGTTAGTTCTAATCTGAAGGTGTGGGGTGTATCCTTGGAGCTGTAGACTGTGCAGATGGAAGTTTTTGTAGTTTATCAAGTTCAATGTCGTTATAAAGAAAAAGTGAGTCTCCATGAGCATGTGTTAAATTACTGTTTTAATACGCGATCTGGAGATCGACCGACAGCGCTGCGAGCGGAGGATCTTGTAATAATTTAGGGATACAAAATCTGATCGCTATTTACTTGTGTGCTAATTCGTCTCACTTCAAATGCATTTATTCAAAAAATATTTCTCAAGAAAAAATACTAAAAATGCCCAAGTGTATAAATACCTGTTGTGTATATGGGTGCAGTAATAACTATCAGAATACAGAAGAAAAAGGTGCTTCATTTTATTCATTTCCTGGTCGACCTTACGAAAAGGATAGACGAGAATGAAAGATCTCTAATGTTCGAAGGACTATGATAATAATAATAATATAACTCACTTAAGTTTTTCAGCTACATTACATCACGAAAGCTACCAAAAATAATAATATAATACCATACCAAATAATAATATAACACTTAGTACATTTTACAAATTATTTTATGTATAAAAGTTTGCTGATTGATGAAAATTAGACGTTTTTTATGAAATTGTGTGATTTGATATTTGTAGTTAAAGAAATCAATCCTGATAAGAGCTTTGTGGTTATGGTTTTATTATTGTTGCGAAATATTAATTTTGTGTAGGACTATGTATCGCGAAATATTAATTTATTATAAGCAGGGGCGGATTTAGGCAGTTTCCGCCTCTAGGCAGTTGACTTTTGAAAAACAAAGTGGAAATTTTTTGAAAAAAAGATTGTAAAACACTGTTTTACTCCAAAGTTACTCATACGTTTTGATACAAATTATGGGTCGAATATTGACAATTTAAAGTGAATTTAAGCCTATATACTGTTAAGTCATCGCCAATGGGACGGTCCAGACCCAGGGCCCCCCTTGAATACGCCCCTTTACAGTGTAATGATATAATAGCCTCTAATACAAATAGTAACTATAGTTGTTAAGTCCGTGATATTTGAAAAGTTTCTATTTTAAAATTATTAATTCTGTTTTTAAAATCTGAAAGATGTCTGCATTTTGTGCAGTAAATTTTCTTTGCTATCAAGAATTTGATAGTTGAGACAGTTTGTCTCATTACTTTTCCACGTATACTTCGCACTCCTTCACATCAAAAACATGATAACTCTCTACGAGGCTCTTCCCTTTTTCTAAATTAGATTTCCTAAAAAAATCGCAATTGACTTCTTTAAATCCTGTTTTTATGATGAGTTTTCTAATGTTATCCATTATAAACAATGCAATATACTCCCTAAGCTGCTTGTGATTGAAGCTGCCCAGAGGTCGCGTCGATCGATCTTTCAGTCAACTTCTGATCGCCTATAGCTTTATCAAGCTATATTTGCATGAAATATTCAATAGCATGAAAGACTGTTAGTATTGTGTGGGTTAAATGAAACTTGGCCAAGAAACACTAGTAGTACCGATTTTTCGTACAATTCTCTGCCTGTTTGACCACCCGTGTTTTCTATCAATTTCATTGTTTTAGAGTCTAACATTTATTCTCACTGGTTCATTCATTCTATGTAATTTCTCTTACCTACGTAAGTTATACCACTTTTCATTTTCCTCAACATTCTCTCAAGTAGTTTGTACATAAAATTTGAAATCATGAAAATAACATCCATCTCACATTAGCCAAAACTGGCTGATCAACTCAACAATGAGGTTGATCAAATTTATAGAAGATTTTAATGATTGGTATAGCTTGTACTTCGTGTTTATGAAGTATAAGTGCAGAAGCACAAATTTACAGATTTCAATCAATGAATGCTTGTACTGCGTCTTTATAAAGCGTGAGAACAAACATTTTTCTAGATCCTCTAATCAAACTTTTAGTAATACACTTCGATTATCGTGGTATTCTTATAACTGGCAGTCTCCTCTGAGTAGAAGCCAGTCTGAAACAGTCACCTTTTCCTTTAAGGAGGGCTGAATGCTCGACCTTCACAACTTAGAGGATGATTTCCCAGTAGAATACCCACTAGCTTGACCTTTCCTACATTCCCAAGTGCGTTCATTTAGTATGGTTACCTTAAGTGAAGAAAGATGAGAACTATCTATTCAATTGAAGCCAACCTTTGATCGATATGGACTTTGGGGAATTTAAGAGTTTGCATCAAACAAAATAAGTTGTAAAAACATAGTGCAACCGACGGTTTGGTATTATTTGTAGAGATAATGGGGCAAGCGATTCAGTGAGTACCTGAGTTCTACAACTTCACATCACCTTTAGTATCATAGTAATAATTATAGCTGAAAATGAAAAGAGATATCGAGAGAGAAAGATATTCAACGATCTTCCATCTCGCTTACACAATCGTAACTTTTAGAGGAGAATAATCATTACTGTTGCTCTTAAATTATAAAACGCTAGACATTTGGAATGCGTTGTTCCAGAATAATTATTTTGTAATAGCGTTGCGAGTTGAAAGAAGTAAATTTTTCTGCCTATTATTTCAATAAAAGCTTCATGTAAGACAAATATGTAGGACAAAATCAGCTGCTGATAATAAAATTCATCCAGAGTAACAACTTTCAATGGTTAACTCACATTAAATTGGAGTTTCTTACTTTCTTCATACAAGACCATTCCTTAGTAATGGGAAGAGTTCGAGCATTTATCAATTAGATTATGAGTCATAAATTCTCATGCAAAGTTTAAATTACCGGGGAGTCTTCAGAAATTACCGCATTCATCATCACTATTACAAAGATTCCGCTAGAAAATCATTACACAATGACAAGAGAGTATCATACCTCCAAGTTGCAAGACATATTAACATAAACGTGAATTATACAGCAGAAATGAAAGTTTTTCTTATGCAGCAATACTTCCACTTTTTATCTGCCCTGGTTGAGCATTCTAATTTCATGCTACATTAACTTTGAACTCCCAATGAGAGTTCTTAGATGCGAAACAAGACTTTTCTAATAGGATACTTGTGTTTTCGGGTAAATTCCATTCTTTAGTTCGCCCTGTCTCTGTAACGGGGAGTGGAAAGTTGTAAGCCGAAAAGTTATTTTATCACATGAAATAGCATTTTGAGACTTTCAGTGAAACTGTCCTGATAATTCGAGTAGAACGAAAATAGAACTCTGCAAACTGGATCCTGTGCTTGACATTTTCATGTGAATTTTACATTTTTTCTCACAGATATTAGGGTCAGACATTTTTACACTGATAATTTCAATTCACACGCCATCGCAAATAGCATGAATTTTTAAATGATTATGATTCTATAACCTAGCACTTTTTAGAGTTCATGTTTGAGGAAAAAACTTGGCAGATTTTGAATTCTCTGAAATATCATGAACGATACCTCGCATGAAGAATACAATTTTATCACCTAGCAACATGATTAATATGATTAAATTAATAACACTATATTTTTAATTATTCTTGTCATTATATTGACGTTTGTTGTTAAATTAAAGGCACAATTTTATTAATTTTTTTATTGACTGATCGATTACTATTGGTTTCATTTTTGAAGAAGTTCAGTCTCTTCTTCAGAAAAAACGAGTTTGCAAAGCAAGAGTTGTAGATTCTTAAAAACAATCTATTCTTTAAATAAATCATTAACTCCTTTAATACAACAGTAGTAAGTAATATCTTTACATTAAAATAGCTTAGCAAAAACTTTAAAATGAGGAATTGACCGGTACCGTACTAAAGACAGCAAAACGGTGGTTATTATATTTCAAGCCACCCAGACCCAGACAGTCATTAAAGTTTTGAATAGTGCATTAAGTGAGTTATCAAAGTTACACCGTAAATTGAAATGCAGATATGGGGTCGCAAGACATGATGATACTTTATGAAGGGGAAAGAAGAGCATCTGGTAACTAAGGCCCACCAATGGAGGGGCAAGATGGCAGTCTGCTTCTCACTCACACAAAATGTGACTGTAGTGTGTCAGTGTCCTTAGCTTCGGATGCGACTTGCTTTCCCAAACATTGGAGCTGCAATAGGGCTACGTAGCCGTTAACCCTCCCTCGCTCAAGGGCTAAGGAAGCCTGTAATATCATGAGACTGAAGGAGAAGAGGGTGGACAACCGAGTCCCCTCAGAGACAAATAGCTATGAACTAATACCGTCTACAGTCATCTGAATAAGTGTAAGATTGGCCCCGGATAGGGGCGGATGAGTCAGCGGCAATCCTCTTGAAAATAGACCCATTCTGTGAGGGAGCAATGAGTTCATTACCAGAAGACGATGATACGACTGTTGGGAGATTGTGAGAGGCATCTTACTCATCCCTCCCTAAAAAAAGCCCATAGGAACTAATTTTTATAAGCCATAGACTTTTTTCTTCTATTCGAGCATTACAGCTGCTCAAAGCATGCTCGACTAACTGGAAACAAGAATAATGAATGAACGTTACATGATACACTGGATTACGGTTTTTAAATAAACTTTACATAATTCACTGTATTGTGAATAAGGAATAACTTTGCATAATACACTGTATTATGGACAGTAAATAAACTTCACGTAATACATGGTATTGCACCCTATTGGCATACCTAATTGATTGAATGCTTAATGAACTCATTGGATACGTGATTAACTCATCTTTACTTTATGCGAAATATAAGTAAAACTGATTTTACACTATGTAGCGAAAGTTTTGAAACAATTGTAGTACATTGCAACATGTAGTAAACCTCAAATCATGAAAAATAATATTTATAGCATTTTTTTCTATATCCATCAAAACTTGCCCTATTCATTTGAAGTCGGCATATATGATGCAATAGCGTTTACCATATAGCTCTTGCTACATGTTGAATTGTCAAATATAGAGCAAAAGTTAAATAGAAGGTTCTGCTACATAATGTAAACGCGGCTTTACATTACTTTACGTTAATATAAACACATATTGAGCTTGAAATTTGTATTTTCAAGTTGGTTGTGTCTTGTATATCCTCAACTTTATTAAATCTTGCAATTTGTTAGTTGTATCCTCAACTGAAACATGTTCTGATTGAATAGCAAGAGGTGTTTCAGTAATTTATTCAAAACACACTATGAATCAATCAGCTAGAAGTTCAATCACTGGAAATTTGATACCTTCCCCACCAGAATTGACTTTCAGACGACATACTTGATCAGTAAGCATAAAAAATATCAGATGCTATTTCGATTTCAAATATAAATATCAGCTTCAAATAGGAGTGTAACTCAAAAGCATACCAGAGCAGCAGACACAATCACAATAAAATTGATCGATTTCCTGGCAATCAAAACAGAAATTTTCGTATAGATTGTATCACCCACCTGAAACAAACAAAAAGAGAAATATTTTAACCAAAATAATTTCAAATCATCAAATTAGATTGCTAAAAATCTCAATGAATGATAATTCTAGAAACGAAAAACTTCAAATAAAACTTCAAACAGGCTGAAACTTGTGTAACTTTCAAAAGTATCCCATCAGTAACTTTCTTTGTAGGGCCGAAGGTGATATTGTGGAAGGTATCCATAATGAATGATTAGACGAAATTGTTACAAACCACATTTATTAAAAAATATCGAGATCTCAATATTTTTTAATAAATGTGGTTTTGACAATTTCGTCTAATTATTCTTTACCCATCAGTTTTCACGTAGCCTACATTATTTCATTTTTTGTAATTAAAGTTTCTATGTCTATAGATATCACTATTCATCATTAGCGTATGACCTTTATTGGCGGTTACCTCGCCGTTTGAGTCAGGATGGTATTGGCTATTTTTTTTTTTTTTTTTTTTTTTTGTATCAACTACATTCTTAAATTTATTCACATCGCTGCTACATTATATTCGTGATATTACATTCACCACATCACTAATTCTCTATTCATCTTGATTTGAAACTTATGAAAGATCATATTTGTTCATTATATTCCGACATCTCTGGTTGAGCTATTCAGACATTCACTTTACCATACCTCAAAACTACATGTAATAGTAAAGAGTCTCAGAAAGTTCCACTTCCTTAATAAATTCATTCCTGTTGTTGTGCTCAGACAGCTGTATTTTGCTTTAGTGGATTCAAAATTAAGCTATGGTATCAGTTGTTGGGGCTCCACTTACAAAACCCATCTAAAACCTTTGATTGTACTACAAAAGTCCATAATAAGGTCAATGAGGGGTGTGAGTGGGACCGAACATTTTTTTCCAATTTTTCAACAATTCAACTGTTTGCCATTGCGCTATATATATGTTTTCAAGGTATTATCTTCTTTCTACATGATATCAGGTAATCGAAGTCAGCAAATGTTTGAGAGTGATAATTTATACAGTACAAGAAGTGTAGCTAACAACTTCGCGAGGCTCCCTCCCCAAGGCATATAACACTTTCTTCCAAAAATATTTTGTTTTTTTGAGCCCAAAATTTTTTTATCATGTGCCTGATTCTTTAAAAAGACTTGAAAATAAACATTCCTTCAAAAAACAGATTTTTAAATGGCTTATTCGATGTTTGCCTGAAACTATTGAGAGTTTATTTGCTGTTATCAGTTGAGTAGTCCCTTCAATATTTATAACTCTTTTGCACATGAATAATTATTAAGGTTTGAAAGTTGCGTGAGTGTGTGTGAATGTAACATTTAAAAAGGTTTTTTTTCAACTGTACTCCTACTTGCATACAAATTAATTATAATTTAGCAAGTAGTATTTTTGTTTTGACAGAATATTTGATGCATGTGCATCTGTATAAATTTTTGCTAATATATAGTTTTATGGATTATTTCCACTCAGTTCATGTATATAGCTCATTATAATATGTATTGTATTGTCAAAATAAAAAATGATTTGATTTGATGATTTGACTCCGAAATTCACAATTTATTAATTTCGAATTCCTCAAAGTGCTATTAACTATACTGAAGACTTCCGCAATGATGGATATTGACAACTTTGAACAGCTGATGGAAATCCATGAACACTACTACATGAAAATATCATTCACCGCCGGGAATCGAACCGCGGACATCCAAAGGCGCCCGGCGGTCACTGATGTTTTTTGTAGTAGCGTTCATCGATTTCCGGCAACTGTTCAACGCTGTTGTTAATGCCTGCCATTCCGGAAGTCTTCAGTATAATTTGGAATTAATAAGGAACTCGAAATTAATAGTGCTCTATTTTTCGAGTGTTCTATATATTCTCGTATTTGTCAGTTTGATAAATTATCAGTTCCTTCAAAACCAATTCAGTAATTATTAATATAATTGGTTTTATTATAAATTTTTGACGTGATGATGAGATCAGTATCTGTTCTACAAGTACGAAATGGAAGGGGAACCTAGTACAGTAGTGACAATGGTTAACCCATTTGATGACTTGATCAAAGGCCCAAGCGGTAACACTGGGTAACCTCGTATCGTGGAGCGCTCCCTTCCCCACCGCTCCTACCAATACCACCACTAACCCACCGCAACACGACCTCAAGCAACTGCCTAATGGCGGGGAAGGTCCTTTCAATTACATACGATATTGATATCTCATACCTTCATCGCCATTACAAGATGAACTTCAATATCATAGTTCAGGGTACATGAAGTCTATCCAATTTATGGAGATAATGAGCCTGTAATTTCACTGCTCCAAGGAGAATCCCCATCAGATTTCACATAGGAATGCCATATATTAAGCAACTGGAATTTTCGGCTAAATAACTATGGAAGCAGGAGTTATTTTACATGGAACACGACAGCGTGTTAGATAAGGCTGAAAGATCTTTGAATTTTATGGAAAATAATTAAGAAGTTTTGCATAACATCACAATATCTTAAATCCCATCCTACCCATGCACACTCCGTATAGGTATGTTCAACACCTTCGTTGAACCTTAATAGGTTATATCTTAAAATATCAGGCAAACAATCCCTTATCATAGTGAAAGACTATTCCATACTTAAAAAACAATCATATCTATCTCTTCATTTTTTATATATTACGATTAACGCTATTTATTACTGTACCAGTAACTAATACCTGGCCTAATATCTAGGCCTGTCAGTCGTAATGTCTATGGTAGAAAATGTCAAAAAGCCTCTGCAATTGAATGTTTACATTTTACGGTTACAATCATTGAATGAGGTTTTCCCAGACTCAATTCGATATAAAAACATACACGATTTTTTATCATAATGATAATAGGTTATAGGTAATTGCAATACCTTCCACTTAAAATATCTCAAGAAGGTATAAATACACTCAATCAACTTTTTCAGGTCAACTTATTTTAAAGTTGGTAGAATAGTTGAAAAACAGTTAACAAAACGTTAACATTGAGAATTTTATTGAATTGCTCGAATATCCATATTAAAAATTCAATTACAAGTTTCCTTTTCATCTGAAAAACTCAACTACCTTACACCAGCACACAAATAAGATTCTTTGGTATTGATGTGAATTCAATTTGGAGTAGAAAGTTGATCTCAGATCTCAGTCCAAGTTCCACTGATTACTAAGAAGGTCGGAAAGTTGAGGATCAACTGTCAGCTGGAAAAATAATTCTCCTTCAGGAAATTAAGCAGACCAAAAAAAGTTGAAACTAGAGATAAACGGAAAAAGAAATTGAAGACTTTTTCCGTTGCGAATAATAATTGAATATGATTCTTCTCATGGTTCACATTTCTTATCTTCTACGGAGACGGCTGTTGTAGATTCATCCAAATTATGTTGTCTTTGCTAGATGAGCAATAAATTATGAAACTGCCGGGCATTGACAGAAGAAAGATGAATCTAGTCATAAAAAAGCAATTAAAAAAGAGTTCACTGGTTTCCTTCATATCATTAAACTCATTTCAGAAAAATATAAACCAAGAAAACGGCTGAATATTTTTTTGAAATTATGAGTTTTCATCAAAAATCTCATTCTCTCCAGTTCAATCTTCTCTTTCTAAGGAATTAAGTAAGGAGTCACCATGATTCAAAGATAAAAAAGTCTTTACAAACTGTTTTCAACTTCTTCAATTCAGTAAGAAAACAATTACATTTCATCACTAATAAAGTTTAGTAGATTCAGTGAATCTGAATAAATCAACTTTTTTTCTGATGTAGTCCACATGAGTCTGAGGCATGAGCGTGGGTAATGAGGTAAATGAGTATACAATGATGTTTTGAATAGTGTTACTTGCTTCGACAAGTCATCCCTATAGTGCAAACTATTAATTCAATCAATTTTCCATCAAATATTTCCATTAAAATATTTCCGGTGGTTCGGAACCCACCTAAAACTGTAGGTCACCATCATCCAATTCATCACCCACGCACAGGTTCAAGACCTATGTGGGCTTCATCCTCCAAAAAAAGAAGAGAATAAAATTTCATACTTCTCGACATCAGTCACTCAAGTTTCCTATCTTTGTATTCTCACTTCAGAACTCAAATCTTCTATTGAAAGTCGACCATTGATTCCAAAAATAATTATTAAATACTAATACAAATACTTTGATATCACTCAGAGTATTTACTTAATAAAGTAGACACAATATGTCAAGAATTATAATTTTTTATTCGTTTTTAAATTGTTTTACATTTCTCAGGGCAGAACGTAGAAATAAAATCATTAGACAACAATTTTTGGAAGTGACAGGAACAATTGAAAGGGAGCTTCAAAGTGAAGAGAGCATGGTAGGAGAATGGGTTCCTTCTAGAAGTAAAAAGAAACCAAAAGATCTAACGCATGCTTCTGAAGGAGCTTGCCAGCCATCGACATTTCAAGTACAGACACGTGGCTGTCAACTGCCCAGTGTTGCCAAAACACAGCGAAATTCGCCCGGGGGTAGACTCTACTCGGATGGTATGTTTCTCTTTGTTGTACAAAAATGCGAATGAATGCTTCCTGAGCAATTCTCGTAAATGGCGCATTTGTATAGAAGGGAACGGGAGATTTGAGGACATGACAACTTTTAGGGAGAAAGTTGTTTAATTTACTTTATTTTATCCATTTCCCTTCGAAAATGTATACTCAACCATACTATGTTTTCTTCATGACCTATATGAACATACAAAAATTGATGTTAGTCGCTTTTTATTCACCCATAATTTAGTTCGATAAAATAACTAATATATTTTATATTCTTAGTAATATATTCCCATACTGTTTATACATTTTGATTAAAATAAGTTTTTTTAATGCTAAAATACAATTAACAAATGCAATCAGATAACTGGAGAATATTTAAATGTATGCTATCTGGATTGACAGCTACCAGCTCATTATGTGGGGCAAATTTGAAGGTTTACCCATTTATAAAATAGGTTTGAAATAATAGTCACTTATCAATATTCACTTTTGGCAGTATTTAATAGCCAAGTACAAGACAGGAATTGGCCAAGTCCAAGAGCCCAAGTAATATGTTAGTCCACTTAGCAACTTTTTGGCAGTATTTAATAACCAAATACAAGACAGAAACCGGGTAAGGAAGTCCAAAAGCCCAAGTAATATGTTGGTCTAAGTCCAACACAATTTTTATTTATATCCATGACAATTGTGAAGTACGCTTGATAGGATTTTCAGTGAAAAAAAAAACTCTTTTCTCGAAAAATCCAAAAAGAAAATAAGTTTTTAAAGCGAAATACAACAAGCATAGAGTTCTATCTATCATGTTTAAAAAGCATATTACAATCGACTGCAGTATAATCGAATGCAGTATCTTTGCTGCTCTCGAGTTACTATTCAAATAATTTTAAGCCTTTACAGTGAGCAATTGATTTTCTGTCATAGAGAAATCATGATTCCATCTCCCTTCAATTTAGACTCATTCTTCTACCAGATGATGACTTTTAATGAACCTAGTTGTATTCCTTTTTCCTCATTCCTCTCATTGCTCCTCCTTCTGTCAAATAGGAAACCAAGAAATCTTTCTGTGTAGTCGGTAACTTATAATGGCTAAAATAAACATATACCAGCACTCTGACATTCCTTCTAGTTGAACTATTTCAAACTCAATTTCAGCAGACTGATAGTTAATAGCAGCGAGATAGTTTGGTGTCATGATCTCTGTAATCTTGACTCGGTTAGCATTTAAATGAGATTGGCCATGATGTGATTGCCGGTGCTGCTGGCTGTGTATTGTTATCGGAATACATTAAGAGAGGTCAAACCCATTCCAGTGACCGATTGAAGGGATGATTATGATGATGATGATGATGATGATGATGATGATGATGATGGCGATGGTGATGACGCTGAAGAGGGTTGCTGGGGTGTATTTGGGGCCAGGGGAATGTTTGGCGGTGGCGTTTCGCAGGAGGCAGAAAGTGTGACCTGGCTGTGGTGGCCTGATCATCCATCAGTCTCCAACTTCAACACACCGCAAGCTCTGTCCACTGGACCTCTGACATGGTGCTGCTATGCCTGTACACTGCACACACATACACACACACATGCCAAACGACCAACTTTTACTTGCATTGTTTGCACAGTAGTAGCGAACGGCTAACTGGCCTACACTGCTTAAATACATTAGAACTAATCAAAGGAGTCAATTCACAAGCGCTCGCCAGAATCCAACTCCAGATTTCGCACTTATCTACTGACTGCAGACATTGATTCTCTCTCTACCCAATAATATTGTAGCGGATATGAAATTTGAGAGAATAGAAAGAAAGAAGAAACAGTGGTTCTCTGTGTTATCTGCTATGTAAATGTTTACTTTTAAACAATGAATTACTCTGCTTTCGACACTTTCATGGTGTTTACTTTGTAATTTGTAGAATGTTCTAGTTGTTTGATTAGAAATTAATGGAGTCTTATCGAATATTGTGGAAAGTTCGAGTTTCCTTGATTGTTTATTTTAGGAATCGGTAGAAGTTGGTAGAGAAATCTAGAGATATCTCAATTATGAAAAATTATTTAAAAATAGAGGTGAACTGTTGTATATTAGTTCAGTCTTGTTTGAAATTCGTCGTGATAAACAAGTGTGATAGTTAAGTAGTTCAGTTATTGTTCTACGTTGATAAGTGGCAGTAGTGACAGTTCCCGTTAATACAGACAGTGAAATCCCGTTGGCGCTATTACAAACCACGCAATGCACTTTCGTTGTCTGTAGTGATAATTCTTTCGACAGTTTCGTTGTCTGTAGTGATAATTCTTTTGACAGTTCTATAGTGATAATTATTTTACCTATTACTGTATTACGGACTTGAACTACGTAAGTTAATTGATCTTCCTCGACGTTTCTTTCTGAATATTATTGGACAGTTTCTTGTACAGTTATTATTTAATATTAGATCGGCCTTTTGACATTTAGAGATTAATTTTTGTACAGTTTATTGAAAAATCATTATCAGTTGAACAATATCGTGTTATCTGTTTTTAATTGCTTGTTTTTCTGTAAGAAATAACTGAACAGTGTGAGTTGAAGATTATTGGTGTTAATAAAGTGCAAGTGATAAATTTAAGTGTTGCCAGCGTTATTTTAGACATAGAACCCGTAACAATATCTCTCGATTCAAATATTTCCATGTACATTTCAAAGATATCAAGCCCTAATGAAATAATGCAACCTATTCATAACAATAGAGATGTTTTGCTGATAATGCCCACATGACCCTGAGGCTTGTGTGTGGATAATGGGGTAAATGATGATAGAAAAATACCAGGTTGAATCGGGGATCGAACCCGATGCCGTCGAAGTGGAGGCAGGCTCTCTAAGAGAATATCTAATGACGATCACCAGTGTTTTGAATTGAGCTAGTTTGAAAATGATTCACTTAGATTCTGGGATACTCAAAATTCTATATGTTTCTTCCATTTTCATTTTGTCTATTATTGCCTGATTGCCGGATGTTTTTCGTTTCCAAAACTTTGTTGCTATTTAGTAATAAACCGTCAATTAATCCTCCATTTTTATCAAGTTACCATTTCTGTTTCAATCTCTTTTTAAACTACTAGTTCATCCTTTCATGAACAGGTCGGAATTCCGGTTTTAAAATATCAACCTACCGAAGTAAATAGAAAATTTAGTCATGATAGATGATTTTTTATATTGAATTTGATATTGAAAATTCCTCGGTTGATCTCAGTTTTGAAGAAGATTAAAAAAGCTGTAGTTTCGAAGCTACTGTAAAGAACTGAAAATAAATAAGCTTTATTGTCATTCTTAGCAGAACAAAAGCCTCTCATACAACATTAAAGAATGTTGGCGTTGTGAGCAAAATATTATCAATCTTTTAAATTTATTTACATAGTTAATTAATTTTTTAAAAATATTTACAATTATTTTTTATAATTAAATAAATGGAAATAGTATGTTAAGGTATGTTAAATTGTAAAAGTTAATTCCAAATTTCTTTTTCAAATTACATTATTGTTTGATCTAATAAATTCTTGTGGTGCTTTTTCTCCGTTCAATCCAAAACTTCTCTCTCCAAATATTTTCCTATTATTGTTTAATTTAATGCATTCAAATTAAGCTTTTTCTTCTCCCAATCCTAAAACTTATTTATTGTTACCACGTTATCAATACCGAGGTATCTTTACAGAACTATATCTCTATATTTTCATTAATATCCATCATTATCGAGAGTTTATCCTTCTTCAGACTTCATAGTTCATCTATGTGTTCATTTTCATCCGAAAATCCAAGAACGTTGAAATCATTCTATTCTATTAAATCAACTTGTCTATTAATAATGAAATAATAGAGAAATAAAATTCATACTTTTTCAGCAATATCCATGGCAGACAACGCTACTTGAACTCAACTCTCATATCTATTGACAGCAAAAGATATTGTATTTGTTGAGAAGAGTAGAAGTATTTTATTTGGGAGCAGTGGGTGGGATGGCAATTGGGATGCGGACTGAGGGATATGTTGGAAAGCACCTAAGGGCACAGTACGATAGCGAGAAGGGTAAAGGTGGAGGGGGAAATGAATGGACCGAGGGTGTTGTGAACAGGAGCCCGACTGACTCCTAATATACGAGATATGTGTGTTTGTGTTGGGTGCTGGATTCGGCTCAAGTCGGAGGCGGGAAAGCATACTTCATTCTCGAGGATCTGGCCTATGGTATGGTGTTGCTCGGCAAGAGCTGGCAACGGCATGCCAGAACATGAGAAGCAGAGTGCCATTGCTGGACTGGAGGAAGCACTACGACATAAGGACATAACAGCTGCTTTCTCAGCTATGTATCATTGTTTGAAAGGTGTGCGATGCCAGGCCAGTTGAAGAGTTATGAACCAAGAGTGGAAATCGCCCGAAATTTGAATACTCTACATTGAAATATGAATAACATATTAAGTATCAGCTATTCCATTGTTTATTCAAACAAACTGCTGCTAATGCCATTACAAGTTCTGGAATATTTCATAATCATTGAAAAGTTATTCTGATGAAAAACAAGAGAATGGACTAATGGAAATTTATGAGAATGAGATATGATGAAACACAATAATTCTATAAAAATTACAAAGATGATGAACAAACAGACGTTTAAATACACGTTGAAGAAGCCTCTTAATCAATATGATTTATAGTAAAATTATTATTTTAAAGAAAAATTTTGTTTTAACTAGCATAATACACCCTTATTACAACTTATTCTACAAAATGATTTGAACAAGGAGAAGGGAGGCTTTACATGCATCCGAAATTATTGATCAGTTTTGAATGGTAAGCGATGAAAAATTGAGTAATTTTATTTTAATAGTGTTAAATCTTGTGCAAATTTAGTAACAGAGGATTTTTTGGCTGAAAGCCTGTTATTCCTGTGTAACTAGTCGTTTTTTGCATATACAATCAATAAAAAAAATTACGGCAATTAATCAATCAATTTTGTCTGAGTTGATACAGGCGACAGCGGATTTGATCAGAGGTTCGAGATGTTGAGGTTTGTCTAGAATAAGAAGAGGTGACAGCAAGACTGCGCCCTCGTCTCGGAAAGGCAATGCTTTCCACTACACTTACTGTTATGAGTCGACCAATGCTGTACCGAAATTAATGCCCCAGGCTGCTCTATATACTG
Organism: Conomelus anceps; assembly: GCA_948455865.1. Classification (NCBI taxonomy): domain Eukaryota; kingdom Metazoa; phylum Arthropoda; class Insecta; order Hemiptera; family Delphacidae; genus Conomelus; species Conomelus anceps. The sequence goes on along the minus strand of OX418218.1, from coordinate 27,184,016 downwards.
CCATATACACTCTTCTCCAGAGACAACCGCACACTGCAAAGACGTCTATAATTTTTCCAATAACACATTCTTTACTTTTTTAAATTCATTTATTAATTTTTCTAAATGGATAAAATAATCAAATAGCCTTTTTAAATGCTATTTTTATTTTGTTCTTTGTTCATCAAGACCATTTAGCATCTATTATGCTAAACCAACAGTTTACAAAGTTTTTGATGTAGCATACTATTCAATATTATCTGTAAATTTCCCCTTTTATACTTCACCCTTCTCTACTTGTTTCTACTTGTTTCTACTTATTTCGATAAAATATGAAAATACAAGAATTCCTTTAAATTTCCGGCCAGAAAGAACTGAGACCCAGTGAAGGTGAAATTAAGTTGATGACGAAACTCAGCAGGCTACTATGGCGCTGATGAGAGAAACCGGCAAGGAATTCAATTTCGAAGCAAAGGAATATTTCATCTTTGATCCGGCAGAATTGAAAGAAAACGTGGGCATCTGAGTAGTGGTTAGTGGTGGGAGAGGCGGTGGTGGCTTAGGAATTGGGAGATGTTTGTTAGGCAATTTTGAGGAGTTGGTCGACAGACGCGCGCAGTGAGTTTTCTACGAATGAAAAAGCGACTTTGAGCGTTCTTTGGCGCGTACGGAACATATTCGAGCGGCAATAAATAAGGAATCGTTCGCCGCTCAGAAGTTCAATTAGCGTAGCGCAAAGGCGGAGAGGAACAAGTTTTCTGTTTCTTATTCTTCGATAGGGTGGCAGCGAGCCAACCCTCCACAGTCCTTCACCCTCCTCTATTTCTGCACCTCCTTTTTTCCCCGTGTCTTGTCTGCACCCAGCATCTTCCTTATTTATATTTTATCTTATCTGTGGCTGCTGCTGCCGCTACCCTAGTAGTTGTGTGGCTTCGGTGACAAATCATACCTTTCATCTGCTCGGCCTCAGTAAATAATGTCGACGTGCCAAAAGGAAATTTGATAGCATTCGCCGGGTAAATGAGACGGCCATTCAGACATTGCCCTAACATTCTCACCACTCTCTTCCCTGACCACTGCTCTTCATTCTTTTCTCCAGGAAAGAACGCACGGAAATGAGCTAGACTTTCTCCGGCTGACGTCACAAAAGAATAGACTCTTCCCTTCTAGGAAGCGAGAAAACTGCTTTTCTGCTTTGAACAAAAGTTCAAGCACATACACGTTCTAGTGAAATACCAAAGTATATTTTTTTTTCAATTTTTGAAGTTGATCAAGTTATATCTCTCCCTACCTTGTACATAAATATCTATTTCTATTCTTTTTCTCATAGAATCGTGACGAGACTTTATTAGTAGTTAATTTTTCTAGATCGTATATATGTAGAGAATGAATAATATCTCACATTATTCGTAGGAGAATGTTGTAAAGAAAAACGAAGAGCTTAGTATAGAGTACATAATATTCTACTGGCTTATTGGAAGAGACCCTCATTTTCAATACCGAACAAAATACTCCCGTATAAACAAATATTCAAACCTATTTGGACCTATGGTAACATAAAGGTGGAGTGCGACAGATGTTAGCGAAGGGGTACCCCCCTCCTCACTACATCTCTCATCGAACAAATCATCATCTCTAATCGTCAGTATGCTGTTATACACATCTTTGGATTCATAAAAATAAGTTCTATAACTTCTATTTGACGCTATTTTCTGTAAATTGACATACAAAAATGTCCCCCTAAATAATGAAAAATCTAGTTGATAGAATTCTCTTTTGAAGATATTTCAATTTTTATAAAAGAAACTATCAGGTTTACCGGCAAAGTGAACAGCACATTTATTGCAGAACATTATATGACTGATATTATGGAAGAAGAATCAACTCTGTTCGATAGTTAGTTACAGAGATATCGAATTAACAATAATTAGAAACATTTTCAACTTTGAGGTTACGTGGGGGAAAAGTTGAGGGGGGATTTTTGGGGACTTTTTGGAAAATGTACTTTCAAACGTGTACTATTGATTGGCATATATAGTCTTGCTTGTCTAACAATAATTATTTATTGGACAGTTTAAGATCATGCGATAGATAATTACGACAGATGATTATTACAACATAGATACTCAATAATTAAGGTTAATTAAAATATTTTCACCTAGTTATTGAAATAAATCCATAGATTCCAATGCAAAGAAGAAATTTCGTATACGAGAATAATTTCATATTTCTTGATATGTCCATTTATGTCACATTACGTCATGTACTGTACCTTATCTTTAGAGAGAGAGAAATAATAATCATATCTTATAAAGAGGAAGATAGGGACTACTGTTAAAAAAAAAAATACTACTAGTACAACACACATAATATAAATTGATAATGTTTCATGTTATATACAGAGTTTTATACAGCCTACCTATTGTTAATTAACTATTAAGTCTGACACTAAACAACTAATCGGCCTACCGCCGTTTTATTACTGATTGAATAATGAAGGGTGTTTTTCATAATAGTATTCCAGGTTATTTCATGTACCTCACGAATAGGCCTGCAGGCCACTGTCTATCCTTTTATTTACTTTAATAGCCTTTTTTCTTCTTTCCTTTTAAAAATCTGTTTCCAATCACGATTCCAATTCAGTAAGGAATGGTAGAAGCTTCTCACAAGAAATCTGAATTAAACAATGATAAGAGATTTGAAGCGTTGGATTTCAAAATTTACCGCTTTATTACTATTATTATAACACTTGTTGCTTCAAAATATGCTAATACTTGTTTATATTGTAGTATTATGGTGTGTAGCCTGAGCAAGTGTAGTGTGGTTAGTGTATTATAGTATAGATTATGGTAAGGTATCAGATTGCAGTATGAACAGATTAAACATTATTTTATTTATTTATTTACTTTTTTAAAATAATTTTTCCTCATAATAGTTGAGTGAACCGGGCGGTTCGGCTTGTCATTACAACCTAATTACAAGTAGAAACAATGACCGATTTGATGGCCCCTATTGATGCCCCTCCAATTGACTGCATAGAATGTGCAGATATTAATGATTTTTCTTTAAGTTTTCAATCCTTAAGCCCTTTGAGGAATGGAGACAAGATGGATTTCTCGGTGATCCATCAAAACATACGAAGTTATAAAAAAAATATAGATGAATTTATCGTTATATTACAAAGTCTTAAACATCGTTTTAGCTGCATAGTACTGACTGAGGCATGGCTAAATGACGAAAGTGACCTCTTGGAAATTCCAGGGTATAATCTCCTCCGATCCTACAATAGTCTCAACCAGTGTGACGGGGTTGTAGTCTATATGAATTGTGAGCTCACAGTATCTTGCAGGGAGATTCAGCTGGGCGGTGTGGCCACCTGTCTATCCATCGACTTTGACTGGGAGGGAACACTATGTGAACTCCTTGCTGTCTATCGAAGTCCAAATTCTAGCTTACCTCTATTCTTGAATGCTCTTGATAATCATCTTAAAGAATCAGCAGAACGCAATAGGGGTATGCAAATTCTAGCTGGGGACATTAATTGCGATACTCTGTATGCAGTCCCAGGCTCGCTACAGGAGAAATATATTGATGTTTTGAATGAAGCAGGACTAACAGCATGCATAGACAAGGTGACTAGACCGGCCAGCGGTACTTGCCTTGACCATTATTTTGTTAAGGTACCCAACTCCTTTAATGTCTCAACTACTATTCTCCAAACTGCTGTGACCGACCACTACTCCATATGCTTGAATATATTATCAAATAAGAGAAAAAAAACTATTAGTAAAGAAGAGCACTTTTCAAAGGTTGATTGGCAAGGAATTAATAATTCTCTTACAATGCAGAACTGGGACCTAGTCACTGATGAAATTGACGTGAATGCGGCAACGCGCCTATTCACGGAAACCATTCAAAAAACTATAGATTCCCATACTAAAATAATACCGGTGACTGCGAAAAATAGTAAATTGAAGCCCTGGATTAGTATGGGCCTAATTCGATCAATCAGACATCGAGATAAACTAAAAAAGAAAATCAATAGGCAACCCTTTTGTGCAAACCTAAAAAATGAATTTATACAGTACAGGAATATACTCCACTCCCTTATTAAACAAGCAAAATACAGTTATTATAAAAACAAAATAGATGAAGTATCAAATAATCCTAGAAAGTTCTGGTCCACAGTTTCTGAGGTTTCTGGAAGACCTACTCAAAAACACTCTTTTCCTGTCAATGTTTTCTTAGGGGATGGGCAGTCTACCATGCAACAGAGTGCGTCTGAAGTCAGCACCAACTTCAATAAGTATTTTGCCTCTGTAGGGAAGCGCCTAGCCGACTCCATAGCTCCATCGGGTGAGCCAGAAGTAAATGACTCTAATCATGCTGTTGAGCCCACATTTGAGTTTCAATGTGTTACTCAAGAAGAGATCAAGCAAGTGATTGATAGCATGAGAGGTAATAGCGCCCCAGGCCACGACCACATACCTGCTAGAGTGATTAAAGAGAACGCTTGCACCCTCCTTCCCCCTATTCAACATTTAATTAACTTGAGCATACAGACAGGAAAATTTCCAGAAATCCTTAAAATATCCAAAGTAATCCCTATATATAAATCAGGCAAAAAAAATGAGTACTCAAACTATCGTCCTATTTCCCTATTGGCAATAACTTCTAAAATACTTGAAAAATGCGTAAAGATCCAATTAATGCAATATTTAAACCAATACAACCTTTTAAGCCCCTCACAATATGGGTTTCAGAAATCAAAAAATTCGTCCGATGCATTATTTGATTTATCAAAATTTATTTCAGACAACATAAAAATAAGGAATAAACTGATAATAACTTACCTAGATTTAGCAAAAGCTTTTGATTCAGTTGATAGAGAGAAGCTGGTGATAAAGCTGGATATGCTTGGAATTAAACAGACCGCTTTAATGTGGTTCAAGAGTTATCTACAAGACAGAGTTCAATATGTACAGATCAATGATGGTATGAGTGGTCTGGAGAAAGTTGATTATGGTGTTGTGCAGGGAAGTACCCTTGGGCCTATACTTTTCCTGATATATGTTAACAATCTACCACTGCTGGACATCAATAGTAAACTTTTTTTATTTGCTGATGATACAGCAGTGGTCTCAACCGGTAAGCATTGGGACGAAGTTTACAAAAATGCAACATCTGACTTGGCCAAAGTAAAATGCTGGTTTGACCACAATTGTTTAACTGTAAATATAAGTAAGACCAAGTACATGGCCATTGTGACCCGTAATCAGCAAGATCCAGGACCTAGAGATCTGAAACTTCACTCATGCGGAGACTCAACATCAATTGTCTGTAACTGTCAAAGTATAGAACGAGTTAACCAGTACAAGTACTTGGGCATAACAATCGATCACAGCTTAAGTTGGAGTCCGCACATACAGCTTGTCAAGAGGCGACTCAGAAGGTTACTCTATGCTTTCTCTCAGCTGAGTCAGGTTTTGAGTAAGAAACACTGCAAGATGGTATATTTTGCTTACGTCCAGTCCATTATCCAGTATGGTATAATCGTCTGGGGTGGACTGCCCGCTACCCTATTGGAGCCACTTGCGGTGTCGCAGAGACAAATAATCAAAACTATCCTAAATAAAGAGTACCGATATCCAACTATCCAACTATTCACAGAATTTCCGGTTTTAAACATCAGACAACTTTATATAAAGTCCTTATTGATTTACCTTAAAAACAATAGATTGAATATACTGCCAGAAATTCATCATACCTATCCAACACGATATAGAGTAAACTTTGGCTATGTGACACCTCAAGTGGTTCATGGATTGGAGCTGAGAACACCTTTTTACCAAGCCCAAATGGTATACCGTAACTTGCCTGTTGAGATGAGGATTATGCTGGAAGAATGCAGTGTAGCGGCATACAAGCGTAGGGTGGAGGGATGGCTCCTCTGCCAGGGCTGGGAAATGTCAGAAAGCCTGCTTCAGTCTGTATATTGGCACTAAAATCAACTCTATCTGGAATCTTTCTTGATAGACTTGCTGATATTGTATTTCTTTTCTTAACAAAGGAATCTTTAAATTCTACTTATGTTACCTATTTTTCCTCAATGAAGAAATCACCGGGGGGGGTCTGCCAGTCTCTGTTCTAGTTTCCTTAAAATTTCTAATATTGCGATTAGTCATTTCTTTCTTATACACTGTATTCTTTCTTACTATTCTATACTGTTTCTTCTGTACTATGTTCCTTGTTATGGACTATAATATTATTAAAGATTTATATGTATTGTTATCGATAGCTCAACTTTAAGGAACTCACCCCTACACACAGACGAGTAGTCTTCGTAGGAGTATTCCTGTAAGTTTTTTCAAGTGTATTTTTTTTGTAAATATTGTATTTTGGTGGAATAAATAAAGAATTTTGAATTTTGAATTTTGAATTTTGAATTTTGGGCTGGATAGCCAAGCGCCATGCAATACACAGTGCTGTAGGGTTCGGCGACGCGGTGTCCGCTACTATTTCATCACTCACTATGACGCCATAACTTGAACTATAGTAATCAATAGACACATCATTTTAAAGCTTATTAAATTATCTATAAGTTTTGTAAGGAACGGCACAACCAATAACGCGATATTAAAAAAGATATGATCAGTTGAAGTTGATTTTTGTGGTTCGTGGTAACATTTTTTTCTATAAACTATATTTTTACTGAAAAACTAGGCTATCTACATAGAAAATGTATATGACATAATTTTTAGAGAATAGTTTTGAGTATTAAATGAGATGAGAATCACAACGATAACTTGATTAGTTTCCGAGTTATAAGCCTTTAACTGAAGTACTGCTCTTGCAATGTTGATAGGGGGGTGGTGGGGGAAGCAAGCGGGGTGGGGGTCGGGACTTTGGTTTTTTTGAGTAAGTACTATGTATACTAACATCCTGCAAAAATTCAGCTTTCCCCTAATTTGTTACGACAATGGCCATTTTTTTGCATTCATTGCCTGGGCTAATAGTATTTACAAGAAAAAAAGGGGAAAAAGCTTTATTCGTGAACTTCTCAAATAACATTATTATGAACATTATATTTATCCTCTTCGTCTTTGGAGGAACCTTTTATCGCGATATTTGAAATGGACTAGGATATGATTCCCCTATTTCTCGACATATGAATTGAGGAAGCTAACTTTCTGAAACCTTTCATGAGAAGGATCCTAATTAAAGCTAAATATTGTTGCTACTATTTATTTGTATAACTTATATTGAATCCTATATCGCCAGTTGCTTGATACTAAGGCGGAGATACAAGACAAGAAACTGTACATTAGTACTAAACCCTTTTTGATGACATTCCCAGTCACTAGTAAACTTGGAATAAAACAAATGTTTGAAAGAACTTTCTCACTTGGATAACCAAAGAACTAAGTCTAAAACATCTGCACGGTTGAAATGAAATACGTCGATTTGAACAAAAGCAAGCGCGTGGAAAGAAGAGCCTCTACGCGCCAAGTTGCCGGTCTCAAGGCGGAGAAGGCTCGAGAAATTTCGACAGGTCGAACAAAGGCGTTGAGGCAGAGTGGAAGGAGGCGCTGAGTGGTGAGAATGACACTAATATCTGTGGTAAAATTAATACAAGTGAGTTTGGCAAGATATCCCGGTTTCTTGAGAAAAGGTTTCGCACGAGGTATAAACGGAATGCCAGAAGTCGAAAAAGGAGGACAGGCGAAAGCGAAAATTAGATCGAACTTCTTAATAAAGCTTTTGGAGAAGAAAGCGGCTGATTTATAAAAGACAGAGAGTTTTCCCGGATGGGGAAGGAGGTGCAGGAAAGGAGAGATCGTCTTCTTGGGTCGTCGGTCGTCGTCAGGACGCCGTAATGAATTTTTCAGCGACGCTCCAAGGGTGGCGCCTTGCCAACCAGCTTTGCCGGTGCCGTCCGGCTTTTGGAATGCAAAATTAGGGGAACTGATAAATACGAGTCGTAAAAGCAGGCTGCGCGGTCCCAACACGTGATTCTGCGGTCTTGCATTGAAGCACCGAAACAGAAACGTGGTGGGAAGAGAGTGAGGAGAGGCGTGTCCACGCTACGTCACACGACACGTCTTCCCAAGCCCAAATCTGGCCCGAAGCCCAAACCTGGCTCTATTATTTCTGGCGTCCACTATAAATTACTCGATAGATAGTGTTATATCTCGTGACGCACACCTCTTCTCCAACCTAAGATTGTGATAACTCCTACTAATTCGACCCATTCCTTCTTGCAAACCTCCTTCCTCTCCACTCCAACCCTCTCCAGCAAACTACACCTACAAGATGCCTGCAAACTACCGCCAAGATTAATTCAGAATCAGACAACTTTCTCCATATTTCACGGGGTTGAAAATAAATTGGATCAGTAGCGACGATGAATGATGATTTCAAGTCCCTGTGAGCAAAAAAGCCGGAATGAAGATAGACGGACGATGATTAAACAACACAGAAGAGTGGTGGTGCAAAGTAAGAATCGTTGAGAGTTAACCACTAGTGCGCTAGAGAGGTGAGTGAGCGGCCGGGAGGGTGAAGAGTTCTAGAATCGCACGTTCTTTTGCAAGTTCGGTCTTCTTTTCTAACTAGATTTCGACACGGTGAGATTTCAACTTTCTTCAGCGACTTGGCTAAACACCTAAATTACTCACTTTGTACCTCTTCACCTCTGTGTTCATGGAATCAAAGCTTTTGATCAAACGTGAAGAAAGTTCATGTCCAAATGCACATTTAAAAAAGCTATATGAGCAAGTAAAACCTTATTTCCCATATTCTCTTTAAAAAATGCTCTTCATATCGGTCTGAGAAGTTCCTTAATTAGAAACACTATCAAGTAGAAGTATTTTCTAGTTGGCAACTATCAATGTTATTTATTTGAATGTTAGTTATAACTGTAACTAATTGCAATTACAGAAAATATAAAAAGGTCAACAACTCAATTTTATTCCATGATCATCGGCTTACTCTAAAAGTAAGACTTCAATAAATCAAATCAAATCTAGCAATCATTTATATTGTGAGATGATATATTAATAAAGAAGTAATTTATCCTGAAAATTCAATATTAGTACCTAATAATAGATGACAAGATTCACAGACAAAACTATTCAAGTTTTCAGATTATTTTTTATAATGGGAGATTGAATATAAAATCAATTTATTGGTTCAAATTCACTGAATAAATGTAACCTGGCTGGCTAAGTCTGGAGTCAGAGTTATCAGGTCGTACCTATTTTCTAGGTGAAAGCCTTTTTATATATAAAATCAAATATAAATCTTTTTTTAATGTAAGCCTTATTGATAAAAAATGAATAGCCCATTAACGTGATTTTTCTGTGATGGAATAAAGGATAACAGATGGATTTGCCTCTGTCTACAATAGTGAAGATATGGAGCACGTTCAATTAAATTCTATGATTATAGGTAGCTTATAGAGAACATTTTCATGATTTTCTCCAGGACCCATAATGCTTACGTTGACAGAATCGACAATAACATACAAAGCGTCAGTAAAAACATAGGATGGCATCATTAATGGTTCAAATGCACGGTTGTGAGTAATCATAGCACTGAAACCTCACAAACAATTCAATGGAGGCATAAATTACGAAAGGGCTCCATTAGAAAGCACGCAACGGGGCAATGCGGCTGACAAACTTCAACGGCAGATGATACGCTGAGTAAGTGAGACAAGAAAGACAGAAAGAAGGAGAGGGTGTGTGTGAGAGAAATGAGGGGGGAAACAGGGTACCGAGTTTGTTTTGCAGGTTACACGCTAGGGGACGCAGCAGTAGCATGTAGGAGTAGCAGGCGGAAAGCGGCGTGCCAGTGCCCCGGAAATTACACCCGAAGCAGAAAATAAATTCCAACCGTAGAGGGTGATTATCCCACTGCGCTCACAAAATTCTCAAAACACCTTCAGAATATATTGCGATTGCGACTCGGTCTCGCCTCGCTTGCCGCTTGCCGCCTGCGTCTGACGCGCGCGCCCAAAACTTTCCAGCGAGCGTTTTATTCGCACTGTGTCTCAATTCACCCGTCACATTCCCACTGCAACTACGGCCAGTGATCGTCTTTTTCAAAGTACTGTACCAACCAACTAGGGTGATTGCAAACTGGTCTGGCGAAATGGGTGCTCCAATGGTCCTCAAAGTTGTGATGTCTCTGTAAACTGGAAAATAGTTTCAACTTTATACTTGTCATCGCTAACAATTTATTTAGCAACAAAATTGGCTGAATTGATACTACTTTTTCCTCTTCTACTTTCCCTTCAACTGCTGCCATTCCCTAATTAATAAATTATTAATGGTTATTGATATTGTAAAGTCGCATTCTTGCATATGCTGTGTGTTGTTCGGCCAAATAAATATGACTAGGAAATCTTCAAAATTAATAAGAAATAAGAAATATAATACTCACAAATTTTATTATAATATTGTTTTTATTAACAATGGCACTATGTTGGTCATTATATTTTTTTTAAATAACATCCAGAGCTGATTTAGGTTAAACCTACATTGTTTATATCAGTTCAATGAGTCGGCAAAAGATAATGGTCAGCTGAATTGACTGCCGAAAATTTACTGATAAGGAATGTTCCGTATTCCAACAACTGGATATTAATTGAAAATTAATATAACAAAATAATTATGTAATGCATTTCCTGGCATAAATCTGCTTTTTTCCCACTCAACCCGAAATTTGGGTTTAATTCTATAAATTTATTTTCTTGGTTGCCAAATCATCAGATATTATTCTTGAAAGAGGAACGATTTTTTTTTTCATCCCCTTCCTGGGTTGAAAAAAAAGGAGAGACAGACAATGCTTGCTTAACTTTTGCTGGACACACGTTTTTTGTGTCGATTTAAATTTTCATGTTCCTTTAATGTTTTATGTTACTCTTCTGTGATACTTGAAGTTAGGGCTGTGATTAGTATTCCTCTATAATTGATTTGTACAAATTTTGAATATTGCAAGAAAAATCAGTTAAATAAAAAATATTCAATTCGGTTGAACACGAGGCGCCGACCTAGATGATTGACATTACTTGAGGCATCCAGGAAAACGAAAATTACGTATACGTGAGTCTACGAATATTTATTATTATATGGGCCCATAGTGTTAATTTTGTGTCTTCGAAAACCTGTGATTTTTGCAAAGATATTTCACTTTGTGCGTGCAAATCAATTGTACCTCCATCCACGTTGGCGAACCCTTAGGTGTGGTCCGTAAAGTTGAACTATACATGAGATCGTTTACCAAATATAATCCTGGAATAAGGTTAATGCTGAATTCTCAGCAGATGAACATTTAGAGAGAGTATTATTGAATTTCACATTGCATCTCTTGCATGAGATACCATAACTCAAATCGCCCCAATAAAATTCAATATACAGTTTTTACTTTGCAGTTATATTTTACCTCCTCTTGCTCAGTCTTTAATGATTAACTTCAGAGTGGTCAAGATTTATTGTTTTTATAGTCTATTTAAATTAAGTATAATAGGGGTGTCGTAGCTGCAGGTGAAGCAATTCTGGGACAGGGTGCACTCATAGATCTTTTGTAATAATTTGTATTACTAACGGATAGGGGGTGTGCCGTGCCCTAGACCTGTTCTTGAGTTTATGGGTTTGAGTCACGGTGAGGCTTATCTGATTATTTTCATATAATATATTGAGATTTTATATTTTATGATTAAAAGATATTACTCGCCGTGCCCTATCCATCTGAAAGTCGATATCTCTTTCTATTTTAAGTTTGTTGTGACTGTACGTTTGGGGGATCAGCCGACCACAACCTATTTGCTCCAGCTATCCGGTGCAATAATTGAGAATATGCGACGTCGTTGTCTATATAAAGCTGGTCCAGCGAATGTATAGTTACACAAGTGGCACCTCGAACAAAGGGACAGTGACGGAGAGAGATTACTGCACAGCTCTAACATTATATTTGAATAATATTGTATTCCAGATTCGTTTATTCAACTTGGCCGAGACTACTGGGGGCTTGTAATAATAATGTTTATTTTCAGTGGTATACCAGTGGCAGAGAACGTCCAGTAATAACGAATGTACCTGATTGCTTGGGCCAACTCAATAAATAATTACTAGGGACTGAGCAAGGTTAGGATTGTTTAGGACACCACCGGGGTTTGCCACTGTACTGAAAAATACACCCCAATAAGCAGATTTATTACCAGTTAATATTATCACCCTTAGTCACTTACGAGCACTTTGTAAAGATTAATTCATACAAAGAACGGTTGTATGATTGCATATTTGTTAGAAAGGAACATCCTAGCAGAAAAAAAAAACTATTTTGAATGCAAAAGCATTAGTTGCATTACCTAAGCAAGCATTTATTGTGTATTATTTGTGTTTAATTTATGTTCATCGCGTTTGTATTATCTTTTTGTGCTGTGGGGAATTCACTGATCATCAATTCACTAGAACTTCAAGAGAACTACTGCACACTGACTGACCTGTTCCAGTTATCCAATTCGTGTCGTGAACTTCACATTACCCATTTCAACTGGGTCACTTGCACTCACACTTGCACTTTTTTGAAAATTTATCCTGACATTCACATCTTTGAGTCGTTATCGGTTGTCGATTTTCACCATGGCTGAAGAAGGCTCTGTAACTCACTTCTCCCTGGATTCGACTACAGCATCCCCGGAGAATGCACCCAGGGCCATTGAGAACGCATCACCCGTCGCCTTCAACCAAGAGGTCCGTGAGAGGCTGTCATCTACTCAATTCAGTGATGGCCATCAATCTCCTGTTATTGAGAATCCCGTTTCTGATGTTGAGGTTAGGGCAGGTGAAGTCGGCCGAAGAGCGGCAACAAGCGAACAATTACTTCCTCCCAGCTTCCTAGATGTGATTATGGAAGAATTAAGGAAACAGAATCAACAATCAGCCCAACAGAGTCAACAGTCAGCACAACAATCAGCTACATTGAAAGCTGAGCTAATTCAACACTCAGCTGAACAGTCAGCTACATTGAAAGCTGAACTAGTCCAACAGTCAATTCAACAGTCAGCTCAACTGAAAGCTGAGCTAATCCAACAGTCTGAGAAAACAACTGCAGATTTAGGACAGCGAATTGACATTGTGAGTGAACAATTAGATAAAAAAATAAATGAACTTAAGCATGACTTTCAAACCCAGCTTAAGAAAAATGTCGAAAGTTTACAGTCAGATATAGGCAAACAGCAAGCAGCTGCTAATAAATATACTGACAGACAGGTTCAGTTAATGAGGGCAGAGGTAGGAACGCAATTAAGTGTTCAAACTGAAACACTAGCAACCCAAAATACTGCACTTGAAGTTCGTGTGACTGAATTGGTTAGTGATAAAAATCTACAAGTTGAGATGAGAGTGAGCGATATTGAGTCCGTTCAGCAAGCTCAAACTGCACAAATCGGCCTGATTGAAAATAATATTACACAGATTAGAGATGAGAGTATAAATGCTACCGCCGCTATAGAAATCAAGAGGCAGATGGAGCAAGCACAAGCTGAATACCTTAAAATTAAAGGTGATTTAGCAAACATAAGCGGAGGAAATAGTGTCAATGCTAACCAATTATTGACATCATTACCTGTGTTTGATGATACCCCCAGCACAATTCAGCCTCGGGCATTTGTGCAACATATCCAAACAATAAACTCTATGACTAAGATCTCATGGCCTGCCTGGCAAATGCAATTACTGTGTAGTCTCAAAGGTGAGCCTATAATATTTTTTAGAAGCAGACTGTCTGAATTCAGCTGTATTGAAAATTTTATTGAGCAGTTTTTATCCACCTATTGGTCAAATGCGAGACAGAGAACCCTCTTGTCATATCTAATTACCAGTAGATATGATAAATATGGTAATTTGTCCACCGTAGCTTTTGCTGGACACTTAAAATATCTAAATGGGCTAATGGATCACCCCATTGAAATGTCAAATTTGGTACAGATAATCATTCAAAAATTACCTCGCAATATCCAGATAGCGTTGAGTGTGCATGATTTTGAATCATATATTAATTTTGAAACATGTCTTTATCGCCTGCAAGTTGTAAATGATCAATTTGAGTTAGAAAATAAATCGCCAAGGGTTAATCTTCGACATGAGGAGGGGACACAGGAGAGATATAGGAATGGAAATGTTAGTTCCAACTACCACACTGAACACAGACAAAATTATAACAATAACCACCACCAAGGTAACTACAGGAACAACAGGCCTACTAGAAGTTTTCAAGAAATAAATAAAAATAGTAGTGATATAATTAACGTCGAGGAAAATGACAGCATAGTAAATTCCAATCAAAGAAGTAAGGTTATCCAGCTTTCATCACAGCCTTCGGGATCCACCAATGCCTCCTATGCTCCACCTGAACGGAATAATAATCAAAATTTTCGTCAGAATAACAGACAAAATGATCAATTCAGAAGGAATCAGAATAATTGACAGTCAAGCACGGCTGCTTATGTTCCAGGAAGTTTAAATAAATTGAACAAAGCAGTCAATATAATGAATCAATTTGAAGACCTTAGACCGACAGACATTTCCAACATATATGCAGTAGATTCTCAACACCCGCTACCAACGCCATCTAGCAACGAAGAACGATACCCTGTCCAACAGCGAGCGAAATTCAAACATCCAACCAGCCAGTTTGTACTCTGTCGACCATCAGATGAATTTGAATCTAGAGATGAGGATCTGAGTGGAATTTTCGAATTGTACTCCGATAATTGTATAGTTATTGATGAGGCATCGCCGAATTTAAAAGGGAACATACAACCAACTACAGAAAGTGAAACAATGTCTCCTCTTATCTGCACAAGTGACTCCGGCCGCCCCTGCCACTTGACAAATCCAACTGACATAAATAAAATCAATTTCACCATTTTTCGTGATGATGCCATAGATGCCCTCTTGGATGAAGATAATTTAGCTCACCAGGATGATCATCATAGTCAGTATCAAACATATATGGAAATTGAAACATATGGACTCAGATGTAGGGCAATGATAGACACCGGATCACAATGTAGCATTGTTCAATGTGACTTTTTCTCCCGTATACAGAGTGAGAACGAAATCCCTATACTTCCACTCACCACCACTTTCATACAAGGCCTCAATTATGGAAAAAGGATCAGAATCTCTACCCAATGTTTGTTGGATATAGACATCAGTGGTGTTCGTTTCGCACATACCTTCTTGGTTGTACCGGCTAAGTGTCCACCCATAATCATTGGCGCTGATTTTTTGAGATATTTCCAGGGCATCATCGATCTGAAGAATCTTAAGATAACCTTGCAAACCTCTGAGGATAAAGAGATCAACACTAGCGCTCCTATATTGTTGGAAAATCACAGTGGTGAAATTAAAAGTATCTATTGGGCACAAACTAACATCAATTGTGTACCACATATTGCTGACCAATATGAAATCGAAGAGGGCCTATGCGAATATGACACCTTCATCAATCTACGCAACACTAAAGTGATTGATGAGACCGACAGATATTTCCAACAAATGATAGATGAAATCCAAAATCAACAGTGGCCACCCGATGAAAAGGTAGAGATGACAGAAATGCTACAAAGAAATAAGAAGGTGTTCTCTGAATTACCTGGTTGTGCTACACATTTCAAATGTCATCTAGATGTCAAACCCCACCAGACTTATTTCCACAAGTCATATCCCATACCTTTTGCCCGCAGACAAGCCGCTAACCAAGAGATCCAAAGGATGGAAGATATGGGAATTGTAGAGCCATCATCCTCACAATACAGCCTGCCATTAGTATGTGTCACCAAGAAAGATGGAACTGTTAGACTATGCTTAGATGCTAGAGCGCTCAACCACATTCTGGAAAATGACCGAGAAAGTCCATCGCAGATAGAACAGGTCCTGCAAACATTCCACCAGAAGAAAGTCTACTCCACAATAGACCTCAGTAGTGGATATTGGCAGCTTGAAGTTGATGAAGAATCACGGGATTACCTATCCTTTGTCTATAATGGTAGAAATCTCAGGTTCACCAGACTTGCTTTTGGCATAAGAAATGCCATGGCCCTATTTATAAAATGCCTCAGACAGGCTGTGGGCGAAGACATATCCGATTTCTGCACCCTGTATGTAGATGATGGCATCATAGCCTCTACAGATAGGATAGAACATTGTAGACATCTGGACACAATTTTTCAGAGACTGATCCACTGTGGCATGAAGTTACGCCCATCTAAATGCGAATTGTTCCGAAGAGAAGTCAAATATCTTGGACACATAATATCTGCTGAAGGCATCACTCAAGATCAAGAGAAACTTAAGGCACTCGAGAATTTTCCATCTCCCAATAGCCGGAAGCAGCTGCAAAAATTCCTAGGATTCCTTCAATTCTACAGGCGCTTCAGTGAGCAGTTATCCTACTATACTGTTCAACTTGGCCAAGTTTTGTCTGCTAGCAAACCATGGAAATGGGGAGATCATGAAGAAAACATCTTCAAAGAAATCAAGCAACGCTTCTTGGAAGCAGTGATGCTCAAGCACCCAGATTTCACAGCACCATTCCACATCAACGCAGATGCTTCACATCATGCTGTTGGAGCCGAGATTTTCCAAATAGATTCCGGAGGCCAAAAAGGTATCATTGCCTTCTACAGCAAATCTCTAAACCCAGCCCAACGGAAATACTCGGTCACAGAAAAAGAGTTTCTGAGCATCTTGCAGGTGTGCTTGAAATACAGAACCCTTTTACTTGGACATAAAATCTATGTCAACACTGACCACCGAGCCTTGACATTCCTCAAAACTGCCAAGATGACAAACAACCGGATATCTAGATGGTTCTTGGCCTTACAGGAGTTTGACCTGGAGATGACACACCTACCAGGTAGGAGCAATCAAACAGCTGATTTCTTATCCAGAGAAATAGATGCAACACACCACTCAGAACAAACTTATACTTGCTACATCATTGATCCAGCAAGTTCCGTGCCATTCCCCAGACATATCCATCCAACTAATGAAAACCAGTTGTTGACTACACAGTCTCTGAGAGAAGCACAGTCTCGTGATGAAAAATGCTCTAAGATCAAAGATCAACTGCAAATGGTTCCCCATGGTGAAGCGGACCCAACCATGCTCTTCAAGTTACACTGGGGCCTATTGTTCCACTGCTCCAGAGCAAATCCATCTTGTTGGCGAGTGCTGATCCCACAAGAATTAGTAGCACCTGTTATTAAAGAAATGCATGAGCGTTTGGGCCATTTTGGAGCAAAAAAGATTTTGAAAGCCCTGAAGGAGGTATGCATAGATGCACCCATCGTATCACCACCACCTGCGACATCTGCCAGCGAACCAAACATGATCGTTTCCTCATCCGTGGCGAGATGATACCCATAATACCTGAACAACCACTTGACTTACTATCCACTGACATCTATGGTCCACTACCACAAGGAACTGGCCAGAAGAAATTCATCTTTGCCGTAAAATGTGTGTTTTCCAAGTATACTATGTTATTTGCCATTGGAAAAATCACAGGAGAAAAATTGGCACAATGTATAATCCAACAATGGACTCAACATGCTGGAAAGCCCCGCAGAGTGTTGGCAGATAATGCTACATATTTCCGAAGTAATAAGTGGCGAAATATGTTCCAACAAGAAGGCATAGAGCTATCCTATACTTCTAGCTATAGCCCTAGCGGTAACCCCGTTGAGAGAAAGATGTCCGAAATTTCAAGATTTATGAGAGTGTATTGCAAAGATGCTCACCAGCACTGGGTTCGATATCTCCCTTTCCTGGAGATATGTCTCAACCATTCATACAGTGATTCCATCAGATCAACACCACATGAAATTATGTTTGGTACAGAAAGCATGAATTTCCTCAAGGAATTGGTAGAATTTCCAGATGGAACCATCCATGCACCAATACCTGCCATTGAACTTGTACGCCAAAACCTGAAAAAAGCAGCTACCAGTCGCAAAGTACAGCATGACCGACATATAAAGGTTTATAAATATCAAGTTGGACAAGAAGTATTGATGAGAGCCCATAACTCTTCTGATGCCCTTGGAAAATTAACCAAGAAATTCTTCCACTTATACACAGGGCCATACATTGTTGAGAAGGTATCTACCTGCAATACAGTATTGCTAAAAAATATGGCTGAAGACCGAAACATAGGCTGGACCAATGTATTGAATGTCAAGCCATACCGGCGCCAAGTATAGTCAGATCGATAGAAAGATTTTCTATCGCCATGGGAATCCGTAAACCATGCCATCTGTAACGACCTGGTCCCGCTTCACGAGACTCTTAACTACCAGCCTGGCCTCAAGTAGCTGCAGAAAGCTGTGATCTGCACTGCCAGTATTCAGCACCAAGGAGTTTGTTGCATAACCTTTTTGATTTCACCGTAGCATATGCACAGACTTCACGATCTACTTGCCAGATCTTCAAACTTCTAGACCTTCAGTCAAGAAGAAAGCTTCAAGATACGTTGTCTTCTAGAGAGAGACCACGCATCACACCGACTGCCGCCATCGCCATTCTGCCAATAGGAATTGTGTCAACTTCAAGACCATCATCAGTCTACACCCCCAGCACAAAGGCGTGAGAAGAATATATGTTGTATTATATGTTAAGCTAGTGTAAAAATTTATGATTATATAAAATTTATAAATTAATGGTACTAAGGGTGATTACATGTTTTGTATTATAAGTTATAGCACATTGTCTTGCAAATATCATCAAAAGATGCTAGTGAGATTTTCACGAAAATTGATGAAAAGTCATAATAATATGATTATGTGATGAGAATAAATAATCAAAGTTTGTCAATGAATGTTAGTCATGACAGATGATATAAGAAACTGCACGCTATATGAAATACTAATCTATTTTGAATTTAAATAAAATCAAAAAATACCTATTTGTAACAATCACAGACAAGAAAAAAAAAAATTGAAAATAACTCTAGTGAAAAAATTCAAGGAATAAAAACGTCTGTGATATTATTGTAACTAATATAGGATAAGTAAATGTACAAATTAGATTAGGAAAATGCAAAGCATAGAATTTATTATTATCATCAGTATTAGTGCAATTAGAAAATTTATATCAATGTTTTAAAGAGAAATCATATTATTATTATTGTTACAGAGTTTATAAATTAATGTTAAATGTTAAGCAAATTATATTATATTGTTAGCATGCACAATGCAAAAAAAAAAAGAAAAAAAAATATATTTACAAACTAGCATGTATATTATATAACAAATTTATGTTGAATATAAAAGGAACTCAAATACAAAAGTATAAGTAATACAATGAGGAAATAAGACTTGAATTAAGAAACAAGAACAAGAGGAAAAGCAATTGAAAAATAAGACAACGAAATAAACTTTATTGAAAAGGAGAAAGCAAGTAATGGTGCAAGCAAATAAGTAAAAACATAAGAGAAATTTTTTTATTAAGGAAAGAAAAGCAAAACAAGGAAATTATGAATGAAAACAAGTGAATAAGGCAAAGAAAAGTTTATTGAAAGCCCGAAAGTACAAGCACAAGCATTGCACACACAGCAACCATGCAGCAAGCAAACACCTGCAAAAAAGGAAAGAAAAGCATCAAACAAAGTTACCTTATTGAACATATTAATATGGTCAAAAGCACATGACTGTCATTGTAGCACAGATCTCGCATCATCACATAGCTTAGGATCTGTAACGGAGTGATGGGGGCTTGCAAGCTAACCCAGCCCGTTATCGTAGGGACATTAGGGAACAATGTAAGTAGAGAGCTGAGGCCATACTTTACATTGATGTTAGGTCATGAAGGGCAAAGTGACCCAAGACCTTAGATTATTTAGGGGTATTCCACGCACCCAGAAGTCGTGATGATTAGGAAAATCCTTAAGTAACTGTG
Source organism: Conomelus anceps (assembly GCA_948455865.1). Classification (NCBI taxonomy): domain Eukaryota; kingdom Metazoa; phylum Arthropoda; class Insecta; order Hemiptera; family Delphacidae; genus Conomelus; species Conomelus anceps. The sequence goes on along the minus strand of OX418218.1, from coordinate 27,164,070 downwards.
ATAGCTGTGATATATTTGTTCTTGTGATATGTTGGTTCTTGATTGTTGTTTGTGTGAAGTAATTGTTCATGGAATATCCACATTGTAAATTTTGTTAGAGCTACTTGTCTCAATCAATGTCTCACTCTTGAAGTGAAGTAAAGATGAATGCACCTTTCAATGGTGAAATTACCAAACTTTTAGGCAAAAGCTTGCTAATTTGGGGGCTTTATGTAAAGTCGCATTCTTGCATATGCTGTGTGTTGTTCGGCCAAATAAATATGACTAGGAAATCTTCAAAATTAATAAGAAATAAGAAATATAATACTCACAAATTTTATTATAATATTGTTTTTATTAACAATGGCACTATGTTGGTCATTATATTTTTTTTAAATAACATCCAGAGCTGATTTAGGTTAAACCTACATTGTTTATATCAGTTCAATGAGTCGGCAAAAGATAATGGTCAGCTGAATTGACTGCCGAAAATTTACTGATAAGGAATGTTCCGTATTCCAACAACTGGATATTAATTGAAAATTAATATAACAAAATAATTATGTAATGCATTTCCTGGCATAAATCTGCTTTTTTCCCACTCAACCCGAAATTTGGGTTTAATTCTATAAATTTATTTTCTTGGTTGCCAAATCATCAGATATTATTCTTGAAAGAGGAACGATTTTTTTTTTATCCCCTTCCTGGGTTGAAAAAAAAGGAGAGACAGACAATGCTTGCTTAACTTTTGCTGGACACACGTTTTTTGTGTCGATTTAAATTTTCATGTTCCTTTAATGTTTTATGTTACTCTTCTGTGATACTTGAAGTTAGGGCTGTGATTAGTATTCCTCTATAATTGATTTGTACAAATTTTGAATATTGCAAGAAAAATCAGTTAAATAAAAAATATTCAATTCGGTTGAACACGAGGCGCCGACCTAGATGATTGACATTACTTGAGGCATCCAGGAAAACGAAAATTACGTATACGTGAGTCTACGAATATTTATTATTATATGGGCCCATAGTGTTAATTTTGTGTCTTCGAAAACCTGTGATTTTTGCAAAGATATTTCACTTTGTGCGTGCAAATCAATTGTACCTCCATCCACGTTGGCGAACCCTTAGGTGTGGTCCGTAAAGTTGAACTATACATGAGATCGTTTACCAAATATAATCCTGGAATAAGGTTAATGCTGAATTCTCAGCAGATGAACATTTAGAGAGAGTATTATTGAATTTCACATTGCATCTCTTGCATGAGATACCATAACTCAAATCGCCCCAATAAAATTCAATATACAGTTTTTACTTTGCAGTTATATTTTACCTCCTCTTGCTCAGTCTTTAATGATTAACTTCAGAGTGGTCAAGATTTATTGTTTTTATAGTCTATTTAAATTAAGTATAATAGGGGTGTCGTAGCTGCAGGTGAAGCAATTCTGGGACAGGGTGCACTCATAGATCTTTTGTAATAATTTGTATTACTAACGGATAGGGGGTGTGCCGTGCCCTAGACCTGTTCTTGAGTTTATGGGTTTGAGTCACGGTGAGGCTTATCTGATTATTTTCATATAATATATTGAGATTTTATATTTTATGATTAAAAGATATTACTCGCCGTGCCCTATCCATCTGAAAGTCGATATCTCTTTCTATTTTAAGTTTGTTGTGACTGTACGTTTGGGGGATCAGCCGACCACAACCTATTTGCTCCAGCTATCCGGTGCAATAATTGAGAATATGCGACGTCGTTGTCTATATAAAGCTGGTCCAGCGAATGTATAGTTACACAAGATATAAATTTTGGTTTTTGTACCCTTTTAATATCCACAATATCTGACATTTTTATTTAAATTCCAAAACCTTTCTTCCAATTTTTTTTAAAAGCGTTTCATTTTGAAATGGTATATTTCACTTATAATTTACGCATTTTTGTAGAACCTGCTGTAAAACCTTATAAGGACCTTTGATTGTATGTGGTCTTTGAATAAATTATTGATTGACTGATATATCCACAGAATATACCTAAAATATGCACATATATATAATATTCCTATGAACTGTTTTTGATTTTCAATTAATTTGTGATCTCTTAAATTACCCCATCACAATATCTTAATTCAATTATTATCTATTTTTATGTGTGCTACGGAAATTAAGATATATAAAATTAAACGATTACTTTAGTAAGATTTCAATTGGTTCCCAAATAAAAAAAATTATTAAACCAGTTTACTTGTTATAATTCAATTGCAAGACAAATAACATATTCCTTTATATAACGGTTGTCACGAAAGTTCATATAATATATATGAATATAATATATTGCGATGGGATAATTAAAGAGATCAAAAATTAAAAATAAAAAGCAGTTTATAGATGATATTAAGTGCATACTAGGAATATTCTGTGGATATATCAGTCAATCAATCATATAATATATTATATGAGCAAGTTTTGACTCCTGGGGAAAGAGTTATTTTTGGTTTTATAAAGGTTTTACGTGAAGGTTCCATGCGACACCTAATTCCCAGATGAAATATTAATCTGTGTATTTCTTATGTATTTTAAAATTTTCAATTAGAAATAGCTGGAAAATGTTATTTAATTTTTTTTCTACTACAGATAATCTTGATTTATTATTCCTGAACTACAACGAAAAATGTCATCTTCATAACCAATTTAGATGATTTGAAAATCGTTTCCTTTTTCTCTATCATCATATTTAATTTCTTTTACTCCCACTCATTCTTTACTCTTACTCAAACTTTAGTTTCTCTGGAAATTGGGGAAGCCCTACTGAATACTCTGAATCGAACTTAGGGTTCATGAGAAAACCATGCAATTGTAACGAACGTGCATGAGGAGACTACTTTCAAAGCAGAGCAGGTTACACCATAAAGTTCTAGCCATTGTTCAAGGTGCAGTAGTTGGAGGTGGAAAATTGATAAGAATGAAGACAATACGAAATTTCGGCGTAGTGTGCATAGTGGAGAAAGGAACAGTTGCACTGTTCTGAATTGATAGGATAAGACCTTAAAGCGAGTTCAAATCGAAACTAATCAAAGTCAACCGCACGGCGGACAAAGGCGACCGAAAGTTTTTGTTTCATGAACGAAGTCGAACAGTTTCGCTGACGGGCGGCTCATCGAAAACCTACTCGTTTCTATTCAGTCCATTCAGCATTTCGTTGCCCGAATAAACGTACTCACTGCCGCTGACCCCAACTGGCTCTAATCCTTGGACTTCAGCAGACCGCAGGATTAGTCTCGAATCCCACCAGAGTCCATGGTCACTCGACCAACATTCCGAATTGCGTATTTGCATTTGATAGAGCAACAAGATGGAATTCCCTTTATTATTAATTCAACCCTTGCTCCAACAGGCCGTTGTAACAATTCACATGATACTCTACGAATTGGGTCAAGAGGTCCCATTAGTTTTAGCTGGAAAGTCATTCTCTCCGGTATTCTCTTCAAAATGCAACTGATTAGAATAATTTCATTACTGACTCTGAGGTAAAAGTGAACTGGCAATAATATTTATAATTTCAGCATCACTTTTTCATTGAGTTTGAAATAAATTATTTTTACCATTAACATAATAATTTTAGCATCAGAGCGACCAATTATTTTTATAGTACTTTATTTATTACGCTTTTTTCTTAATTGTTTAGTTTCATTTCTTTTTCTTTACTTACATTAGACTAATATTCAATTTCCACCATAACCTTCATTTTCCCTATTCTTTTTTCCCTAATTTCTTCTTTTTTGTAATTTGTATTATATAATTGATTTCCATTTTGTAATTTATATGTTGGCACCTGCTGAAAAACCCACAAGGTTTAGCGGGACCTTTATTTGGAACTTGTAAATTAATAAATAATTGATTGAATTATTCGGACTCTACTTTTTGCGAGCGTAACAGCTCTTTAAACCAGACAGCCATGTTGGCGAAATCATTTGGAGCACTTGACTCTGATAAGACTCTTCTTTTTTTGCAGGATGAAGCTCACATAGGTCTGAGACCTGTGCGTGGGTAATGATTTGGATGATGTTGATTGATGCACCTACAGTTTTAAATGGATTCCGAACCATCGGGAAGTGATTTTACAGCAGAGAACAGTGTCTTTTTTGCTGGCCGATCAAATCGATCACCCTTACGAAGAGTGCCCTGTGTCTGATAAAACTCTGGCTGGATACTACTTCCCCTGTTGTCACGAGTTCGATTCTTGATCAGCCTCGAAAATTAAAATCGCTACATGCAAGAATATTTCTAGCAGAAATATAACTTGTACAAGTAGTAACCATTATCTCTATCCTATGCATGTGCCTATGAGAATAGAATAGAATGGCTGCCTTCATTTTATCCTGGGAGGGCGAAGTTCAAATCAAAATCAAATCAAATAATTTTTTATTTTGACATCACAAACAATTAATTGAAACAATTTTGCTGGTTACAGGCAATAATTAAGCAAGAAAAATAATTTTAACAACAAAAACTGGACAAAACTGTCTCATAACAACAAACTAATATAAGGCCAAAACAAAAAAGTACTACTTGTTAAATTTAAACAATTTGCACGCAAGTAAGGGCGCAGTTAAGATAGGGCGCAACCGGCCCTCTCTCCCACTTAACCCTCCCATACAACACTAACTTGTAAAAAAAATGAAAATTAAAAATAGCAAGGAGTGAAAAAAGTAGTAAATACAGGTCTGAGACCTGGGTATAGTTAATGTTAAGTTTGTTGAAATTCTAGATTGCGAGTAGTATTACTCATTGAACACTGTATTTAGTATTCAAAATCCTGAATTCAGTATTGAGAATGCTCAGTGCTCAATGATTAATAAATTTTCACAAAAATTTTCTTTTGTATTCCATATGAGATTTTCACACCAAAATTAATGAAGTATTTCATGAGGTGGATTTGATCCTTTTCCAGTTAATTCGATTTCGATTAGCCCAAGATATTTTTGGTTTCTTACAAATTAATTCAATTTCTATTTCATCAGTCATCAATAAACATGGGTTAGATTGTAAGATTCAACCTCGAATCGAGCGAGATTATTGGAAACTAGAATAAAGTGAGGTGAACAAGTGGGTTGGATAGAGATTCATCTACACTTGAACGATGACTTGATAAATTAGCTTCCGGGAAATTGTAGAATAGACATGAATGAGAACCAGTGTGAAGAATGAGCGGAGACAGTAACAGGGTGAGTGCGCGATGGGGGGAGGATTTAGGATCGGGCGTGGATGGCATAAATCTTCCGCCACTGAAACGAATGTCGCGAGGGTGTAGGAGGCATGTGAGTGAGAAAGGGATGAGGGGCGCTGATAAAATCGTGTGTTTTAATTTCGTCCGAAATATTCAGTTTCGCAAAACGAAGTAGCGCTGGATGAGTTACGCAGAAAGCTACGACCTTATCGCGGCCCCACGATAAATCGCACAGCGAATGCTAGCGCGTAAAGTTATCGATAAACGCGTTGTTTCAATTTGCAAAGGCAAACTCGACTTCTTTTCCTCTTGCAAGCATCAGCTAAAGTTGTACAAAAGGAATAAGTACAAAAAACAAAAATGAGACTGGATGGAATTTGTCAAATACACACTTATTATCATTCCTCTAACAGAGTTGGGCTACAATAGAAACAAAGATTACATAGAATTTATTTTCAGTGTTTAAATATTTTTTAATACACTATTGACTTCTGTTTTTCATATACTGTGCTCGCAAGCTAATTGTTATCGACTTAGTATTATAAGTATCAGCGCTAAATTTATTATTATCAAGTTTTTATTTTAGTATGTTGAAAATGGATAGTTGGATTGAAGAATTACTTTCCAAATAAAGAATTATTAGATTTTATTTGGAAAGTTAGCGAACCCAGGCATTGTTTGTAGAATTTAGGCTACTTATTTTGTGAATCTTAACATTATATAGACCTATTCACACTCTACAATGAAGAATATGAATCACAAGACTTGACATACCTTCAAACTTCCTAGTTTGAACATTTTTATCAATTCCAGAAACCTCTTGAGACACAGAATGGCAAAATTTTTCTTCTTTTTCTTTTTGTGCCTATTTATTTCGAATGTTGGCAATCATTCTGGTTATTACAATCTTGTTGGAAAATTTCTATCCATCAAAAATTCATAATACAAAACTGTATTCATTTTTAATCAAACGAATACTTTTTATAGTACATAATCAACAGTAATATTCTCATTCATTGCCAAAATTCATTCAAACACACCAAAACAAACAAGGAATTCTATACAAATATTAAATTCTTGAGTTATGAATATTTGTATGAGTTTTCCATCGTTGAGCGATTCAAATTTATACTGATATTCAGGAGGATATCAACTAATATAGAACTGAAATAATTCCAGTCTGATATTCTGCTCGAGAATGCTCCACTCTGAAAACCACGAAAGCGGAGCTCTGATTAGGAAACGGTAGATGAATTATACAAGCGTCAATGAGAATGGTCCGAACAAAGAGAGTGGGACAAACCGTCAGGGTTTTACAGTATTGCAAGCCTGGGGGCAGAAGCACTGAGCAGAGAACTCAGCAGCAGACGGAAAGAGATGTCCACAGAGATCGGAGACGACGACGACGACGACGAATTTCAGTTAGAGAAAAGCAGGGATGACTGTTTCCTTGGAGACGCGGACCGGTGTTTTCACAAGCATCATAATTCCAAAGGCTTACCAGAGTGACCTACTCTCTTTCCCCAGGCACAGCAAAACAGTTTCCGTCTGTCTGTCTGCTTTGCGCTTGAATTTGTGCTGCGGGTGCAATTATTCCCTAATAACGATTCAGAAAGAGAAAGAAGTGAAATCGGGCCATGAAGAAAACGATGAAGATGGGTTCAGGTGGAAATTTGTGATCGAACCCTCCATCTGAAAATCTTCTTTCGGTAGTGGAAAACGGATCTACGGAAAAAGAAGAGCCAAAGAGGAAAAAAGAAAGGAGTCTGCAATTCCCGCTCACCACCTAATTCATTGATCACCACTGATTAAAGAGCAAGGGACCGCTGCAGCTGCAAGGTGGAATCGGGAAACCCTACTAGAATTTCAATAACTCCACCTTCATCTCATTTCCTTTGCCGTTGAGGCCCACATTCCAACCTTTCAAGACGCTGTTTGAACGTAGTTTCTTTTCTCAAACGAATTTCTCAATATCGTCTTCATTTCTATTGAGATACATATAATTTTGCACATTATTTATGGGTTCCAATCAAATGTTATAACAGCACAAGCAGCTAGTTGCAAAGTTGTGAACGTCAGGTTAAAAATACACAAAATAATTATAATTTGAATTATTATTAAAAATTCAATCTTTATTTTCGCATAAATACAACACAAATGGATCCAAGTAAATCACACTCGTTAAAAATAGGTACTTCACTAACTTTAATTTGATAGAATCTAGATAAGAAAGGAAGACATAACGCACTGGTTTTTTTTTCAATTTAGATAAATTTGACTATTTTTAAAATGACGATTGTTTCAACATTTGTATTGTTTATGGCAATAAATGATTGATTGATTAGTGAAAAATATTGCTATTCGAATATTTTCAGCTGCTTTTGAAACTGAAATTGCTTTTATTTGTCAAATGCTTAACATTAAACTGATCCGAAAACGTGAGAGGAAAAGCTGCCTTTTTTACAATAAAGAACACTTTTCTTCTAGGTGAATTAGAGTTGTTAGGAAATGACAAATGGAGATCCAAAAAACAAGATTAGTAAGCGCAATTCTAAGGCAATATTGTTAGATGACTTGTTGTGACACTAATGATGTTAATAATATTAATGAAGAAGCGCTAAATTTTCAAGCCAAATCCTCAGTAAACAAATATTTCCACACCATTTAAAACTATAGTATTTAATGAAGTGCTGGGCCTATTTTCAATAAGTTTGCATAAACAACTAGTACGATTAATCAATGATCGAATGCATGTAGGCTGATAGACACTCGAGAGAAGGTGGTAACGGAATAGAAATGCACGAGCATGCTGTGAAAACTGAATATGCGCCACCTAATGCCTGTAAACACCAGATGCGAAGTACGTATTACCTTGCTTTCCATGTAAACACGCTAAACCGTATCATGTGCACAGAATATGAGTTCCAAGCATATATTTGTGGCTCTAATTGGATGAGCACTGTAACAACTCGCATATTCTAAATACAAGGAACGTTTGAAATAACACAAAGCTACCTGGAACAGCTTGCTCTGGATTTGGTCGTAGCAAGTGAGTGCCTTTGGAATATTAATTCATTTGTTAGAGTGCAGATTAAAACAAATTTAGAAGAAACTTGTCTTTACATATTTTCATGAAATTAAGGGAGAAAGATTCTTTTTTATGTTTTAAAGGGCTAAAAATACAGTAGCAGAGGATTGTGTAAGAGGATCAAATAAAAAAAAGTAGTTTTAATTAGCAGCATAATGAGAAACTTCGTGAAGATTTAAATGCATAACTGGTTTCTCATATAAATGGATTATTAACTTGCAGTCTAAGGTTATTGTCTTCCACTCGTAAGACGTATTCAATGCTATTTTTCAAGTATTTTCATGATAAAATGTTATTTATACTGTGTTGCGAACTTGCAATCATTGAGATTGTATCGCTTCAATTCAAATTGATTATTCAATCAAACTTTTTTGTGTTAATTTCAGAATCCTTATCCTTCAAAATCTGCTTTTAATGAATAGAAAAGACCTGTCTGAAATACCATTTAATTCGTACCCTACTAATTTAAAGAAATATGATCAATTCTACAAATGAATGACAGATTCTATTATTTAGCTATTAAAGTCCACTAGAAAATACTTCCAACGTGGAATCGGGGAAGCAATCTTCCAAACCATAGATGCTCTGAATGTAGTCAGGTGGATGTGTGGAAGAGAGGAGAGTTGGATCTGCGCACAGTAGAATGCGCATTGTCACTTTTCTGTTGTCTTTGTGAGAAACGAAGTGAATGCTGCAATGTGGTGGGGGGGGGGGTGAATTGTAAGGGATAGAGCATCGAACCTTCTCACTGCTGTCTTGGTCAGTGTAGGAAGTATTTTCTCGCAGACGTTAGTTAACAGCGATTCATTAATTAATTCACTGCCTTTATTAAAAGCGGAGTTGGAGCTCCAGATCCTCTCCATTACTCAACACATTCAGTGCTACATGCACTGCCAAACTGCAAATACTATTTATCTAGAAATTAAGCAATCAAACTGAGATCCCACAAGAACTAAACAATCCTATAAACAGAATCACCTAGTACCCTCCAACTGAGAACTAGACTCAACAAAACTAGAATGAAACTTCGAGCTAACATTGTACACACTGCATCGTATACTGAGGGTATCGCCTTGTAAACATTCACCTAACATAGACTACTTACACTCGTTTCGCCCTGGGTAAATTGTTAGTAGACCGTAGCAGTAGCAGTAATATTATTTCTACACATTTGCCTTCTATGGGATGATTCACTCTAAATTACACCCACTATTAAACCATTATTATTCCCGTAAGATACGGTAACAAATTCACATCTGTTCTAATAGTGTGGATTTTATTATTACATGTACATTCTAGTGTTGCGATTTTATATTCCTTCACTTGCTTATGAAAATTCTGTTTTGTTTCCAACTGAAAATAAAAGAGATCTAATAATGAATGGGATTACATATTGTTCAATAATACGAGTAAAAGTGGCGTAATAATCTAACACTGGCACACACAGACATACATACAGGCGGATGAGAGAAAATGTGAGAAGGAAAGCACAATCAAAGAAGAAGAAGACACAAAAGTAAGATTCGTATGTTGATATTTACATATTCTCACCTACTGTATTCCCAAGATCAAGTATATTTAAATTTTATGTGTTCTTTCAGTTGAGTTTCGCCATGTTTCTTATGTTGACTGTTTCTGAAGATGTCATTCAAGATTCAAGCAAAAATTATTTCTGAAACATCTTCAACTTATATCTTAACGTAAAATATAATTGACAATATTTATCTAAATTTCACTTTTGTATCAGAGAAAGCAATCCTTTATAACAGAATATTTGTTTTGATTGAAGAATAAATTCCACATTGAATCTCATAAACCCAAATTTGATGATCTTATGAAACTTATCTCCAAATCATCGCGTGATTTGGCAAAGGGAATAAGATATTTTCAATAATAATTATTCGAGTTTCTCTTGAAGTGCTTTGCTATAGCAGGGTGCTCATTCTAACATTCTTAACACGAACAATATATTATGTCATACGCATACCTTTGCTTATTCGCCAACACTGAGCCTTTGTGATTCTCTAATTACAGAACATGAATCACGGATAAGCTGAGCAGAGAACAGTAATTGAATTTCAAACTGAAGTGGGATGCTTCGCAAAGTTTCATGAGGTTTCGGGATTATGTGTTGTTAATAAATAATATCACTTTGACGGAGAAAATAAAGCCAGTCGTGCAAGTTTCTAAGAAGCTAGAATTATCAATCAATAGATATTGAACAATCAGTGATGACGTTCAAACTGTGTGAAAGATTTTTCTATTAGAAAACATAAATTAGCTAAGACATTAATAAGTACTTTATATTTACATAAACATATATATATATATATTAATACATAAATACATTCATCCAATCACCAAAAAAAAAGCCTTTAGGCATTTGTGGACATTATACCCCATTGAAAAATTCAGAACCCTTCTGAAAATATTGTATGTTCACAATGTTTCTAAGAACATTGCTTTTAATAGTGAGGCGAGGTGAGAATAGCTGAAAGTGTCTCTTCACCAGCACCAATGAAAGCCAAACGACGCTGTATCATTCATTCATCAATTCGTGATAAAATATCAACTAATCTCGAGACAGCATTAGATTTATGGTTAAAAAAATAAGTAAGCTTGAGAACATAACATTGATTTAAAAAAAAAAATTGAGTAAATTAATTACCGATGTTGGCAGGTTTAGGGTAGGTTCTTCTAATTAAAATATTAATTTATAATGCTCATTCATGACCACCGTCAACAATCATTTATCTAGACTTAACATGTTACTCAATTCCTCCGTTCGGCTTAGAATACTTTTATTTAGTTGTCTTAGTACATGAAATAAAACAAACCTTTCTTAAAAAAAAAAACTATGAATATGATGCTTGATTCAGGCTTCTATACACAACACTGGACAAGTTTATAACCTGTTCGTTTCGGATTGAATTGCAAACTGGCTCATCATCCCCATAAATATTGAAAAACTTTGGACCTTTCCAATAATTATTGTGAGACTCTTTTCCCAAAAATTCTGAATTCAAAATTTCCTGTAAATCAGGCCCATTAGCGGAGCATAATCAACCTGTCTATAACAACCCCCCAATTATCCCTAGTTTACGATTTCGCGTTACGCGTATGACGTCACAGTGGGCGATAGCCAATTTGTATACGGAGTGTTTGCGAATTCCGGTGCAGATTTGGAACTCTTGGGGTGGAATGCTGGCCGTAAATTGCAGCTGTTTGATTATAAAATGCAACTGCAGGGTAGTCTGGGGATCGTTTTGATTCTCTAATGAAAGATTTGAATTATTCAAGCAGATTGAAAATTAAATTAGTTTTCTATGCAAATATTAGCGGTTAACGTATCTTTGATCAGTTACATTATCCGTATTTGTTGCGTAATGAATATACATGCATATGCGCATGCTAGAGGTAAATGCGTGTGAAGCCACGTATGAATAATTTACGAACTGTTGCTTACTTTCGGATGATTGGTTTACAGCAACGGACTCGATCACGCTTCCGAAACATTATTTTATATCGTATATGTTGGATTCCGCAGCACGTAGCCTATTGCCTACTGCCGGACTACGATAAAATCCAAATTACCTTCCGCTACAACACAGGCTTGTAGGTACGAGCCTATGTAGGTATGATTAAAACGTGTGCGAAAAACTGATGTTTATCAGTTATCGACGCGATATTGTACGCCGCAGCTAGTGAATATAGCCACTTCACAATTATTACGTAATGAATTACATGAGAAAATGTTCGGTGTTCTTATTTATTTCATAATATTAAAACTCTGGCCGGTTGGGAAAAGTTGGTTTTTTAAGCTACCCTGAACCAACTAACGAAAATACAATAAAATCCGTTAGTTCAAGTGAAAATTTCGTCTACAAGTCCATCAAAATCGTTTTGCAATTAACGTATTCCAACACAAAAGTCAGCATTGCTGCACGCAGATTGTATTTGTCTTGATTAGTAAAAAAGGTTATATTAATCTATCGTATTTATCTAATGTTAAACTTATCTAATAGATCCAATTTATACTACCTAATGCATCTGATGTATGCAATGCACTTACGTTATCAATGAATCTGAAGAAATAATTTTCTCCAAACAGAGACAGGGAATCGTAACAGGGAAATTATCATTCAAGAGAAAATAATTATTATCGATCTACTATGGATACTGCTAGGAATTCAACCCCTAGCTCATTACATAACAATAATTTTACAAATTATCAAATTGATCCAATCATTGCCTATGTAGGAATTGACTATTTCGTATCTTTTTTATCTTTTAGTGGTAGTAGTTTATATTTATCTTTTATGTGAGTGATCCTTTTATTATTTTTACACTGAAAGTTTGTACACATTATTTTTTGTTTGAAATAAACATGAATTTGATTTGATTTGAATTAGTAATACTTAGTAGAATATGCAATATGTTTATGAAATACTATAAACTCAAAAGCTTTCATTACTCTGATTGCTTATATTGTTTGTAATACAATTTATGACCTCAAAAGGATCGCAGTAAAGAATTTTGATTATAGCAATTATAAAGTTCCAACTTGTACATTTTTAAGGAACAGGCCCTGATTAGTCTACATTGCGTTGCACCCTCACATTTCCCCAACTATATTCAATTAGAAAAACCATAATAAATTACAAAAAAGTAAATTGATATCATTTTTTACTTTTGTTGAAACTAGTAAGAACTAATATTCTATTATTTAGAAGTGCTGCTGTTGAGCATGTTCCAGATTGCTGTCTTAATTGAAGGGAATAGCTGAAAGACCAGACAACATGAATGTGAAGCAAGAAGAATGGCCATTGATTAGTGTAGGGAATTGCAATAGTAATTTGCCAATGCTGTACAGACATCCACTTTGCAGATAGCAGCCATTCTGCAGCTGATAGCTTTCCAACAGAAACTATAGCAGGAGTACAGTGCACAGAACAGTTAGTCATAGGTCATAACGCTAATTGCATGGGGTCACACCATCAAGCAACAGCACCCCAAGTATATACATATATATGCACCACTAATGCCACTCGTGGTAAAACATTTATTATTTGTCTGCGCTGATTACTACGGCTCGACAAGGATTATTTCATTTCAAATGCGGTTGCATTGTAAGAACTTATGACTCCCTTACCCTATATCTACGCTTTCATTAAGGTCACACGGTCTTTCACACATATATCAAGTAAGTACATCTTTTCACTGTTTTTTTTTAAGTTCTGTAGTGTTGTCTTTGAGTGTAACTTGTAGTGTTGTCTTTGTGTAAGTTGTCTTTATACTTAGTTTTGTTTTTAGAGTTCCTTTTCAACGTTGAAAAGCCCTCAGTCCTCCCTTATTAATATCTGCTTCTCGCATGATAGGCCTACTCCTAAAGTATCTTAACACTATTACAAAGTAGTTCTCCTTTATTTGAAAAAAAAGGATTAATATCTGTCATTGAATACCTTTATTCCGACCATTTGAAGATAATGCAATTTATATAATCTTACATTCTATAATAATTCAAAATAGTATTTTATTTCGATTTTTACATATACTAATGAAATTTGAACATAATCGTATACGTAATGGGCTTAATACGATTTATATGAATATAGTTTACAACAATCTACATGATGATATCTAAGAACAATTAAACGAGTTTTTGGTGCATAAAGCCCACATAGTTTTGAGATCTGTGCTTGGGTAATGAGTTGGACGATGGTGATTGATGACTTGGACCTCCAATTTTATGTAGTTTCCGAACCCACGGAAGGTGATTCTATAGCAGAAAACAGAGACTTTTATGCTGGCCAATCCAATCGGTCACCCTTACAAAAAGGGCCCAGGAGTTCGTAGCTTATCTTTATCTGATTTAACAGATACCTCCTGCTACGGTTCGCAGCTATCACTTTCCCATGTGTGTGCTAGTTTACAAGTTTAAAAAATGTGTTCAAGATCAAATTGAAAAAACTGTTAACAATTTGAATTTGTTATTGTGATTGAGTTGATCATGCCAGGTTTGAGTGGAGGGCTTGATGATTTTGTCTGGTACTTGACGTTATCAGCTTTATCACTTATCTCGCGGTTCGAAACCCACTGGGAGTTCACCATCCACAGCATCATTTTCATCGACTTTGAATAATTATCTTAAAGTTTCTGTCCTAGTACATAATCATCAGGTCGAAAAAAAAATAAAAACTTCACTATGGTTAACTCTGTTAATATTATTGCCTGTACGGGTTGGACTAAAAATAAAATACTTTATACTTTTTTGATACTTTGAATCCTTTTAAACGCCAGTTCAACCGCACAGTACTACAAAATTGTTTCAGTGCTTCCCAGGTATTTCGCAATTCTCCAATGCATAGGCAAACAAGTGAGAATTCATCAACTCACGCACACAGAGAAGTAGTATCTTCAAAGAGATAGCATTTCATTTATACTAATACATTTTAAACCCATCTTCCTTTATTTTGATACCTGAATATTCGTGGGTTTTTCTCGCATTGGGTACTACTTTCCTATTCCTCTTTATTAGAGATACTGTCAGTGATCCGTAGTAGCAGCGCCCAGCCTGAAATGAACGCTCTTTGTGGATGCGATTTCAATTTTCAAGCAAATACGTAATTAAACTCGCTTCATTCTCCACCTGTCCACAGACGGGATTAGTGATAGATGAAAAAATGCAAGTGATAGGTTTCGTACAGTTAGCCATGATTAAAGAACACAATATAGCTCCTTTTCAACAATGCCTGCTCCACTCACGAATGTTACAATGATAGACCTATTATCAATAAAAGCCTTTGTGTGTATATGAGGATCTCTAATGAAAAGTCCTAGGCATTTGGTGCGAATTTAATAATATAATATTATTTTAATGTAAAAAATATTGAATTCCAAAATTGGAAATCCTAATGAATATATTTATTATGATTTCACTCGAAAATTATTTCAGAGTTTATATAGTGATATAGTATATAGTAAAAAAAGTATTAACAAATGTTTCAAAGCCGAAAATAATGTTGAACTCATGTCATAAGGTAATATAGGACAAAAGCTTGAAAAAGTAGTTCCACAGAAATTAGTTTAAAAATTAATTGAAAATTAGTTTCATATTCTTGAATAGAAATAATGAGTTACATAGATATTATACTGATCTCAATAAATTCACCAATTGATTTTTATCTTAGACAAAACGTAAGCATTAGAAGAAAAATAAATAATTATTCCAATTTATTTTTCAACTGTACGTGTTTTACACTATAACAATCAGAATGATTACGTTGTGGGACTGCACCTGACAAATGAAACGGCAAATAGAGGGGAAAAGAAAAACATTCTTTCCTTGACGAGATTTTGAATCTGAGCGCCTACTTTTAAGCCTTATCAGAAAATAAGCAGAAAAACTTCGCAAAAAGCTATAAATCTATGTCATGCAAGCGAACCTTCAACAAAAACCCCCAGAAATCAACTTTCTTCAGTCATCTTTGAGAGAAAATCCAGGATCAGGCCTTTGGAACGACTTTCAAACTTACGAGGACTTATCGATAAGGAACTAGTTCCACGTTTGCTACAAAAGGTTTTATATTTACTTTCTGCGGCAAGTAGCTATTCTTAATGAGTCGTAAGGCGGCATAATCTGTTAAATGACAAGAGATCCACAGTGTTTTTGGAAGAAAGGGGGTGGAATGATCAATTTGGGAGGGGGTCGTATAAACTCGAGCAATAGGATCGGTTCGAAATCCTTGAATAAGCGCATTGTTAGCGGGTAGGTCATTTAGTTAGTGATTGGGGGGTGCGGGAGAACCCGTGAGCTTTCAGTTCTGCTGGGGTTCAGTCTTCGGAGTTCCAAGGGGGGCGTCTGCTGTACAATTTGTAGCTCGAGCGCCCCGGGATTACTCAGTTCTGCCTGATGTAGTCGGCACAACCATCAATTCTCCAGCGCACCGAGTAGAGAAGGTCTCGACGACCGAGTCGCTCGCTTTACATCGCTCCATTCACATCATCCCCCTCCCTTCACGACTACCCCTCCCTCTCCGTGTAACATCGCACCAAGAAAATGGAGAAACTTGAGTCGGTTCAAACAATATAGCCGCCCCACAAGGAATGCCGCCCCACCTCCAGTCAGCTTCCAAAACAAAACAAGGTCTACGCCACCGATGTAGAAGCAAATCACTCCTGATTTGCATCACGCCACCGATTCTCGCCTTTTCATCAAATAGGAATAGATCGAGTCCCTCTGAAAGAAGATCAGGAAATTGTATTTGTTGAATGATCCACTCCAATCAAGAACTTGCAATCTTTGTTTAGCAACTGAAGTAGACATGCATCTTCCTTATTATTGTCTCTTGTGAAAAACTTTCTGATACTACGTCTACTAAGATGTTCTGATATTAAAATAAAGTAAAGTTGTAAAGTTGTGGCAATAAATTATTGAAAAGAAAGAAATTGAAAGCAAATACTGAAACGCTCGAGGTCTGATCTTGATCTTTCAGATCTTACAGTACTGCGGCCATAAAAAGATCATCACATACATCACTCTAATTATTATTTTATACGAAGGTATTCAGAGAAGCATCAACCAAACTAAAATTGTATCACACATTCGATATCGATGGCCTATTTAAAATTGTTAAAAGAGAACAAGAGCTACAGATTTAGACACTAAGAAGGGGGATCTGGAGAGACGATTCATAGAAGAGAGAGAGAGAGAGAGAGAGAGAGAGAGAGAGAGAGAGAGAGAGAGAGAGAGTGAGACACAGAGAGAGAGAGAGTAGTGAAACGCCTTGCCTTTGAATTAATTTCAGGAGATGAAGATGGACTCGTCCTATAGATTAGAGCATTACAATGAGAAGCGGTAAAGCTAAAGATTGGTTTTAATCATCAAGCGAAGATTCATTGGTGATGCCAGAGCACTGTCAAATCTCAATCATGGAATGGTTTTTCAAAATACACTCAGTATTCCATATGAAATTACTTTGTGGAGTTCATTGTTGTTCATAAAAATCATTCAAAGACTGCGCTTGGATGGGTGACCGTGCTTCAATGACTTGATGTTACAAGCTTTATTATCACTTACCCGGTGGTTCGGAACCCACCTAAAATAGTAGGTCCACCATGTTCCCCGTAACATGGCTCAAACGGCGAGGTGGAACTACCCGTAAGGGTCTCCCCACCATTAAAAGCCATACGCTTATTATTATTCAAAGTTTTCAAAGTTCATTCACATGAATCCGAGACTTGTGCGTGAGGTGGATGATTACACATAAATGCCTGACGGTGGAGCGGGATTCGAACCCACGACCACTTAAACGACAGCAAGCTGAAGTTGCAACGCCCCAACCAACTGCGCTAAGCGGCCAAGTTTTATTAGTGAAAAACAAAAATTCAATGTTGAATTTTGATTGAAGCATTCACACAGAAGGGTTGATAAACGTTCATATTCCAATTATCTATCGCCTTATGAGCTGAATACATTCAGCCTATTGAGAAAACATTTTTGACATTAGAGTAGAAAAATTTCTTAAAAGCTGAGAAAGTATTGAGATTTTTAAAACGTTTATGTTTTTATATTCACTGGAAACATTTAGTGGTTTTTTTTTATCGCAATACCCACATAATAATATGTTGTCATTTCTTTGCCTGCATCCATTGCTGTCTAGAACCTCCTTCTAGCAAGATTAAAATCAATTACCGTTACGAGATAGATATTTAATGTTTCACTCACAGAATTTGAGAAAAACGAAAATAATTCGTCATTCGCGTTACGAGAGAATATATAAAAGATACGGATTATAAAAGAAAAAATAGATATTTAAGATGTTCAAATGTGGAACAAAAACGTGAAACAAAAAATGAGCTCAGAGAATCCTTTGCAGGTATTATAATTTATTGCATAGTACGTTTTTCTTTATTTTATTTATGTAAATATTGTTATTGAATTTGAAATTGTGATATTCCAAAAACGTGAATTTGTATTATTTTGAGAATAATAAATTGATTGGTTGATTGATGATTACGTAAGGCTAGTAGCCTATAGATGAAAACGAATGCATATTCAAATTTTATGAGCACAACACATATCAACAGGAATTCGTGAGCATAAGAAATATAAAAATCCATCACCTGCAGAAAGAATCATCCAGTAGGCCTACAATATCCCTCTGGATGGAAATATAAAAAGTTTTCCTGCTTTAAAAAAAGTTGTACACCCAATAGGCCTTGATGTATCGCAATTAAAACCGTCAGGCGTGGCCACGTACGGCATAGGTAATGCCAACCGATCGCTATCACAGACGAAACCTGAATATAACTGAAATTCAATTTTGGGAGATGAAATTAATTTTCCGTTTGTGCCAACACCCAAAGAAGAGGGACACGGAAGACTTGGCACTATAGCACACTCTTCATGTGGAAGTTCACAGGAGCATTTTCAGCGCTGGTTGGTGTGTGGTGTGGAGGGGGGGTGAGGGTACCGCCGTAGGCGACCGGAGCAACGTGGGGGAACATTCGTTTTTATTAAATCTCCAGGGACGCACTTATTTCATTCTGGAGAATGTACAACTCCCCTCTAGAGGCCAGAAGCTTTATTCTGGCAGGGTCAATGAAAAGAAATACCATATCATAATTGAAACAATCACCACCTAAGCACACTCTTAAAAATCGGATATTTGAATAAACAGAAAGATTTCGTTGAAGCTGATGATAGCTAAAAGGATTTTAAACCCTTGAGTTCCTTGGTTGAAGGGATGAACATGCAAAAACAACGCATAACTTTCAATTTTGATTAGTTGACTAAGATCATATATATGACTAAGGCCAATATATATGAACCTATCTAGACTAGAATATGAGTCTTCTTCAACTGAGGGGAGACTTAAAAACCCAATAGAGTGAGACCCATATTATTTATTAACCTACATCAAAGCTTCTCATTTTAAGGGACCCTTGAGATAGGAGTAAATGCTTTTCAAGACACTCTTGAGCTGAGGAAGCCTCAAGATAGGTTCATGAATACGGGCCTGATAAAAAAAGGATCTGAATAGAGTTAAGTTTGAATACAATGAAATTTCAAGAAAAAACTTTTTCATCTGAACCAGAATTCTGTTTAATGAAATTTTTAAATATGGTATATGCATTTTATCAAGCAATGGCTATTTGTATTCATTTAATATTAGAAAGAGTAGGTAGAAAAAGTATTGAAAATTTTTCAATGAAAGATCTAATAAATTTTTTATTTAGATGGTGAGAAATTAAATAAACAATAATATTATAGTCTTGAGCACATTATAGTCGATACGTCTATAGAATAATATTATAGTAACATTATTAGTCCAGTTAAGTTGTTTTTCAACATTAAATGAACCAGCTTAATTTAAACTAACAGGGAAGATTTGAACATTTTAATTAGACTTGAACTTGAACTGCTTTTTATAAATATAACAGTATTATTCTCTGACAAAGAAGCTGCGGAATTAACGCTGAAGAAGACTTGAGTGGGGGATTGAGGAAATGAAAACCTTATCGCTCATCGTGATTTCTCTTTTTCAAGATGAAAATCTTCCCCTTACAGTTCGGTTGAAAAAAGCTGATTATACGGAGTGATTTGCGATACTTGAAGATGATAATAATATACAGTTGACAACATTGGTAATAATCGAATGGTGAAAATGACCTACTCATTAAAACAAAAACGGGAAGACATGAATATAGAAGAAAGCAAAAGCAAAGGAAGAAGCAGAGATGGAACGAATAATACATGTCGGAAAAAAGCGTATTATAAACTTGTTATCCATTACAAATAACAGAAAATCAAAGAAGAAAGTCATGAAAATGGAGAGCATAAAACAGATGAATGAAAATTTTAACATGTTTACAGATTAACTTTTCAAGTGAATTAAACGACTTGCAGTCAAATTTTATTTAAAATAAGTCCAGGAATGTTTACAGACCTATGGCAGCGACTCACAATGATTATTTGAGGGATGGTCATGGTGGAAGGGGGCTCACAAATTGAAAATCAAACCAACCAGTTGATTTGACTTGACATATTCTCTGTATTTCTAGTATATTCCGTTTGGAAGGAGGTTCATAAAAGTGAGGGTACTCACAAATTGAAAATCAAACAAACTAGTTGATGAGAATCTATGTATTCTAAGTATTTTCAGTATATTCTGGTATTTCTATGTATATTTGAAGAGCAATACCCTATACACATGCTTCAAATAGATAAATAAATCCTCCCTATAAAACCCGAAATAATGCCACCCGTCAATGGTTGTAATAGAATTCACTGCCAGGATCAAAACGTGACCTAATTCCTTTTGGAAAGACTTTGAACAAAGTTATCTACTTTGTTTGAACGACTTGCACAAAAGATGTACATGGGGTATGACCTGCCATTTTGCATCGTATCCATGACTGGCTGATCTGCTAGCAGACAAGCACAGCTTGCTGCTAGTCTGGCATATTAACAATTCCAGCGGAAAGGTCTTTGATCTGGTTAGAGTGGCATCGACAGGGAAGAAAGGAAAATGGTATTTACTGCTGACATGTAGCAAGTAGTGGCAGTCAAGTTGCGCAAGCGAATTCCGGTCGAGGGCGTCAGGCGAAAATTTCAATATATTTGCATATTATTGAGGGTAAAGCGAGAGTTCGAGCACGACGTAACTCTATAAAACAATTGAGCGCTCCGAACGGTTCGTTCTAGATTACCGCCAGCAACTGAACGAACTCGGGGTGCTCGACTGTGCTGTGCAGTCGACTTGCTAGCAGCTCATCTGTCGGGCCAAGAGCAGGATGAACTGTTTCACAAACAGCAGCAGGGCCGGATCAAGGCACACTTACCCAGCAACCCCCCCCCCCCCCCCCCAACACGGCATAAAATACATAAACTCAGTATCTCGTAAGCGGCAAAACTTCTCGGCGGCATCATTCATTTGGTTCCGCATAGCGTGAATGAAATTCATTCTCTCTACAATATAAAACGAGGCATCAGATTAAAGTTGGCCGGGCTTATAAACTTGATAGGCTATATCAAACAATTCCAATATCACATACCGGGTCAGTTCCCAATTTCGCAGAAATCCACCTTGGACCAACAGTGAAATTTAGTTTCTTCTACCTTTTAAAGTGTGATTTTCTATGTGAATTTATTATTATTATTGCTGTTGTTGTTGTTCTTATAATAATAATTATTGTTATTATAATTATTACTATTATTATTATCATGTTCAGCTTTCAATTACAAGAATGTTTTTGAGCTTTCCCTGATTTCCTGTAAAACGTATTCACCATTGAAATGTGGACGACTTTAAAAACGTTCCAAAGAGGAATTCATGAATACAATAGAGAGTTTGAGCAAAACTAAGGTGACGATAATGCTAATGCCAACTTGAACACACTATGCATCTACCTGCTCTGGAAGCAAGATGCCATGGAGCAGGCAAAAGAGTGTTCGGATTAGCAATAGCATTAATGTAAATGTTAATGTAGTTAATGTAATGTAGAGCTAAACTATCTATTAAAACAGATAGTACCCTAATTATTGTAAAATTAATTGGATGTGAAGAAAGTAGCTAATGTGATCAGAATATCAATATCTCAATTGAAAATTAAAACAAATTTGGGAAGAATAATCCACTAACTATTCTGCATGAAAGTATTTCATCAAGAAGGTATTTAAACTAGTTCGTCAAAACAACTAATACTCTGGAATTACATGGATCGATAGATTGAGGAAGGATAGCGACATCCAACAATTGGTAGACTCAATTAGCATATTTATTGATACTACGGGTACAAGTAAACAGGGATAAGAAATAATTTTAACGAGCTACAAGTAAACTAAGGATACAAGTAGCTTAATGGATAGAAGTAAACACGGATGAGAAATAATTTTAACAAGCTTAATAGTCTTGGAAAAATAATAATCCATTTATCATACAAAAGCGCTAACATCTAGGGCATAAATTCTCTCATGAATAGTAAACGATTTTGAGATTATTAGGCAATTAAAAAACAGACTCAAGACCAAGCTGTGTAAACACTGCTGTAAGGGATCACACATGATGGAAATATGAGATGGGAATATTCAAACAGTTGCCTGTCAGAAACACGTTATAATCGAACTCTCGACACTTCGATACTATCTTTATTGAGTTAAAACACTCACTCCATCCATACAGAAGGAACTTCAGCTCTTCAAATCCGTGAGATATTGACTTTCATTCTATATGAACGAGCAGACTCATCCCATGACATGTTTTGTAAGTATATAAGGAGGTTATGATTGATTTTCAAGTAGTTTGGATAGGGCTTTACTACCGAAAATATTAAATAGTGTGAACTTCAATATATTTCTCTGATTTCCAGGCTTAGATATTCTGGTTTGTGAGATAATATTCAACCCTTATTTTGTTTCAATCATTGAATAGTTTCATTATCTTTCAAGGTTAATATTGAATAAATTTCAATGGCAAATATTGTATTATTATTATTATTAGACGTAAAACTCCCAAAATGGAAAAAGCTGAGTAAAGGTGGTTCATTTTTTGAGCTTGTTCTTCTTGTTTCACCACCAGCTTTTCATTATATTATTATTATTATTATTGTTGTTATTATTATTTTAATATAATTAAAAGATTTAGGTCTAGTTCATTCGAGAGTTTTGAAGATAAAAAGTAAGAAGTTTAATTAATGTAAACTCATTACTGTATTCAGAAACACTTCTATGATTAAGATTTTTAACTTAATTTGCATTTCAGATTCGAACTAACTGAAGCTTATTTATTGACTTTATCAAGCCTTCAAATAATCATGAAATATATTGTAAATGATTTCTTTTAGGTACAAGAATTTTGTTTCACATACGGAATAGATTGATGGATAATTAAGCTGCCTCTTACCTGAACTCAAAAAGGTTCTTTGTAGTAGATTTGTCATAAAAATTTTAAATTTAAATTTTTCAAAATTCATACATTGTGAATGTAATCTTATTAATAGTCTGAATTAATATAGTATCGTGTCGAAATAGTTTTAAAAAGTTAACCAGTGTGATTAAAATAGTTACTGAACTCCTGTTACATTACTCAAATTTTTTCTGCACTCCTGACTGTGTCATGTCTGATTGCTGTGTGAATCATCATTGATCATCAAATAATGCAAAGTTAATTCATGTTACTCGATTATAACCAATTGTAACTGATTAAACCAATTAACCAACCAAATTCCACCAAAATGTTTGAGCAGTGGCCGTTCAAAGTAAGTTGAAACGATCAAAGAGTGATGTCGTCCAATGCTGGTCGATTTCTCGATGCAGTCAATGCCAAGATAATTGCGGGGTAATCTTCCACGTTTCAGCACTGATGAGTTCCTGCGTCTCTTCAATCGACCGGCTCGGCTCAGGCTGGCTGAGCTCTCACAGAGACAATGCACGAATTAGCTCTCCCTCAATCATCTTTGGCCGAGTGAAACCATTCTACATAGTCGCATGCACATGAGCAAATGGATCATTTTGCCAATAACCTCTCCAGGCAACTTATCAAATCAAGGGAGGAATTGAATGACATTCCAAATGTCAATTGCGGTAACATAATTAATATTGTATCTCATTGCACTATATCGAATTGCATTGCATCAATATCGTATCGTGTAGCATATTATACCTATTATTTCGTCATGCATATATTATTTAATATTGTTCTGTATTGCAATCTAATCGTATCAAATTGCATACTACAAATTGATCATACATAAAGAGATCTATTTAGCAGCGATAATTGTTTTTGTATAAAAAAGTTGACAAAAAATGCCAATAGTAGCAATATGGGCACATGAGCATATTGTTCCAAATCAAAATATGATTAATAAAAAACCATAATTACACTAGTTTCTTTTAAATTTTTTAAAATGTGTTTCTATCCAAGAGAATATTACAGAAGTTAAAGATTGAAACCGAATTGACATAATTGAATTTAATTCATCAAATTTCAAATAAATTAATTCATTGAATTCGTTTCTCATTATTAGACAAGCACTATACTTGATCATTCAATTAAATTTAATTCATAATTTATTACAAAAACACAATCAAGATACAACAGGCACAGCCCACTACTGCGTTCTTTACAAATTTTCAATTGAAAATTCCAAATTTTATGTTCAACTAGAAATTTCACTTTGAAGTAAAATTCCCGATTGTTTCCAAGATATGAATATTAATTATTTTTATTGCTGATGATGCCCACATGAGTCTGAGACTTGTGCGTGGGTGATGAGGTAACACATAAATTACAGACGTAGGAGTGGGATGTGAACCAATTTAGATGTTCATTTTAAAAACGAGGCACTAAAACTGTCCAAAATATAATTTAAACTTACACACAATAAACAAAAATATCAAATAAAAATTTAAAACTTAAATTTTAATAGAATATGCCATTAGAATATAGAGCTATCCAAAATTAGTTGTTTATGAACTTTTACTGTATTAAATCAAATTTCATGTAACAAACATTGAAAATTTAATTGATAGAATAGAAATAATAAATTCAAATACTATATTCGAATAACTCACCAGAAAAAAGAAGTCTTGTCAAACGTGCTACAATATAATATATTGAAGTTCTTACCTGTAACAATAATGAGGTGATGTTACAAATAATGTTACATTGAAACTTTGAACAGAAAAAATTAAATGTTCTCTTCTTTTCTTTACTTTTAAAACAAAGACAACTATTTTTGCTTGCCTTGCTTTTTTCTTTTTAATTTATGAAAATAGGTACTTATTTTGTAAAAAAATATGCAAAAGTTTTTTAATACTATAATTTTTATAGACAAGAAATATGCAAATTATGTATAAATTTTTTTTTTTAAATAATTATGGAAAAGGAGAATAAAATCTGTAACTATTTCAGAAGAAAGTTATTGATATTGTAATCTGAGAGAGATTTCATTATTATATGAATTGATGGTAATTTCATAGGTGAAACTTCATGTAACCCCCAAGGATCGTTGTTGTTCAATATAGTTCGTCCACAAAAGTTGAGAATGTACCTCACTAACAGTGTACTACCTTGCTGATGAAACACGTGATCAATATCTACATCGATGAATGGGTGGATTATAACTTGAAACTCGCACTACCAACACAAACTTACATCACGAGTAGCAAAAATACTTACAAGCCCCAAATCAAAACATGGAGTGAACTAGTTTGCATAGCTTAGTACAGGCAGCGTTGTTTAATTATTGAAGTTTAGAGTGGAAGTTTCTCAAGAGCAGTGGGTAAAAGGTTGTTAGCGAGGATGTTTGACGCAGTTAATGTATTCCAGTCATCCGGCAAACTTTGCAAAAGAAGTTTGCGCTAAACCATAAAGCCGCCATGCGTTAGAAGCGAGTTGGTTCAATGCATAAGTCAAATATTGGAGCATCAATTCTTCAGGAACTCTGTTACAGGACAAGAATTTGAGGAAATGCATTATCTAAATGTAACATACCAACTTCGGATAGAATGTGAGAGACTTAAGTTGTTAATTTTAATAAAATCTTGGATTGAGAGACTCAATACTTCAGTACATTTATCCCTAGTGCTCGTACGCTCCTGTCCATTCTTATTTAAACGTAGCTTAGGGTTGCAGAAACGAAAAAATACTCCACATAGTACACAGTCGCAAAAACTCAAACCTACACCAAAATTACCACAAATATTGATTTTCTTGGATTCGGAACGAGAATGACTTAAAAAATCTTATACATTAGTTACATTATGAATATTTGGTCATTTATTCAACTCAATTTATTAAACACACATAATACAGGGAGAAAATAAAAAGCGGAACAAATATACAAATAAAAATTACTAACGAATAAGGGAAGAAAAAATCTTATCTAGTTTATAATGTATTGGGCTAGCTAGAAATATATAAGAACAAAAAACGAAAAAAATAAATAATGCGAGTTCAAAAAAGAGGAAAGGTGATTAACCATGAATGCCGATTATGAATGATTTATGATGAAAAAAAGAAGAAATTCACAACCACATTTATTAAAAATATTGAGAAACTAGTTTTGGTTGTTATACTATTATCAATTTCAAACAAATGTTTGTTTGAGATTGATAATGGTTTAACAACCAAAACTAGTTTCTCAATATTTTTAATAAATGTGGTTGTGACAATTTCGTCTTATTATTCATTATGGATACCTTTCACAATATCACGTTCGCCACTACAAAGAAAAGAAAATGATTTATGAAATGAAGTATGAAAGGAAAAAGCCAATACATTCGCATAATTAATCAACTTATGTAATTTAATTGGTCACCTCATACACAGAGAAAGAGTGGAGTGCTCTTAATCGGAAACGTGTGGGAAAAAGGCGATGTGCGCAAGAGCAAAAGAGATGGGGCCTACAGCAGTCAGATTTGTGTGAGTGTGGCCAAACACAAACTATGAGCCACATAACTGCTGAATGCCCAATCCATTCTTTTGAGGGAGATCTCAGAGAGCTGCATGAAGCCACAAACAGAGCTGTAAACTGGTTAAAGCAGCTAAGAATAGAATTGTGAGTGGCTCTGGAAGAAGAACTGAATATTTTTATTTTTAGGCTAGGCCTAAAACTGATATTTTATGTTTTGAAGACGAGGGTCTAAGACCTGATTATTATTATTTTTATCTCCTAAAAAATTATTTTAAGGCTGATTTTGGCATCAAAACCATACGATTGAATGAATGAAACCTCATACAAACATCATGGTACTTCGAGATAATAGTCAATGAATAATAAATTGAAGTGAAACTGGAAAATGTTGATTGAAATAATTAATTAATGATGTCTGATGGTGCTTGCATAGTGAACCTGCATAGTTCCGGTGGTTCGGAACCCTCCTAAAACTGTAGGTCCAACTCATCAATCACCATCATCCAACTCATTACCCACGCACAGGTCTCAGACCTATGTAGGCTTCATCCTCAATACGCCATTCCACAATATGAGTTTAATTTTGCGATGGTGATTATTCTCGATGTTCCACTGCGCAAGTACTCTGATGCACATCAAAGTGCCTTCAAGGTAGGGATTTGATATATCTTTAATGAATCTATTATCTACAAATTAACAAATAAATTATAACAATCATTCGTCAACAGTGTTCTCTGCTAGAGACTGACTAGCGATTGAGAACGAAGTACATCAACTGTCACTGCAATTGTATAGAAATTATCTCAAACAAGTAAGTTCAAGTAGATTAAGGATGAGCTAAAGGGGAAGGAGGTGATGGGTTAAGCATGCAGCTCATAAAGCAGAGCAGTCAGAGGTTTGTGGATCGACAATTACAGTGTATAAATTAGCCAAGACATGCAACGGATACACGCAACCCCTGGCCACCTGTTGTAGGACCACGGCTTGTCCCTGTCCAGGGCTTTCCACGCAAGTTGCTAGCCAGCCGACTCCCAGCCATGCAATATTCATGTTTTGTGTGACGAGCTTGCTTTGAAACGTCTAAAAACCGTCTTACCTGATGCCATAATAATCTTGTTCCTAGTTGTCGCTGTGGATAACCAACTATTTCATATTTCATCAAGCTTTTCAATCCGGCTTCCACCACATTGTTTTTTCTTCGTGAAAAGAAAATGCTGGCTCGATGTTTATATGACAGTCTTTGCACGTAACCGGAAAGAAAATACATTTCCCCAATACTTCTCACACGAAGGCAACTTTTGTTGTTACACGCTTATCGAATGCTTCTCCGAAATTTCTTTCTCCAATGAAAAAATGGACGAATTGTGATCCGAAAAT
This sequence comes from Conomelus anceps, assembly GCA_948455865.1. Classification (NCBI taxonomy): domain Eukaryota; kingdom Metazoa; phylum Arthropoda; class Insecta; order Hemiptera; family Delphacidae; genus Conomelus; species Conomelus anceps. Next base: position 27,135,982 of record OX418218.1, on the reverse strand, counting down.
CGAAATGTCCGCACCTATAAAACTGATTCTTTTCTTCTTTACAGGAATGTTACAAAAAGGAAGTCCAAGACTTCAATGTTTTTGGAGGATGAAGCCCATATAGGTCTGAGACCTGTGCATGGGTAATGAGTTGGATGATGGTGATTGATGAGCTGGACCAACAGTTTTAGGTGGGTTCCGAACCACTGGGAAGTAATTTTACAGCAGAGAACAGTGTCGTTTTTGCTGGCCAATCTAATCGGTCACCCTTAAAAAGAGTGCCCAGGAGAACGCAGTTTATCTCTATCTGATTGATCAGACACATACTACGGCTCACGGCTATCACTACCCTAAAATCCTGTACAAGAATATTAGAATTTATTATGCTTATAATAAAAATATCACCACAGAAAAAGTATATAATGTACTTAGTAAAATCAATTTCAGTGAACAATGTTCAGAGTAAATGGAAAGAGCGAAGTTGAAACAGTAAAATATAATCAATCTACTTAACTACTTGTTGACAATCATAATGCGAGTATAACATCTATGAAAAAAGCATTTTTGAATAGGTTGTTAAAAATAGATGACGTTGACAGGCTATAAAAATAATCACGCAGCATGAAAGCAACAGACTAGCTGCCACAGTTAAGAACCTCCAGCAGATGTCGATGGGTGGAGGGAAAGGAGTGGAGTTGAAATTATATGGCAGGTTGTGACCTGGGGTTCTGCAGACCTGCATCCGCTTAATATTCTGAGCAAATGAGAAGAGAGCAAAACGGTGAAGCGGTGACGTGAACGGAGTCTTCTAAGAACTTAAAACACGAGTGAATGAAAACGCTGGAATTTAATTGAAACGTTCCGTGAAAAGAATATTCCCGCCAGAGTGCCAGCAAACTTTGCGATAATTAAGGCACGACGACGCGCCTAGAAAGCAGCGATTTATAATAAACAGTATTCAGAAATTTTGAAGGTCCACAGTACAGGAAAAACTTTCCTTCAAGATGGAAATAGCTCATGCTCGTGGAAAGTCGTGAAATGCATTGAATTTCAATGCCCATTCTATACTACTTCGTGCAACACGAAAAAATCGCACCACTGTCAGTCCACGTTGTAAAGAAGGCGACGGAACAAACAAGACGAGAGTTGCATACCTAAAGAATTTCGTTAAAATAAAAAATATTCGAGGATAGAAAAATATACTTTAAATCTCCGTGCCTTTTATACTATTTTTGTATTGAACTTTCTTGAAGGGTTTCGCACCATCATTCATCACGCCTTCATTCGCACAAGGAAATGAATTTTCTGATAATTATAAAAGATGCTTGAGGTATGTGCACTAACAAGATTTCCAATAGTTTGGAGACCGGTATTATGAACTAATCCAAAATCAATCGCATTAGGACTGATTCGATCAAAAACACCTCACCCTTAAATGAATAATGAGTGAAGTAACAACAGACAAGCATTCCTTTTCTGTGGTGGTACAGACCTTCGTTATCAATTCAATCTTCACATTTACACACGGTGAATTTTTTTTTTTAAGAAATATTTCTACGATGTTTTTTATCAAGATTGGAAGTTTTTCGAGTGAAAAAGATGATTTGAAAATAATTTAGGATCAAGAACAAAGTTGTAATTTATGTTGCTATCGATTCTGTAGGGAGAAAACTATCCTACAGAACGAAATTAGTCAGAATTTAGACCGTATATGGATTATTTATCAAATACTTGGACTATTGATTATTTGACTAGTAATTATATCAAACATATATGAAATTTTGAAAAGTATATTCAAGAACTAGTGAATAATATTTGAGCTGAAGTAATTTTCTTCAACACTTCTGTTTAGTAACATTTATAAATGCTTCAAGAATAATTATTGACAATGGAAGGATACGAATATCGACAAGACATACAGACAGATATTTTAAGAATAAGTAAAATCAGAATTTTAGGTTGTGTCCAAGTTACCATGTTTAACTAGAAATTAACATTTAAAGTGCAATTACCGATTCTTTTCAATACAAGAATATCAATTCAGAAGTTTATTTTAGAAATTAAACACTAAAACACATAAAAAAAGATAAATTTCACTTCTACTCTGAATTGCCTCTGATATCATTGCAGTCGAATTGAATCAACGTTCATTTTTTTCATATAATTTTCTTCAACACTTCCGTTTAGTAGCATTCATCAATGTTTCAAGTGAATAATTATTGACCATGGAAGGATAAGAAAATCGAGAAGACATGCAGACCGATATTTTTAAAATAAGTGAATTCAATGTCTAACTGCTTAATTGAGAAATCCATAAAAGGGTAAAGCAGAGGGTTTCTTTCATTGTGCTTAATTGACGTTTTTCTACCATTTAGATTAGTCTACTAATTATGAAGAAGATGCACAATATTTTTGAAAAAATCGTGAAAAATTAAAAAGTAATCAATTGAATTTGCTAAATATAAACCCAATCCCAATATGCGAAACCATAAAAAAACGTTGACAACTCGAAGAAAAGTGAAGTTGTTCGAATATGAAGTGTAAGATGTGTGTTTAATGACGGATGGCTGCACTGTTGCGTTGTCAGTACGGGCTGCGGAGTGGGTGTGAATGGGACAGGGCAATGATGGCATGCCATGCCATGGCAGAATAACCGAACGAACGGTTATCGCTGTCAGAACACGTTCCGATACTCTTTCATATTTGCATATTTGTTTTAGAGACGTCGACCATAGTGAGCAGGCAGGCATCCACCTCTACGCTCGTATTGTGGAGAGAAATATTCTATCGAAACTGGAGGGTCGTTTTCAAGCATGCGATTGGCCCACTACATGATGATGATGATGATGGTGATGATGCGTAAGGATCGTGAATCAGAACAGCTGGCTCTCAAAAGAGATTTCAGATCGCGGAGATTATTACTGCCCCACTACTGTTACTCCAAGTGGAGAGACGAAGAGGTGGTTAGTATAACAAAGAGGCACCGATTTGGAGCGGCGGTGTGATAAAGAGGTAGTAGGTGTCGAGAGAAATAGAAATTGATGCAGAGGTAAAAAGGCAAGAGGCGATAACTGTCCTGTTATTAAATCGCGTCGTTCGGTGGTAATCACTGCTAACAACCGGCCAGTGTAAATCTTGAAAGGATTGAGACCTGTGTAAATAATAATGGATATATGGAAGCAAGGATGAAATGTAAGAAATTAATAGCTGTGTTTTTCAATCGTAACCTAGTAACGAAAGTGACCAAGGATCAACCAGGTTTTGTATTGCTAGTATTATAAGTTATTTTAATAAATTTCATTTAAAGGAATCGATTTATTTTACGATATTTTTCCGTGGTGTCATTGACTGGGCTGACGTATATTGTGGGAGTTCCAGTGTCATGAGATGGAAAAAATCCATTTTGAAATTTCCACCATTTTATTATTTTTCTCTTTTACTTTTCATTTTCATCATTTTATTTTTACTCTTCATTTCACTTACCAATATTTTCAAATATTAATATTATCCTATTACAGTTTTCTAATATCAACTCTTGTTAAAAACTTTTGAGTTGTATTCTCTGATTTATTTTTTATTTATTACAAAACAATAATCAAACAAACATACAAAAAGCCCACTACTGCTTTCTTAACAAATTTTCAACAAAAAAAATTAGAATTTTAGGTTATGTCCAAGTTACCACGTTTAACTAGAAATGGTGCAATAGTGCAACGAGACTTTAAAAAGTGCAATTACCGATTCTTTTCAATACAAGAGTATCAATTTAGAAGTTTATTTTAGAAATTAAGCACTAAAAAAACATAGTCCAAAAAAAGATAAATTTCACTTCTACTCTGAATTGCCCCTTATATCATTTCAGTCGAACTGAATCAATTTTCATACATTTTTTATTATTTATATTAACTGTTTGTCAATAAATTCAGAATTCTAGGAAGTTGTGAAGTGACAGTGGAAGATTAAGTGTACATTTATGGCGTATTTTGATGACGGAAGGTAATGAGGTGATCAGGAGCTGAGGTAAAGGTCCGCCGGTCACACAAAGCTGTCGCCTAGCTTCGAAATTTTGGCTGCAGTCATTGGTGGAGGTGGTGGGTGTGGGCAGGTGAGAAGAGTGGTAGGGTTAGTTAATTACGGTCTTTTCATGAAATTACGCCTGCAGATAGATTAAAGCCTTTCCCATTACAGTCCGTATCGCGCGCGCCAATTAGAGTGGAAAAAATATGGAAGCTCCCATCAGTTGATCATGTCCTTTGAATAATAATGATCTAATTTCCTGACATAAAAATGCGTGTCACACGACTGACGATAAAATATCCGATTTATCCGGCTGCCTGTTCAAGGAAGCAATGGCAACTGATCTTTTTGCTGCCGCCGTCAAAGCCATCACATCATCCCTCTGCCTCTCAATATTATAATAGCCGCTTCATTCTACCTCAGCTATATTGTTGAATAACATTTTATGGAATCAATTCAAAGATTCTCTGCTCATTTCCAACAGCACTTGATACTCTGTTATCAAAAGACTACCGTTAAATTACATTTCTTTATGAAAAGATATTGAATTTTATTTTCAGGGAAAGTTCTATGAGGAACATGAATGGAGTATATTGATTACTCGACTATATTGATCTTGATTTCAATGAATTATCATAATCCCTACAGTCTTAGGTTATAATGATAAAAACTCAGTGTATATCATGTTTTTGATCGAATTTCCCGATACTAAAATGCGTGAATAACCTATTATATTTTCTGAGCCTTACATGTATGTTGAAAGTAAGTAGATAGAGAAGGAAAAAGTAAAAGGATGAGTAGGAGAAGAAGAACTAAAACGAGGAGTATAAGGATGGGAGGAGCAGGTGAAGTATAATCTTTTCAGAATCTAGGTGACTCTTAAGACTTCAACATAATGCTGTGGACCGAAAAGCGTACTACGCAAACAAGGAGTGGATAAGTTGCGATTGCTTACCTAAGGCACCTAAGCAATCCTAACTTACCTAAGCAATCATAGCTCTGAGCTAATAGAGTTATGTCAGTATGCCAAGCTCACCGAAACAAATTCTGAAGCTCTATGCTCAATAGACCACTCCCACCACGACATATGAATAAGTGCCATATGTTTTAGATAAAGTGAATTATTTCAAATTTTTGTCAACATTCGGTAAAATGGACTTCATTTCGATCGGACATTGACTTTTCTAACTGTCCGTTGAATTGCAGCAATTGCTGAAATGCAGCAACTGCTGCATTTAAATTAGAAATACAAAACTAAAACTTACGACATTCAGGCTCATTGAAAACTATTTCATCATATAAATACAACATAAATGGTCAAAGATCATTATAGAATAATTGAGATTGGTTATAATATCAAATTTGTTATGACAACATTCGATACATTGGACTTTCACTCGACCGGACATTGACTCTCTTAACTTCATCAATTGACCATCTTCTGTACTTAAATTATAAATTAGCACTGAAACTCTCGACATTCAGTCCAATTTGAAACCAGTTCATACATGTACATAATAATTGATTGAACGCATTGTTTATTCTCAAGATACGCATTGTTTATTCAAATTGCATCAACCAGTCCTATTCCTATATTCAACTGCTATTAAGTCCTATTCAACTGCTAAAAGGATTCTGAAAAAATAAACGACTGTGATTTTATCATGAGGTGAAAGGAGAAAGAAGTCGACAGACGAATTATCCAGTGGATTAGACTCGAATTGCTTTTTCGCAATCAACTGCGAAGAAGCTGAATGCTGGACTGGTCTTCTCTACAGATAGAAAGTTTTTTAGCCAACTTGTCGAGTAATTCGCGTAGAATGGTGGGCGCGCTGGGAATTGATAGTCTCTGATCTTCTCGTTAAGAACTTTAATTCTGCAGATAAATGCTGTAAATAAATAATACTGGGAAGTTGCTGATAATGGGGCGTCGGTGAAATGGAGGTGATTCGAGTTTCGGGCGAAGAAGATTTCTTGTTTCTGCCGCCGCTGCTGCTGCTGCTGCTGCTGCAGATGATCATGCCTGCTCGGCACCAGAACTTAGGCCGGCTGGGACAATACTCCTCGTTCCAGATTTGTCAAGTTTCCAGAGAAGTTCGCGGCAGCCAACTTAACTGGACTTAAATGTTGAAACTTTGAGGACTCTCAAATAATTTATTGTTTGTGTACGCCCTCTCTCGGGCTGCGATTGCTCTCCGAGAAACGGATCCGGTCCTGCAGCACAATGGCTGCCCGCAGAAGCAGACACCCAATAGAATCTGCGCTTTATCTGTCCGAACAACACCGCTCTATAACCTCGCCTCTACTGTTTTTGTCATATTATTCCAGCTGATCGTAATGCCTGCTCCCAAACCCCCCAACCCACGCGAACCCCGAGAACAAGCAACTCTTCCGCAATATGTTCTTGATTATCATCTCATTTTTCTCGACCGAGTTTGGCCAGCAGAAATAATATCTGATAAAGTTTCTCTCTTTAACAGAGTTTTCTATGTTCTGTTGATATTGTGACTCACTTTGAAAACAAAGACGCTGGAGAAGCTGGAAGCTACAGTGCTGGACTTTGCTCTTACATTATTTTATTATAGTTCGAATTATGAGGTGTAAATCTCGTTGAAACTCAATGACTTTTTAATTCATCTGCATTCATAGTTATTCAAATTATTACTAGGCAAGCTGTCGAGATTGGAATTGACATTATCATAATAAATCAATGTGTTTTCACTTGAAGTCACTTGAAAATGATAACAATTTAGTTGGAATATCGACTTATATGGAAACAAAATCGATTATAAGCCAGGGTTATCGTTTATGTGATTTATCATTTGGTTTTATCTATTGGATGTTATAAATACATTTTAAATGTTATTTCAATTGAAATGTATGCTTAAGTTTGTTCAGTACTTGGATAGGATTTGGCTTTATTTCTTAATTTTTAAAAATATTAATGTGATGTTTATTTCAATAACTGAAATTTCTTATTCAATTTGTTTGATACTTGAATGGAATACTTGAATGGAACTTAATGGCATAGTCACTTATTGTTCAGTTCTGAAAATAGTTTCTGTTAAATAAATCTAGTTATTACAAACCGACCATCTGAAGTGGATTATCATCAAACATAATTTGAAGCCCCAAGAAATGAATCCTGTTGAGACATTATTTTAATGATCTATCTTTATTTAAATGTCAATTCAATTAACAATAAGTTTTCAAAATTTTCGGACAACCGATTTATGAAAAATAAATTCAAGCGTACACCATTTTATTTTGATATGTAATTATTCGTGAAAGTATTTCCTAGTGAAAATACTTAGTACGTTATTACTTAGTCCATTCAATGGAATGGAACTAAATTAAAATCCTAACAGAAAATGAAAACGAAAACCGTTCTATCTGTCAATTTTGTTTTCCCTACAATGGTCTGTTAGGACGACAGTATCACTAGAATTGAACTGCATTGAAATCACGGCGGAAAACTAAAACGAAAACCGTTCTATCAATTTTCTTTTCCAACAATGTTCTGTTAAATTACAATAATGCTATCATCAACAATAATAAAACGTCTCCATGAGGAAACTGATGCAAGCACAGAGTTATAAGAAACACAGACAATTTATTAAAACAAATCTACAAAATATTGAATTTATCGATGAATTCGATCAAGATAAGCTGAATCTCAGGTGTTCACATTTCCTTTTCAACCGGATGAAGCTGGATGAACGGACGGATATCCATCTAGTCACGTGATATGACAAACATTAATTGAATAAGGAGGCCAACTGGCAATGACCTTTGGCGTTTGATGTCGATGCACTGGACAGGATATTGCCAACAACAAGAAGTTGGCCGAGCAGTACAGTAGTAGGAGGAAGAAGAAGAAGGAGAAAGACGAAGTAAATGAAGAATGAGAAGAAGCAGAGTGGGAAGAGGTTGAAGAGAAGGCGTCACACAAAAACGCCAACGATAAGAGGGATGCGAAGTTGAAGAATGGAGAGCTAACTAAATCAATCCGTAGGTGGCGAAGGTTTGGCCTCTTCACACTGAGCTTCAGTTATTGAATCTTCGATTCATTCAACAGAAGTTTGTTTGCATGAGACAAATACGCCCGTATTAGTGTAGGTAGGAAAACATCTGTCACCTGTTTGAAATTTCAGTCCTACGCTGTTCTCAGCTTTATCTTTGACTTACACGTTGAACAACCCAGTGGACTAACAGTAGAAGATAAGCCAACAAACAGGATTACTGCTGTTGACAAGATATATAGCACTAGGCTAAGTAAAGGGACAAATAGTCGAAAATCGGACGTTTGCTGATGAGTTTTGGTTCAGATGTGTATGTTCCAAAAAATGTTTCTTTTCACCATAAGCCTCACAATCACATCAATTCAGCAGCATCCAGCATTTTTAGTTGTAGCCAAGTGATGAATTAATGAATAGAGATTTCGAGGTCGAACAGAATTTTATTACAATGCTAATGTACTAGTACCTCATTATAAGTAGTCTAATATAAAAACGAATGTTAAACTGAGCATTCCTTCAAGTAGTTGAGTCTTTCGCAAAATCAATAGAAAATTCAGTCATTTTTTCTGATGACGCCCACATCAGTCTGAGGCTTTTGCATGGGTAATTAGTGAATGATGATAAAATACAATCATGCCATGAACGGGAATTGGGCTCGTTCGCTCATGCCCACATCTCACTTGCGGCTTAAATGCAGACATAATACAATCGTATAGAATGAACTAGATGTAAATGTAATTGAATTATTATAATTATTTCTTATGAAAATGTTTGCAATGTCGTGAATTATTCTAAAAATGTTAAATAATACAATCTTCGCATAAAATACTGTTTCATCTCAATTAATGTTGGGGTCATCAGAACTCATATCTAAGAAGGTTAGTGAAATACAGTATAAGATGTAATTCATGAGTTAACTTGATAAAAAAGTTATGAAAAAGAAAACACGGAAGGTTCATAACTAGAGCTCAACAAAAGACCTGACTAGAAAAGAAGTGGAAATAATGGAAACTCTGTTTAGTTCTGGTTGTTCGTGTTTGAGGCCAACTTGAATGAAATGAATGAATGAAAGACCCATAAATCATTGTTACAATGATGAGAAATACAGTGGTTGCAGTCAACAACTAGACAACGTCGCTGACAAAATGTATCCCGTATTATGCGATCGAATGTATGGAATACAAAGCACAAATGGTGTCTGTACGTGAATGGAAATTACACGCCTTCGCTTAAAAGTCATCTCACAATGATACAGAAGTTCAACAACAACTGCTGTTTATCCGTACACGTTGCCTTGGTTACGTAAGAAGACAGAAGTTGCCTTGTATTAAGTCTACACATATATTCAAATCATCGACGCTTCACTTCGGTTTCGCAGGAAGTTTTGTAGAGCTTAATTAGGATTGAGGTATGTTGAGTAGAATGAGCTACATGTTTGGAAGATCAAAATACCCTGGCTTCTTCAGTGTTGAAAGAGAAAGGAGTAAAGTGAGTGTGAGAGGGTTGTGAAGTCGGAGAGCGAAAACCGAGAGAAAACTTTTAACTAGTTCCCGTGGTGTGTTAATTGCGCAGAACACTTATGGAGTACGATGATTTGGGGAGCAAGAGTAAGAGGGGGAAAGTTGCAGATTCGAGTTCGAACTTTATGTTTGATTGAACTGAACATTATATTGTTGTTAATTTTCGTATCCGAACACAGACACACACAAACACGTATCACTGACAGCATTAATAATTGTGTTTTCCCAGTATCTCACGGGCCAACAGGCGTTAGTTGATTAATTTCGAAAATTACAAAGTGAGCTGGCCGGCTCTGGCTTCTGACTTCCTTCGCCGGCCTCCCAATTCGCTATCTTCTGTCCGAACAAACTATTAGTGCTCATCGGAATTTCCACTTGACAACACTTCTACACTGTTTGTAATGCTAAACAAAGTAATTTTGCTTATTGATCGGAGATTTATCTTCAATGTTTGAAACAGTTGTACGAAACATTCAAGCCACTCACCTACTCAACAGTTCATGAACTTCCTCAATGTGAATCACTGACTTATAGTTCGATAATAAAGGGTGTGGAAAGCAATATTTCTTTCGAAATATTGTACTGAATAGTATACAAATAATATACCAAGAGTATAAATTTACTGAATAGTATACAAATAATACTTTAGCTACAAAATAGTATACTTAATTTTTCAGAATGAATCAGCGCAAAATAGAACATGAAATAAAACTTTATTTTTGATAATAAGTCCTAAAAGCGTTGATTGAATTAATTTTCTTTTCTCTCTACAATTACTTTACTGAAATTTGCTTTACGAAAACCGTTCTATCAATTTTATTTTCCAACAATGTTCTGTTAAATTACAATAATGCTATCATCAACAATAATAAAACGTTTTTGCTGATCAAATAATATTTCAACTAAATTAGCCAACCTGATACAAAAAGCGTTGTAGTTGGAATTCCCGAGCGAGTTACTAGTAGCTTGTCATGGTCGGTTCGTCTACCACTGTTTTTTTTTTTTTTTTTTTTTTTTTTTTTTTTTTTTTTTTTTTTTTTTTTTTTTTAAGCGTTAAATGACCAGGGAATGAGATACCGGATCATAATTTGCTCGATTTCATTATCACAGGCTTCATCAATAGTACGCAATAATTTGTGATACGTTGCAGTAACAATATAATATATTTCATAATTTCAACAAAAAATGGAAATTATCATTATTATTGGCAGACTATTATTTATCAATTCATAATTCATTATCAATGAATAATCACCTTAAAATGGTGGTAATGTGTCACAATGAAGTCATCGATTATCGAAAGTGCCAAAAAAGTGATTCGTCTACAAAGACATGGATGAATGATTTTGCGCAAGACACATCCTGAAGCGCTCCTCTCTTATCGGGTTTCCGATAGCATGTACGATCGATAAATTATAAGCTGTGAAGGCAATAAATTAACCCTGATTGCAGATGCGGGGTTTTGCAAAGCGATGTCTTGAGCTCCAACTTCCGCCTGGCTTCTCCCTTCAGGACCAACACCCCCCCCCCCCCCCCACTACACCCTCCGCACTTCACTCCCCACCACTCCATCCATTTCAAGCTTCTGCAACAACCGCCACTCTGGATTTGGTCCCTAATTAGGAGCCTTGTGCTATATAGAGACGCAATCCAGCCCGCAGTGGGCTACGCCACTGAGAATCCTCAAGGGTGAAGCATCATCCATTAATTCTTCTGCCATTGAACTCAGATAAACTTACTTGTGCTGTTCACGTATTTTGTGATAACAGTGCGATAATCTTAACAAAAAAGTAGGTTAATCTCAATCTTGCAAATTTTCAAATCATGTATTTGGTAATCGTGGATACCAGTCTTGAAATGTTTCTATTTTGGATAAGTAGTTTTGCTAAATTGCGTGGTAAGATTGTTAGCTCTTGCTACTAAATAATCAGTAGGTTCAAAGTTTGATTCCCGACTGATTTGGCCAACAAGTTCATGAAATACTGTACTTGAATATTGGCGACGAAGTTGAATTCATCTTTATTTACGAGTCAAGTTGAAAACAGGTCATCTCCACCATGAATCTTTATAAAATACTGTACTACATTATTTATGTAGTTCTAGGATTCGTCTTTTATTTTGGTCGAAAGTTGAAAACAGATTATCATCTCTCCTTGACTCTTCATATAATTGTGTACTTCAATGTTCAAGTAGAAGTAGGATTCATCTTTATTTACGACAATAGTTTCTATGAAAAAATAAATTATTTGCCACGATGATAATGTTTGATAAGAAATCTGCAGAGAGGATCAACATCAAAGATCACACAATTAAATAACGCAGGGAAAAAGGAAAGAAGTAGAAAATAATTATTTGGGATACAAAAATTGAAATAGTTGATCAGCGAAAATTTATTAGATTAATATTTCAGGTAGGTCAAACTAAGTTCTTGATCAAACGTACTCTTCAATCACTCATCATCCAACTCATTACCTACGCACAGGTCTCAGACCTATGTGGGCTTCATCCTAAATAAAAAAACGTACTCTTCATAACAGAGAAATCTCAAATAAAATTCATTCATCTAAAAAAAAACAAACATTCAATGCAGTCAAGCATTTTAAAAGAGTAATTTATTAGTCAGCTCACGGTGCCAATTCGAAGAGTTCAATTAGAATTAAGCCAAGCAATTTGGAGAAAGCGTAAAATGAAATCAGTGCAATAACTATTTGGCTTGTGACCATTATGGAGCGGCCAAGATCTAGGGGTTTAGAGCTTTAGGGCCTATTGAAGGCCTTCGGCATTAAGGAGTCCCCGTTTCTGATAAAGGCTTTGTTTAAACTGTTATTGTGGATTTGGAGTGGCGTTTCAGTGGATACACTCCATTGTTCTCCTCGACTGAGTGTTTTGCTGATGAATCGTGTCGCAAGCGTTCATCACTGTTGTCATAAGTTGAGGATTTCTAACTCACTACTTGAATCACTACTGTTAGTGATCTAACGATTTGGAGCCCCCTCACTCATTTAAAACACTTTAATGACTAGGGATACTACTTTCATTGATTGGAGAAACTCAGCGAACACATAATTGGTCTTTTGATTTCAATTCGACATTTTGATTTCAATTCGTCTTTTGATTTCAATTGGTCTTATGTGTTCGCTGGAGAAACTTCATGTAATTAAACGTGACAACTGAATAGATAATTCACGAAAAGACATTTTCCGAATCACCTGGTGTAGGCCTATCCTATTCACTTTCCATCAGCGTTCAAAATCGACAAGTTCGAATTTCAGTTTCACTTTGAAATGAGGGTGGATAGGATGGTTGCCGTGGAAAATTCCAAATCGGCAAAACTTTTCATCAGACCTTTCATTAAGAGCCATTCAGCAGCCACTACAGTTCCGCAAACTTTCGACCGTTTCAAAGAGCGCCCTTATTCCGGCCTCATCTTTCTGCTATGATAATCGTGTTTTTCCTGAAGAAATGGAAAGATCAAACGCCGTAGAATCCACTCGTAAAGTAAGAGAAGTATTATTGTGAGAGCAGCTTCCTTCTCTTACAGCCCTTCTCTAAGAATTACAAAAACTGTAGCAGAATATCAATGAGACCTGGCTGGGAATTTAATCAACTCATGAATTATTGGCCTGAATACCAAAGAAGTAAATACGATGGACAAAGGCACTTTATCTAGAAACTGACTCATACCGCCCATATAATGTTGAAATTTTGCATGCGGTTTTTTATTGCTATTTTATTTACTCAGGTCGAATCATACGAATAGTTATTCCCTTTTTATATAATTCCAGTATATTTCTTCAGTTTTTATTATTTTTTTCCAAATATCATTTTTATATTCATATCGTATTGAATCCTTCTCTTCATGAATTCATCAATTTATTCATGAGTTGTGATATTATACATAACTTTACAATTTATATTATTGATAATATAATTAAAATAATTTGATTTTAAACTCAGACATAAAAATGAATCAGAAATATGAGAATGGCTAGTGTCTATTGATTATGCTCATTTTATTTATTTTGATAGCTTATTCGATAAATCCAAGGAAGAATGGGATTGTGTCTTATTGTAAGTCAATCAGAGCAAATTAATAATATATTTCAGCTTGATTTTTACAATTTTTTTCAATTTATAAAGTTAAAGTTATTGAGTTACATCAGTTACATCAGTTAATGAGTTTCAGTTTAAATTTAATTTTCAATTCGGAAGAATACGGGCTTATTTTATACCACGCATTTCATTTATTTTCAATCACAAATCAATTGTATGTCCCTTCCAATATCCCTTTTCCCATAGCCACCAATGCGGTTTTCAACTTAATGTTGGAAAAGAGCATGTAAAAAATAGTTTCCGGTCACAAAAAATATATTTTCTGCTAACTGAAGGGCAAAAACGTAACTGATGTAACTCTTAACACAATTTTGATGATTATTCGGAGTAGGAATATTTCGACACTCACTTTAAACTATTACCAAATATATTACGCACAAAATGACACATTTAATATTCTCTTTTATTATCTTAGACATTTGACAAAATTTGTTTCTCCGTAACAACGTAACTCAATGTGGTTATGCAATCACAAGTGCATTATTACTAGCCACACGTTATTACGTTATTCGAGTCACACGTTATTAAAAGATGAATATTAAAATAAATTTGGTGCCTTGATATGAGCTTAGAATGCGGGCTCTCATAAAATATTTATCCCAGCCTTATACTTTGTGAATTGAGAAGACGTTTCGTTTATTTGCATCATAATATTCCTTCCTTTAATAACGCTGAGTACCTCTTCCAGTTAGAATTGCATCAATATTTTACATATTTTTGTACATATGGTAGGAAAGCGAATCGTTTCCATCCAATAAGTTACTCTCAGTGATTGGGCTATTCGAAATTGTATTGCATGGAACAAAATTAATTTGAAACTAATATGAATGTATATTAATCACAAAGTAAACATTTAGTAATTTAATAATCTTCGGGACCAACTCCAGCTAAATTCATGGAATTATCAAATACTGCTTGTTGGTTAGTAGAAACACTTTGGTTGAAGCTGGTTTCCAGGAAATTGTAGTTGACTTTTACAAGTGATTCCATCTATATTACTTTCCAAGTGTGGAAAGGTTGATTTCATTCTAAACGAAACAATCTGTTAGAGCTCTTATTTCTGACAGTCTATTAATTTTGAAACATTCATTGACGTTACGACTCAAACTATGATGCTAGTAATGTAATTTTGATGGGAATGATTAGTCTGAATTGAGTTGAAATTGAATAAATTGGACTTCAAGCTCCAATGTATATAATATGAAGCCTATCATTTCAGGGAATTGCCCTTTCAATTTGTATCAAGCACTCAAAGCTCAATGGCTAATTACGATATTACAATGTGATGTAACTACGAGTCTATTCCTATCGTAGTCTACTTTCAGCTAACTAGTCTATTCGTTCATTAGAGTGGTGGTTTTCATTCTATAAGAAGGTTTCGCTCTCCTTTGTCAAAGTTGGAAACATACTAGCCTACTTTACATTCCACATTTAAAACTAACATTTCCTACATCTTTGTATTGGACACCAATTAACATAATATTTTGGGATTACAGTTTCCTGTAGTCAATTTAGTACGTACAGTACAACACTGTAATGCTTTAAAACTATAATTACATACGCTTTAACTAATATATTTAATTTTTATATCAATTAAATTTAATTTAATTTCATATAAATAGGGTGATTTCGATTGACAATGGCGTGACAGCCGAAACAGCAGTATCTCGTCTAATCATAATAAATGTGTTTGTAACAATATAAGGTTTTGTTCATTATCTAAAAAATTTGAAGATATAATAAATAACTATATTTATTTATAATAATATTCAAAGTAATTACACTCTGTGTAGAAGCTGTAAATGAATAAATTAAAAGTAAGATATAAGGATAAAACTGAGTACGCTATATTATTGTCAATTCCTCAAGTAGATGAATTAATTGTGGAATTGACAAAACCGGACGTATTCTGCACAAAATATACGTTTTTACTGGGCAACTACAATATAATGACTTCGATACAGTCATTGTCTAAAATTTTCTACCTCTGTAAAACATAACATATAGAGATCCTATGAATTGGTCACATCACAATCTTGTTGAAAGTTGAAATACCATTTTCTTGGCAGTTGTCCACATATATTAGGTAGTTTATAAAGATGTGCGAAACCTTTTTATTATATCGGGTGCATTTCACCGTAGGGAACAAGTAGTGGAAAAAACAAAAAAACCTGACCAGTGCACTAGTAAATGGGTCACAGTGAACATAAAACCTTGATAAGAAAATGAGGGCACAGGTTGTTGAAATGAGAGGGCGGGGATTGAAAAGTGGCGTCTGACCAGCAGTTCGAGAGGAGAATCTAATTTCTGTCTGAAGATTGGGGAAGGAGGAATGGTGGGAAGGAGGAATGGTGGAAAGGGAGGAGGGGGAGAGAGGACAGAAGTTTAAAGTGAAGTTGTAGAGGACGTGGTCGGAATAGGCAAAGTCGCCGGTGCAGTTGGCAGAGGACCAGAGCCGGGATTCGAACCCCAAACCCCGAGCCTCAGACCCCACACCAGCAGCCTACCTTATATCACTTTAATTGGCCAGAGCCCCTCCAACAGCCATCGATTCCCGGTCACCCACCTCAATGCCTCAGCAAAACTAGCTCTTATTTACTACGATTTCCGGTTATTATCGGGCCGTAATAATCAGGCTGCACCACATTCCCGAAACCATCCACCTGATTCGCATCCCATGAATCAAAACACTTGTCGCTTCTATTACCTTATCTGGAAGCTGGATGTCTGATCATGCAATCCGATGCAACGCTACCAATCTAATCTATTTAGCAGAGACCATTACAGGCACTCTCTGGAGAATATTCTTGTCAGAGTAATTATTGATGTGCATTGTTTTGCACTGCATTTGAATCTGATAATCAATATAATAGAGCATCAAGTAGGCCTATTCCAATATGGATCAATTATGATGTCTCAATCTGAATATTATTATGCATATAGTTGGACAGGCAGCTCTGGTAGCGCAGTTGGTTTGAACGCTTGTCTATGATTAGATAAGACTCTGGCTAAATTTATTTTCTGCAGTCTTGAGTTAAAATCTCATTTAGCCATGGATGTTGCCCATGATTTACTCATTCACCTCATTACCCACACACAAGTCTCAAGACTTATGTGGGCATCATCCAACTATAAAAAGATGCAGGACATAGATGATAGGAAAGAACAATAACGAATGAAAAACGTATAATTTGTGACGTAAAACAAAAAAGACTGATCCACACACTATGGGCTAGGCCTAAAATGAATGGATAATATTTATAGTAGTTCCAGAACCCAGATTGGAGAAAAACAAAAGGCACAAAATGAAAACCCAAATTTCATTGAAGCCAAAAAAGCTGATAGAAGCTTGAAAACACAGATTTAAAATAGAATATGAGGGATGAAAACTGGAAATTCATTAAAGGAATGAAAGTGTGGAGTAAGAATTTTCATCAATTTCAAATACAGGTATGCTGAATTTATGCAAAGAACAAGGCATGATAGAATATGCATTTGAAATACTGCATTACAGTATAAGTAAATGAGCGAATCAATCTTATTTTGTACATTCTCTCTCTGTAGTAATGAGTGATGTGATTATCTAATTTTAAAAACTGTTTTGTACTCGAATCCTTAGTAAAATATTTTTGTAACAGTATTTTTAAAATAACTACGTCGATTACGCGTTGACTTGAATCTTGACTAAGGAATAAAACTTTCCAGAAGTATACAACGCACACTAGACTCAAATTCATTTGGGAGGAATAGTTGTGTTGAATTTGCCCATAGATTATCATCAACAGAAGGATTCAATACATACTGAGATGTCACTCGATTCACGTTAATGATGACTTAGAAAGTCTTTTCGGCTGCAGTCCCATAACTTCCCCACGGAACAATAGACTCAGAGAATTGGCAGTCAATATGAAAGGAACGTTAGGTTTAGCTTTGGGTGTGGTACAGATATCGATAATCGAAATTTTCAATCGATTGTTTAGAGAGGAAGATAAGGTACTGCAACCGTTTTTTCTTTTCAACTCATGTAATGTCTGAGATATGAAAAAATGTTTCTGACCTTTCCATAGAAAATCAATATAAACGAATAACTTTCTTCTTGTGTATTCAATCCAAGGAGAAGGGACCAATCTGCTTTTTGCTGTTTCTGTAACATTGATGATGACATGACGGGGGCAAATGGCCAATTCGTGTCTAGCTGGTCGCAAGGTAACAAGGTGCAGGTTGAGTGTGGTTCATGATCGGTATTCATGGGCGGCACTGCCCCCCCCCCCCCCCCCATGTGGAGAGTGCATCCCCACTGCCCGCTGACTTTCACTCACACGACAAGGGTTGGCATGTGTCCGAGAGATGACGTCATCATTTGCTTTATCGCTCACCAAAATTCGTTTACCCCTCATCTTGAACATACAGTACTTTTTGTGGGTTTTTTCCATAAAGAATTTCTTCTTCACGATTCAGGTCACTCCTTCATAGATGGTATCCTTCATTTACTTACTTCCAGTCACTTACTATTGTAGAGCCTACTACTTATCACGATCTTAGTGACAGCCTTACAGTATTATGCTGTCATAGAAAATACTTGATTTTTTAGCTCTTTTAATTTTTCCGGATGATGATAGGTCTGAGCGTGCGTAATGAGTTGGATGGTGTTAGTGATGATTTATGAGTTGAACCTATATTTTTGGTGGGCTCCGAACCACCGAAGTTACTGGTATATTACTGGTCAAAAAATGACTTAATGTATACATTTGATGCATACATATTTTTGGATGAGGCTTCTCTTTAGAAGTGAAATACATCCCTCCAGAATAAGTGAGTAAAAATCCTGATAGAAATACAGGGTCAGTTTTGATATTAGATAGTTTATCATGGCAAACATCACAGACAAAAGAATTAGTACGTCACATACAATTGGTTGAAATTAAATCAATACGAATACAAGACTTTTATGGAATATAATGCTGTCATGAAATAATTTTATCAATCTATTGTCAAAGTGTCCCGATGTTTCACTATTGCTACTACTACTGCTGTTGTTATCAGTAGCGTGATTAACTTTCTCCAAGCTTTGAATTGTACATTGTCATTTTTATTGATGAATCTGAAGATTGAGGGATTATCAAGGGGACGTAAACTTCAATGAAATTATCAACGAGATACATTGAATCTCGTACGGGTGAACCGACTAGTAGAAGAGGGTATTCACTTTGTCACTCATTCAATATGGGAAAATACCACAATTACAAACCAATTACTTTGTGTGTTTTATAGGAGAAAGGTCACTTCATGGCAATCATTCAATATAGACATATAAAACAATTGAAAACAACATAAAAACAAGACAGTTACAAACCAATTACTCAGTAGGTTTTATAGAAGAATATTCACTAGTAAATAGCCCTTTCAATAAATGTAAAGACACGTAGCCTATCACAGAAATAACACGACTACAATATCTACAGTATTCACATTATGAGACAAATTCTTGTGTTGGCTGATAGTTGACACATTTCATCTCCATTCTCCCATTTAATGTGGAAATAATTATATCGAATCATCAACATCATTTTTCATATACTTCATGAAGCTTATTCTTGTGTTGGCTAATAGTTGACCTATTCAATCATCATTTACCCACTCAATGTGAAATAAATCAAATCATCAACAGGACCTTTTACAGTATCAATTATTTCAAAGTGAAAGACTCACTCTACCCAATTAAATGTCATCCATTGACTGAGTGCATGAGAGACGATGACACGCGTTGGTAGAATAAATTGAAAATGTGAACGACCAGCTTAGTGGGTCACAAGGCGCTGTGACCAGGAAGAGGTCAACTCTCTTAGATTGGAGCATGTGGAAAGTGAACCCTTTTGGTTGGTTTGGGGGGGAGGGTTGTTGCTGGAAAAGCGAGCGCCGGTCCATTCGTCGCTTCTACAGGTCGGGATGTTAATGTAGCAGTGTGTCCTTTTTAGGGATTGTGGTAGCGAGTGGTGGTCCGGTGGTCGGCTGACGGGGATTTATAAAGCCCTAGCAACGAGTTCAGGTCAGTTGATGATAAATAGAGCACGCCTTGAACGGCTGGCAACGTCGCTCAAGATTAGAGCTTTTGTCAGCTCACTGGTGAGGTTGCAAGGTTCTCTCACATAGATGAGGCCTGAGGCTCGCTTTTTCATCTGCCAACATCTTGTATTAACCTTTTGTTGCCTTCGACACATGAACCTCGCTCGGTCTCAACTGAAATTCAGCGATTTTGTCCACGCCTTCCTTTCGGCCGAACACTGACTGCATTCCACAATCTACTATAATTTGTCAAAATGGACGGATTGAGCAGAAATGAATGTAATGTGGAACTGGAAATCACAACCACATCGGAGAAAACAATAAGCATAAACTTTACATTATAGCACAAAAATGAGAAAAATAGTGTGAATAAAAATTTCAAAGCGAATTACCATATAAACTACTTGTAATGTATAAATGGGAATCAATACCTAATCCGAGACTAGAATAAGCATTTGCATAAACTTTACCTATTGTAAAATAATGAGAGAAATACAGTGAATGAACATTTATTATGGAATTACGATGTGTGTCACAGTGATAATAATCAGCTTATGTTTATCAAACATATAATATAAAAGAAATAAATTATCATAATTAAGTTATGACATAACTAATCTAACGTTAATTATTTATTTGACTATTAATCCAATCGAGTTATCAATCAGTCAAGGTGAATCTGCATTGTCAGGCAATCGACATGAACGTGAACATGAAATACACGATTAAGTAAATAGTATTTAGTACCCAGAATTGAACTGGACTTCAAACAACACAGTAAGAGTATCGTGAAGTGGTTATTATTTATTTCTCCATTTAAACTTTTAATATTAACTTTTATAATTAATGAAAACGAGTTTGAAGAAACAACAAACGTTTTAGCTCGTAACTACTTTCATCAAAAAATGCTATGATATTATCGCAGTAATAAGAATATATACAAATGTTGCAATTTTCTCCTAATGGATGATGAAATTCAAGAGCTTATGAAAATGAAGGCAGAATGAAGAGACAAGAAAAAAGGCAAGAGGGAAAGAAGAGGTGAAGATAAAGGTTAAAAATGAGAAACAAAATGGGCTACATGGATTGTTGACAACCATGAATTGATTGACAAAAATGAAACCACTTATTGAAAATGAAGGACGTGCTAGAAAAGTACTTGACATCAAAGTTGTTGATGGACTGCTGACGGTTCCTCATGATTCATCGTTAATGCGCAACAAAAAAATGCTTTATGAATTCTTCCTACGAAATATTTTTGGTTTTTTAAATGAAGAACTCAAATGTATTCTTCCTAACAAAAATATTTGTCTGTGCAGGCGGTAATAGAGAGCACGTTCGAAGCGACGCCTCAATCAATTGCCACGGAGCATCCAAAGAAAAGAAGTACGGACGAAAGATGGACATGTGTGATGTGCTAGTATATATAGGCATTTGATGGGTAGGAGAACGAGGAATCGAATACTTTTCGAGCGTGCACATTCAGTCGGTATATATATAGCATTATGGAATTACCTACCTATCAATTGTCGGGAGCTGCAGAAGCAGCAGCAGCTGCAGCAGCCATTGTTGGACGAAATCAATTTTAGGATGAAATGGTCGACCGACGATGGTCGTGTGCCCCACACGTGGCACTGCATTCCTACGCGCAACGGCACGTGCCAACAGGCTACTGGTTTATACATACAACTATGGTATAGGTATACGCTGGGAAGTACAGTTCGGAAAGGATCCTTGGGACTAAATGTCATTCAATTAGACTGATCTATATGGATGTGCAAAGACGATTCACACAATAAGGGTGGCATTACATTCACTCGATAGTTCAATTAGTTCTATAGGGAAGTGAAAGCAGAGTGCCGTAGCAGGTATCTGTTCAATCAGAGATAAGCTACGAAACTCCTGGGCGCTCTTTGTAAGGGTGACCGATTGGATTGGCCAGAAAAAAATACTCTGCTGTAAAATCACTTCCCGGTGGTTCGGAACCCACCTAAAACTGTTGGTCCAATTCATCAATCACTATCATCCATTTCATTACTCACGTACAGGTCTCAGACCTATGTGGGCTTCATCCTCCGAAAAAAAATTAATAATTGTTATAATTAGAGGTAGATAAATTTGGTCAGCTGGCTCAAGTATAGGCTACAATAAAAGCAGTTTCCACCTGAGCTTATTAGCTTAGTTGGCAGTTTATTAGAGCATAGTACAATAGTAGAATATAGTATTAGTATGATAATAGAGCAATCTCTGCGGATGAAAAAAAAACCCGGGTTTAAATCGCCATGGTAGCATGACTTTTTTGATAATACAATTCGTTGAATTTTGCAAAAAAATTCACCACTCACTATTGTAAATATCTGTAAATCGGAAGTCTCCTTTGAAAATGTATATAAAAATGTAAACTTCAAGTGTAAACTTTGAAAATTATCCACCTACAAAAATAAGTTTTAAAAAATGTTACAGTATATTATTTAGCTAGGTTTCTTAAATACATGCTGTATGTAGTTTGTTGTCTGTAAGTTAATAGTGTATCTTGCTTGTATTAAAAGTGATAATAGTGTCTATTATTTTCATGGATATTTAATTGATTTAATTTTTCCATAGCTGTGCTAAGCTATGATTCGAAGGAATCATTTCGTCAATTCGTCCAATTTTTGCACAATAATTTGCGTCTTCAATGTAAACTTATGTTCTGAGGATGAAGTCTATCAAGTCTATTATCATGAATAAATCGAATCATTTTCATAAATCTTCTTCCCATGGTAATTAATTATTTTATCTCAACTGGTCATGGAGCAAAACGATTCAAATCGTCAAATGTAGCAAAATTATTCAATGATAAAATGATTCAAATCGTTATAAAATTATCAATTTTTCGAGACTGAATGATGCTAGTACCAACAATTGGCCCCTCAAAAAATGTATTAAATTTCACATTGGCCCAATGACACTGTTATCTATGACCAAAATAATAAACATTTTATCATTATTCATAAATAGAGAAACCTTTTTGTGCACATAAAACTTAGCATTTATAAATGCAGGAAAATAATACACTCAATAGCAAAATAAGACACGCCCCATAATAAGCAAAGTATAAAAAATACTAATCAGCTTTGAATCTATTTTATAAATCTTTCACCTTTCAGAGGGGTGGGGGGCTGAGTATGGTCAGAGCGATTGGGCACCGTTACTCAATCCCACAGAGATGGATTGATGAGGTAAAACCTGTACTTTGTATCATAGTTGAATCTCTTCTTTCATCACTCAGACAAAAATCTGTGTTTGACGTTATCTTCACGGAAATAGATGTGGGATTAATTCAAACATTCATATTGCTTTCACATCTAGTGGTTGAGGCACGTTTGGCCAGGTGCATACAAAAGGGTGTTTTTTTTTGGAGGGAGAGAGAGAGCGAGTGAGAGAGTGAGTGTGAGTGAGTGGGTGTGTGTGTGGGATTGAGTGATGGAGAACCTAAATCTGAACGATGAGATCAATACTGATTATTCCACGCATACATTTCCATGTAAAAACATATTTTCTTTTCAGAGACAGATGAGAAACCTAAAATTTCAATCATTCATGCGGGGATACAGTGAAAAATGACTGTGGGTTAGTTTTTTACATATTGTGCTTTTGAAGGGATGGAATGTGTGTTATGAGAAATTATTTTATACAGGACTTCACAACTAAGCAGAGGAGAAACTGTGGTGTGGAAGATCTAACAACGTAAATTTCAATAGGACTTTAAAAAGAAAATAGTGATGAAAATAATGAAGAAAAGTGAAAATAGTGAATAGTAATAAAAAAAATTTCTCTAATTTTAATCTCAATCGTAACCTAATATAATTGATACTTTTTAATTTAGTGCCATAGAATCCATAGAGTTTCCCCATCAGTCATATTTATTTGTTTTAATGCTCTTTATTTCTGAAGTTTTTCTGAATATTTTTTTAGAGGTGGAAGAGTAAAGTTGATGATGGATAGCTAGGTAGTACTTTTTTAATTCTATTTCTTTATCATTAGCAGAAGAATAAACGCGTTTTAATAACATGCATTGTAGCATAATGGAAGTAGTAGCATTTGGAAACTAGGGTTATTCCAACATTTATGAAGAGTTGTTGATTGTTGTGTTATTTATGTTCAAATAATAATGCTTCCTCCAGTAATCCAGATCAACATAAAACAAACTAATAATACTTTATAGCTATGAAGTATTTGAATTTAATGAACACATAATAACGAAATAGTAAGTAATTACTAATAATAATGTAGCTTGATTAATAAACAAAAATACTACTTCTTGTATGCATTTACTACAAGAGAAGTCATCTATGATAAACCAAATTATAGCGAATTACGTGTTTATTTTTCCAGCAAATGATGGAAAAAGAAATCGAGGATTTCCTACTACATTATTATTTTTCCTACAACAGTAGGAAAAATTAGTCTGGGCGCACGGCCGTTTGGTAGTCAGCCATGGCGAGGGGAGTGTTTACCGCTCATTTCTAAAAACATGTGGCCCGTGCGACGCTGCAGATGTCTTCAAGGTCAACTAGTCAACTTTTAACAGGACGGCTAGTAGTGAAACCAGAGCCACGCGCCCAGACTAATTGTTCCTACTGTACATAACTAGTCATCTTCCTCTGAAATTTTTTCCGAAATAACTCTACTGAAGAGCATTAAAACAAATAAAGGATACCACCAAGTAAAAATTACAGAGTGTTAAATAACATGCACTGAACAAAATTAACCTCTTTAAGTACTGCACTTAAAAGAGTGACCCAACTACTACGATTTAATATCAGCTTCATTATCAAATATTCGCTGGTTCGGAGCCCAACTAAAATTGCAGGTCCAAACATGTTTCCCATAACATGGCTCAAACAAACGGTGAGGTGCAAATGATTATTCCATGCATACTAGTCGAAACCATTTTTACAAAAAAATATTTTCTTCACACAGAGAGACATGGGAAACCTAAAATTTCAATCTGGAGGTTTTAGGGGAAATGTAGAATTTTACTGCGGGGATCGACTATATAAACTGTTCTAGAATCTCCCCACCAATGTAAGTCATAGGTTTGTTGATTATGATTACATCTTGATATTAAAATGTAATCAGAACTAAGTGACCGAAATGTTACTACAATATACAATTTTATTAGTGAGATGTTTCTATTAGGACACATCTATTTGTTGTATGAGTTAGGGGGTGGTCAAAATAAATTCTTGTTGAAATTTGTAAATGAACACAAGCGAGCCTAGTGTGGTTGTGTGGTAGGGAGCAGGGAGCTACATAGTCGGTGACCTACAAGCAACAGAAAGCACACAATATCCGAAATCTTGCCAACAGGAAAGTGCTGCGAAGAGCACTCGCGTCCAAATGTGTGGTTTTCTGAGAGCCTGCTGCGGCTCTGGTCATCCTTCTCAGCATTAATTCAAACCATATTCCATTATTAAATCCGTTCTGACGGAGGCCAAACGAGATAGTGCGGCCAGGACTCAAGCTTGGTTCACCCTCAAACATATTACAATGCTCGAGTATGTGTCCTGCTTTCGGTTGGGCAAACAATGATTAATGTACGCCGTGAAGTTTTCAGGTTAAAATATGTTGCATCATCCATGAAGTTATGCGTTGTGTTATCACTTGGAGAACGCTACAACAAAATTATCTCTGTGCAACATCATCATTTGAGAACACAAAAATTTCATCATACAGCGTGCGATAAGATTTTACCTGATAAATGAAAGGAAAAATTGGATTTAAGAATTATTAAATTCAAGGGCAGAGTTTTTTGCAGAAATTTAATGAAAAAGGTATAAGCTTTTGGTTTTTTGGCTGTACAAGTTTTGTTTTTTCTTGTATATGGTAACTAAACAGTGTGGGTGATAAACAAGGATGATGATGATGTTACAGGGATACAATACTAATAGAAAACTACATCGAGGACTCATGTTAGTGGTATTTATTCAATTATTTATTTATATAGAAAAGTAACAAACAATAAATGCAAAGATGCAACAGACCTGAGTCTAAAACTGCTCTCTGCACAAATTTTGATTAACCCTTTTCATCCAAGACTTCTAGGTTAGTACACACTAAAAATTTATATTCACTAAAAACCCCAATGTATGATAGTATTAATAGTACCTAGTATGATTGTATAGTAGTAGTATAATACTACGTATAATAAGAATTGTATTAATAGATTCATTAATTGATTTTTCCCCAAAATAATGTGAACGTAAGTTGCTGCCCCTGTAGTAATTTAAATTATAATACTCTTCATAAGTGCACCAATGATGAGTCAATAGACGTGCACAAAATCAGAGGTTATTCAACAAATTCACGATATTTAAAAAAGATAGCATAGCTGTAAGATAGCAGTTAATCTGTAATCTAGATAGACAAATTTCAATCATTGATCAACTTATATTTGATACCACTAAAGGTGTTTCATAATTCACTCTAATTAGTCCTATACTTCTCTACTCGTAAATTTCTCTAAAGTTCTAAATTTTAGAGTAAATTTCTCTACTTGTAATAGTAATAATAATAATAACGATGATATAAATAATAATAATGGCTTTGATTGGTGGAGAGACCCTTATGGGAAGATCCACCTCGCTGTTTGAGAACATGGTGGACGTACTATTTAAGGTGGATACCGGACCACCGTGTAAGTAATGATAACGCTTATAACATAATAACTTAATAACTACACGTAATAAATAGGATTTAAGAAAACATCAATGTAGGCAGCATTTGTGGAAGCATTAAATAAGCATGATGTATTTTCCTGCATTATTAGGGTACTTGACAGTGGACTTCAATGCAACAAATGCTGTGGAATCATGTATGACAGATTAAAGCAGTTAGCAATAAAGTGAAGTACCACATTATCGCACTGTGTGCTTGATTTTGCGATGGTGATTTTAATCGAGTATTGATGTGGAAGCAATATAAGAAAACTGGATGGTTGAAAAATGATACATTTATTAGAGTGGGTGACTGTACTTTATTAATCGAAAATGAAAAGCTGATTATTTTACTGAGCATTGAAAACAACTCCAAATGTCTATTTCCCAAAACAAGTCACTAATACAAAAAGTAAAGTTCTCTGATTTTTCTATAGGATCGCTTGAGAAGAACAGATCCCCAAATGAGACAAATAACTCCTGAATAGTTGATGAGGATACCAACAAGAATTGCACCCTACTTCAGGGAAGATAGATCATGAAGCAGCAGCCATCCACTTTAGCAGAGGATGGTATTCCCAGAAACTAATAGCGCGAGTAGAGCACGTTTAGAATGGAAGGGCCTTCTATTTCATTAGTGGCCGTCATCAAGTAACACGGATAGATAGAGCAGAAGCAGAAGCTGATCTGTGGCGGGGCACTTGATGTGTTGGCGCTATTCCACCATGTTGCTCTGTGGAACATGTCGATGTGCCCTGATGAAGGGCCGTGCCGGGCCCTTGACTGAACCGTGCCTGTGCCTTCAGGGCTGCCACTACGCGTCCAAGTCATCATCAAAGATGAGAATGGCTTCGACAATGCTCCAGTAAATTACATTCCGCCCTGCAACGTCTCCCCAAGGAAATTACCAAGACGGTGGGTGAATTTTGCACGACCTGCCGCTGCTACTGCTTGCACCAGGCAGCGATTTTTCCCGTTATTGGAATAATCATTCACCGGACGAAAGCCAATGTGGCCCTTTTTCTGCCACGCTCCAGCCATTTCACCAGCTACGTCTCATTAGCCTACTGAATTCTTAAAATTCAAACTCTTCTTTCAACGAGCCGATTTTCTCCTAATTCATCTTTTATCATTTTGAATCAATGAAGGTAATTACAGATAGCTGTGTTCTCGTTGGTCCTGTTTGTAACAGTGACCGATTAGATTGGCCACCAAAAAGACACGTTCTCTGCTATAAAATCACTTCCCGGTGGTTTGGAACCCAACTAAAACTGTAGGTCCAACTCATCAATCACCATCATCCAACTCATTACCCATGCACAGGTTTCAGACCTATGTGGGCTTCATCCTCAAAAGAAAAAATTACAGTCATTTTAGGCATTAACTGTGTTATCACTATAGGACTTCTACTGCATAAAACTACATGCATGTAATCATCATGGGTTCGAATCCCGCTTCTCCGTCTGGCCTCTATATTCACCTCATTACCCACGCACAAGTCTCGGACTCATTTGGGCATTATCAGCAATAAAACAAATCTAGCTTGATAAGGACAAGAATATAAACAACTGCACTACACGAAGAATACTGTAATGTAATAGATTGACTGAAATGTCACTGTATTAGAAAGTGTTTTTGTCAAATATTTTATTCAAATATTCATTACTCCATGAAAATTATTTTATTTCGAACAGATCTACAAATAATAGCCCGATAATTGCTCTGCTATTATTATTTAATAATGCGGTTTTTGAAAGTTTTCCATAATATGCTGAGGCAAGATTCTCAAAAAATAGATGTTCAGGCCCACTCGATAAAAAGACTCTTGATAATAAATGGATATAAGAAATAATAATTCCTTTTTTTTTGAGTAACTATTGTGTATTATATCTAATCATTGGAATATTGGAGTGTTATCAATGTATTTATTACAAAAATGATAATCTATTCTAAGGAATTTATAAGGCTGAATTATTGTATTAATAATTTAATATACCAATGGAAGCCTATGAAGGTAATGATGAAACCTTGAGTAATATACTTATATGTACTTACTGCTGGCTGTCATAGACATAGTATTTCTTTCTCTCCTCAACTCACCTGTAACAAAATATGAGCTATTAAAGATGTGCTTCACCAGGATTTAAGAAACGTTGAAATAATTAGAAAAACCTTGATAATAGATTAAAAGATCTGGAATAATGCGATACAAAAGAGGTATCTAAACTATTTGATGATGATGGTGATAATGATAAAGATGATATCTACAGATTTAGTCATGTGTAGCTTAAACACAAGGTTGTTGGAAAATAATAAAATAATTATTTATCCGTTAGAACTTTGAGCATGTAACGTCATATTGTACTCATGAATGTGATACAAAGGAAGTTGATTCGGTAATGAAAGCTGAGTATTTTTTCAATTTCAACGTCAATAAGCTTACCAATTGTGCCTATAAACGAGCTTTGAAATTTTCCACCGAGAGAAAAATAGATAGAAAATTCATTTTATTTACAGGAGCTTCAAATGTATGGAATTAATAATCAGAGGTGTTTGAGCCACTAACACACTAACTCTGAACTTTGTTATCACTAACAAACGAGTTGATCGAGGAAATTCGTGAATTTGAAGACAGCCCTCTGAATTTGTTTCTTTCTCGTTGTATTCTGAAGATGTTCCAATGGGAATGCTAATTATCATATAAGTCAAGTAACTATAAAGCTAGAATGAAGCAAGTAGTAAAATATAAGTCAAACGTCTTCCACATGACGTAAATGCTGCTAATTGCAATATATTGCGGCTTATTAGATAAATATCATCACAAATAACTAATCTTTCATAATCAACATGAAATTGATTCATATCTAACATGAAATCTTTTCTAATTTTGAGGAATATTCGAGTGGAATACTTTTCTACATCTGGGACTTTAGTAATTTCTGATTACAGTAAGACACATCTAACCATGTTTTTTAAAAACGGTTTTTGCAACATATTCAATGCATTTTGAGTGAAAATATCTCAATGAGACATGAACTTATAGAATTGAATTATAGTAAAAAGAGAGAGACTGGAAAGTGGCGAAAAAGGAAGGAAAGCAAGGGAGGGATAGAGCATTGTCTTATGATTGGCCAGAAAATCAACGGGTCTCTACTTGGCACCGACAATTGTTTGGGACGAAGACACCGCTTTATTCATGACATCGCTAAGTGCAGACTACAATAATTTCCCAAGACTTCATCACGAAGAGCCAACACTCTGTTTCAGCACAGGAAGCCGGAACTTGCAACCTTTCTCTTATTTATTGTCTCATTTATCAACTCAGCTAATCACTGAGCGGGCCCTACTTCTTTCTCGCTTTTTGCTGTCTCCTTCTCTCAACAAACTTGAAAACAGATGAAATACTTCTTTGCTAGCAGTGATGCAAATTGGAAGACTTGTGAGGAATTAAAAGCACTATTTATTATACAAATGACTCGCCACTTCTTGGTTTCTGTGACTTGCAATTTGTTTTGTGATATGATTAAAACAATCTTTCTTGTATATCAAATTTCTCATTTTCATAGAAAGTGAATTGAATTCCAAAGAGAATTTCATTTCAGATTCGCAATTGCTGTCAACAAGTCCAATTATTTTTTGAAATATACTCCATTGCAAGTTTCTTCTTCAAGTTACTCACTTCAAAAATCAAGAGTTATTCATGATTCAAACACTTATTTTGAAAAACATTGAGTGAGCAGTAAACTAAAGATAGATTGGACAATCCACGTACGAATGAAAAGAAATATAGATAACAAAAAATATTATGTATTTTTCGATGCATTAGCTGCTAAATGACGATTAAAGAAATACCACATATATATAACATAATGAGAAAGACGAACCTAAAGAGCTTTCCCATTTCATACTCATGGAAAATGAAAAATTATATGCCTTATATATATACTTATAGAGTAGAATAGCTAAAGTATAATTTATAAGTAAGGTTACTCTAAAAAGTTTAATAAACCGCCAAATCAAATTGAATTTTTACGTTACTATATTCCTAAAAAAGATCAACAATAATAGTTAGCACGGATAAATAGTATGTACCATGAATTAAAATTTTTGAAAGATTAACACATTGTGATTTTTTTAATGAGACTGATGTTAGAATGTTAAAGAACAATGAAATACTGCACCAACGGAAAAATAATTGATTAGTCAGTAAGAATTTATGTATTTATTTCTGTAATCCATGAATTTATTGATTATTGATTGGTTGCTGTATTATTATTAACAAATTATAAATAAGTAAATTCGTATGGCTTTTAGTGGTGGGGAGACCCTTAGGGGTACAAATTATAAATAATTAGAAATCAATCTACTCAAGTCTTTGGAAACTGTACTTGACTAACCAGTGGCAAGCCTATGCCGTCCCTTTTTTTATTATAGAGCACAGTCTTGATCTTGGATAAATAAATCATAATGCTTGCAATACGGAAGTGATAGCCGCGAGCCGTAGCAGGTATCTGTTCAATCAGATAGAGATAAGCTGCGTTCTCGTAGGTCCTGTTTGTAACGGTGACCAATTAGATTGGCCAGCAAAAAAGACACTGTTCTCTGTTGTAAAATCACTTCCCGGTGGTTCGGAACCCACCTAAAACTGTAGGTCCAACTCATCAATCACCATCATCCATCTCATTACCCACGCACAGGTCTCAGACCTATATGGCTTCATCCTCAAAAAAAAAAAAAAAAAAAAAAAAACGAATCAAAATTGTAACAGATAAGTAGGTAAGTAAATTTATTTCCATTAAATTTTTACGAATAATGAGATACAGTATAAAGAATATTTTGGAACTTCTAGCCATCTAAAGCTGACATCTACCGATTTTTGTTGCGGCATCGATTCGCCAGTTCGTTAGTTACAGACTAAAATACATTTTAATTAATATAAAATTAGAATCATCTTACCATAAATAGACATCAGGGTTATTCAGTTACATTATTTCTGTTTTTTCCCTTGTGGAGAGCAGTCATCCAATAATATCATCAAGCCTATCCTGGCATTTTTCACTCTGGCACTTTTCAACTTTTTCAATAATGTTCCTGATACGTTGAAAATGTGATATAGCTATTCAGATGGAAGATTCGATCAATATCAAGTGAGAATACATTGTGAGTTTTGATGAGCGTTGGCGCGCATTAGTGCCCGAAATCGATTTATGCCAGTTTAACAAGCCTGATTACTCAAGCATATTATAAATAGGTGGATGAATTTCGATCGGCGAGAATGTATGTCAGCACAGCGTCTGTTCGGAGCGTCTGGAGCGTATTGCGCGATTCAGTGCACGTGTCCCTTTGGTATTCATATTCATAACAAAACCTTTCTCGACGATTCAAAATGCGAAACGCATGGTCGAATATCATGTTTCTGATCGCGTATGAACAAATTTGAAAAGGCAATAATAGCGAGTTATATCTGCGCCCACACACCCGATTCTATTTGCATTTGAAATGCTCACAAAGTGATCCGCACTGTTTATGTTCCCCAACTGTACATCACAATATGCCACATAAGCAATCTAGAAGTTTGATCAGCCCACATCCACATCAGCCCTACAAGTCTACAACAACGGGCTTCATCATACTAATTGCATCTACATGAAGTTCTACGGAACACTGATCTTGTTTTGGAGCTTCTCGTTGACGGCAATAAAGCAGGTGATATTGTTACAATCTGACTGAATTTATTATTTTTATTCGATACAACTTGAACATATCCGCAATATTAATTTTTTTTTTAAATTGCTTTTCTATTTATTATACAATACTGTAAGGTAGCGCACTAACTATTATTAGAACAAAAAATGTATTCTACCAATTCACAACAAACGTTTAATAAAGACCTAAAATGTTAATTCCAGCCTAACGTTTAAGGAAATCAGATTGAATAAGCTATTTCATGATATTCATAATACTATGGTGTTATTCTGTTGTAGCTACAGACCTACTATACACTACAGGGGTTCTCAATATTTTTAAAAGACAGTACCCCTTTATTAAAATAAAATTTGGCGTACCCCTTTGTTTTTGGCGAGGGAGGTGTTGAGTGGGCGTTCAAATTGAAAACACTTTTTACTTGAAAGCACAATATATTCGAAAATATTATTAAAATTCTTTACAAAATATTAATTAGAAGGATGAGATTGCTATTTTTTACATAGTTCCTCAATGCCTCCCCGCGGCCCGCACTGCTACCATGCACTATTTCTTATTTCTACAAAATAGTGAGACAAACATATTGCTCATCCTGTTGGTTCCAAGTATTCAATTAGATTCCATTATTAAATTACGTGATTACAAAACGGAAATAGATAAAAATGGTTTAATTTTTTATTAACCTTCCCGTCGTACCCCCTGAAAATTTACGCGTACCCTCATCATTTACTCAAGGGGTACGCGTACCACAGTTTGAGTACCCCTGCACTATACTATACTTTTACTACTACAGAATAGAACTTCTAAGATCCAAAAGTTTCATCAACTCAGTATTGGATTTTTGGCACAATATGATGAAAGAGGAAATTCAACAAGAAGCCCAAATATAAGTTTTATAAGGCAACTAGCTGGCCCGACGCGCGTTGCTGCGTTCTCATAAAGAATTCTTGATTTTATTATTTGTCTCCTCCCACTGAGGTTACATTTCAAATTTCAACCTTCTAGGACTATTAGGGAAGAAGTTAGTCCTAGGGCTCTTCCAGCTGATCAGAGAGGCCTCCTTCGTTGTTTTCTTACACAGTAAGATCTTACTCACCACCTCTCAATGAACATTTAAAATTTAAACCGTCCACGACTATTAGGGTAGAAGCTAGGTTTTTTATTTTATTATTCGCCACCTCCTACTGAGAATACATTTCAAATTTCTAGCTGCATTGGTTAACATAATGATGTCATCAACCCGGCATAATTACATTTCATCATACCCAGTCATATGCTTCCTACATACTGCAAGGCTCTGACTGCATGGTAGCCTACATGCAAATACTTTTGCTGTTCAAAGACAGCGTAAATAACGCCGCTAAGGGGCCTGCCATATGATTAAAAACTGTTGACTTCTATCAGCTCTCTTTTTCTTTTCTCTTTTTGGCACTGCCAACATAAGAAACCTTGTGTGTTGGCAGTGAGTTGTAGTACATATTCATATTCACTTCTCATCAATTACAAAACATTTAGAATTGACAATAATTAAGAATTTTCACATGGATTAGAAAATCTGTTCCTTTAAGCTGTTTGGCCGGCAAGCTCAGTAAGTTAGGTGAATGATGTGTGCAAAACACACAAACAGCTTGTCCATCGAAACAATCAGCGTGTACAGCAGATCGAAAAACTTCAAATTATTTTCCATATGATTAAAAGATCCCAGTAAGCTAGCTAGCCATGTACCCGTGCTTTGCATAGGCAAAACTTCAACCCCCTAAAAACACCCCTAAAATTGCGAATTTTGAAAAATCCTTTCTTATTGCACGGTGAAATCCTATAAGGATTGTTCATACGAAATTTCAAGTTCATAGGCCTAGTAGTTTTGGCTCTGCGTTGATGAGTGAGTCAGGGTATCGTCCTTTTATAGATAGAGATGACTGAAAAAACGGCAAGTAATAAACAAACTGATTCATTTGTTTCCTTTTTTCTTTGTTTTCTATTCTTGTATTATAACTTTTCATATCATTGACATTATCCAAAGGTTTTATTATGTTTAAAAATAGTATTTTCATTGATATGTAATGTACTCTGGTTTTTTCAATAAAATTTTTATTTGAATTTGATTAGATCTTTAATCTATTAATTTTTTAAAACCAATTCTAATCGCTCACAGTTGTTGTTTTTCAAGATAATATTCGCAGAATAATGTAATTAATTTTTTCATGCAGAATTGATTTCAAGTTGATTGTAAGTTGTATTGGTTCTTTGCAGTCCTATCAACAAGTTGAAAAGTTCTAGGGTCATGTTTACGTGCAATTGAAACAACATTTTGCTTATACAGCAATACACTATAGCAACTTCGCTTTTGTGATTTTGGGGGAAAGGTTTCCTAGAACTGAATAGAAAAATCTTTTGTATATGTCTACAAGAAAAAATTGGGTGGCTATTTACCCCTCAAATGAGTGGATTTCTGTATTCTTTCAAGTCTATTGAAGTCTATAGATTCTCAGTCTACAGAGGTTCAAGGATTTCCCAACGGATTTAATCGCTGGGTAAAGACATTCATAATTCTACTATCGTTATTTACATTATTACCCACGCACAAGTCTCCGACTCATGTGAGCATCATAGGAAAAAAATCGAATGTGATTGGAAACCAAGAACTCATCATTCAGAAACGTCAAAATGAAAATGCCAGTGACACTGTACATCATCTCGCATAATGTTCAAGGAGAAGAAGATAAAGTGGAGAAAGACCTTTCATTTCCATTGAGGAGTAACAATATCCAACTGGAACTATATCATTTCTTCTGCTCAGATTTGGAAGTCAGGGCTCGGATATTGGGCTGCACGTCTGCTTCGATCGTTCCTGCAATTTACTTCTTTATTCACTAACCTTCTCACTTTCACACCTTTTTGAGTGCACGTTGATATTGGAAAACTACACACATTTTTTTTATTGCTGATGATGCCTACATGAGTCCGAAACTTGTGCGTGGGTAATGAGGTGAATGATTACACATAAATGCCAGACGGTGGAGCGGGATTCGAACCCAAGACCACTTAAACGACAGCAATTGGAAGGGATGTAACCCTCATTTGCAGGAGAGTGGAATGTATTATAAATTATCCCAGTTTTTGGTTATCTTGAACTGAAAGCATACTTCCAGTTACTAAGAATATCGATAACTACTTTTGTATAGAATAATGTACATTTCAGCTATCGGAAACAATATGTTACATTTTATATTATCATCACAACGATGTAATTTCATAACTAGTATATAGTATATTTCTAACTAGTTATAGTTAGAGTTTTTATTCTCTTTTCACTCCTCCCACCTCTGTATTCGTAAATATTGCCATTTTTCTACATTATCCAGCGTTTGCCATATCCGTTCTTCCCAATAACCATCAGTGGTACACTTTTTCATTAAAATACTCAAATTTTAGATTTCAAATTAATTAATAGTAACAAGAGCTTACCAACCCATTCAGTTATTTAAATTTTATGAGAATCAATAAATTCAACGAAAAAAATACTATACATAACAGGTTAAAAACACATTAATCTAAAAATTCATCAGTACAGTATGTAGGAAGTTTTTTTTTCAACAGACCGCACTTTTTGGTACTAATTCGAAACAATACAGGTTGAAGACTAGTTTCGAGGGCAAATAACATAAAACTAGCAATTAGTGCTCAGAACGAACCTACATTAGTAATTCTTTGTCACAGTTAGTTTTTAGAACAAGCACGTAATGATTTCCATTGATCTTAGTGGCATTTGAAATCATCAATGAGTTCAGAAATTTAGTGTAAGTTGCAGAAGTATGAAAGCGGTTTAAGGAAGACAATTTCTATTAACTTATAGAATGAGGAATCATGAGAGCCTTGATAGATAATCATTTTATCTATTTTGATTGATATTGTTGGCATTGGACGTCATCTATAAATTCAGCAGTTTTGTGAGACAAAACGTTCCGGAAGTGTAAGAGCGGTATTGAGGGACAATTTTTATTAACTTAAGGAATTAGGAGTCAGAAGAAGCCTGAAGCTCTGAATGGTATTCGATGAAGGTATTAGTCTGACGAAGTTGTGTCAAAACAGAGCCAGCAATTTCCGGCGCACCTGTGCTGCTGCTGCGATGAATTCTCTTATTGTCGGCTCCAATTCGCGCGTTGGCGGGCGTTCGCGCGCGTATGACAATGACACAGCTGCTGCGGAGACAATAGGCGACGGAATGGCCCCGAATTACGGCGTCCGCGAGTTTGTTCGACGGAGGAGTTTGACTCGACTCGACTCGCCGCGACGCGACACGACGGCCATATTGCTTGCCTGCGTGGGTATTGATCCGACACACGCACGGCCCTAATTGGGATCTAGACTCACACACACCTAACCCTATTTCATCTCTCGCAGATTACTGCACTCTCTGGCTGACGCCTCTCATTTTTACACTTCCCCCATTCCCTACTTCATCACCATAGGAATTCCCTAAACCCGATTCAGAGCGACTCCGTCAAAGAGCCTTTCTTGGCAAATAGGGCGTATCATGTGAAAAGTTGACTGCACTTGCTAGCTCTCAGTTCTGTTCCTTCCGGCACTCTCAGTTTCACCGCCGCGGCTACGAAACGCCACTAACGACTCAGCTGTCGCTCGCCGGATTTATCTCGCTCATGACCCGAACCCTTCCATCAACCTTCTATGCCACATCCATGCTCAAAGCTTCAACCTTATATTCTAGTCTTATCAGTGTGCGTTCTCTTTATCATGCGACTCTTTCTTGCTTGGAAAACGGGACAGTATTCGCCAATTATCAGCCTTCTACTCATGACTTCACTACTGAGGCTCAGCTCACTCAGTGAAATTATGCATCATAACAGGAGAATGTTATGTGGCAAGAAAGACCGTTTATTAAAATTTTGGATGTGTTTTAAACAAGATTTTACAGTAGAGCATCGATTAACCAAGTATAATATGGACCAAAGGTAGCTCGGATAATCAAAACTTTTATAACACGGACCTTGCCGCGGTAAAATGAAGAATAGATAAAAACATGACTAGACTTGCGAAAAGACCTTTAGTCAACAATGGCGGCGAAGTAGCACTGTGCTGATTGTAAGACAATCAAATTTTAATTTATTTCCATATCAAATTTCAGAGCGCTGTGTGTAAGTTAACCTCAAATATGTTTTTATATGAATTATTTTAATATTTTAATGATAAAAGGCACTGTAAGTAGAGCTTTATTGCTATATAAGTTATCAAAACACACAGTTTCTTCACGTTACATTGCACCGCGGTTGAGTGCCAGAAGCTCTGTTAATCCGAAACTCGGTTAATCGGGGCTCTACTGTATGTATTTAAAAAAATTATTCCATTTTCATTTTCCTGCACACCGCACAATGGAGTAATTGTCTTTTTGTTATTTTTATTTTTGCTTTGTTTTTTAATTTTTGTGTATGTTTTTTGTGTGTCAAATAAATTGAATTGAATTTTTTTTCGTATTGAGTTTCATTTGTGACTGAGCTTTATGTTTAATATAGATCCACAAATGGCCAAGTGATGACTGTGATTGGTTTTATTCATCTTTAGTTACTTAGATATGTATGGACCCACAATAAGATCTTGCGGATCTTCAGTCATTGCTGTGAACCTTGAATTGAGTTTGGAAATCACATGAATTAAAATATGAAAGATCGAGGAAAATTATGCGACTAGCTATAAAGAAAGTATTATTGACATGAAAAGCTCAGGAGACTACGGCAGGTTTATATGCTTCAGGGAAAATGCGAAAAATGTTTGCAATTGTAATAGAAAACCGAGAGATAGATGTTGAGATACAAAGATGTGAATAGTTTTCTTGTACTAGGAGATCGTGCAGGTCGTATAGGGAGTTGGAAAACAGAAATATAAAGTAAAATCATGCAAGAAGTTTAGCCGTTGTTTAAAATTAGCTAATATTCAAAATTTCAGTCACTAGGAAGGCAAATCATTGCAGTGTGTTCATAATATGGATTTACAACATTGGCTACCTTGAATTCCTCGTTCTATTAATTCCCAGATGAGAGTATGGTGGAATTAGAAAGAGTGGTGCATGATGAACAAAACTTGAGTATATTTCCAGTATGTTGCTCTAACCAAGAACTGAGGTTAGAAATTTCGAAATTTTCATATGACGACGTGGGTATGCATTAGAAGGAAACATGTTTTAGGGGAATTAAAACTGGCAGATGTTACTGCAGCGCCCCTGAGGGAAAAGGTAAGCGACCAATCAACAACGGCACCAAATGCGGAAGAAGGTTGACAGTACAATGGTGCATTAGATAGATTGCGAGAACTGCAACCAAACAACCCTTCACGTTTTCATTTCTCAACCATCTTATAATATTTTTTTGAACCTCATCCATCTTACTTTTACGGAATACTGAATTTCTTCTAAGAGGATACGTAGCTCGATAATATTTCAATTACCTATTGATTTATTGGTTTATAATTATTATTAGCTGTTAAGGAAAATTAGATGCTAATATTATTATTATTATTATTATTATATCAGAAGAGGATATTAGATGCTAAGAAATATAATCATTCTACAAGATTAATGATATCCCTGAAATTATTAATATCATACACTTAGTCAATATATTTATACTGAATTAATAATTCTATGTATTTAATTTGATTTTACGAGGGCAATTCAGAAAGTAACCTCCGGTTGATTGAAAAAAATACACCAAGTTAAGTAAAAATATTTTAATATATACATCTTACAACTACATCTTTGCACTATTTTTCGACATAGTCTCCATCACAATTGAGGCACTTATCGTATCTCTTCACAAGCTTTGAAATTCCTTCTGCATAAAAATGACCCGCTTGTGCCTTGAGCCAGCCTGTGACCGCATCTTTGAGCTCTTCGTCGTCATCAAACCGCTGGGACCCATGGTTAAACAGAATCGTGACCGGTGACGAAACCTGGATTAAGTACGTGAACCCTGAGACAAAAGAACAATCAAAGATGTGGGCACATTCAGATTCGCCTACCAAACCAAAAAAAGCCCGGCAAGATTTTTCTGCCAGAAAACTGATGGCAACGGTGTTTTGGGATGCCAAAGGGGTGTTGTTGGTTGAATTCATGGAACGTGGGACGACCATTAATCAAGACGTGTACTGTGAAACACTAAAAACATTACGACGGGCTATACAGAACAAACG
Source organism: Conomelus anceps (assembly GCA_948455865.1). Taxonomy (NCBI): domain Eukaryota; kingdom Metazoa; phylum Arthropoda; class Insecta; order Hemiptera; family Delphacidae; genus Conomelus; species Conomelus anceps. The sequence goes on along the minus strand of OX418218.1, from coordinate 27,096,664 downwards.
CCGTGGTATGCTGACTTCCGGTATCGTTTTTTTGCACGATAACGCCCGTCCTCACTCTGCTCGCAGAACAACAGCCCTTCTTAAGTCCTTCAAGTGGGACGTTTTCAACCATCCACCTTACAGCCCAGATCTGGCGCCAAGCGATTATCACCTCTTCATGCATATGAAGAAATGGCTCGGGTCCCAGCGGTTTGATGACGACGAAGAGCTCAAAGATGCGGTCACAGGCTGGCTCAAGGCACAAGCGGATGATTTTTATGCAGAAGGAATTTCAAAGCTTGTGAAGAGATACGATAAGTGCCTCAATCGTGATGGAGACTATGTCGAAAAATAGTGCAAAGATGTAGTTGTAAGATGTATATATTAAAATATTTTTACTTAACTTGGTGTATTTTTTTCAATCAACCGGAGGTTACTTTCTGAATTGCCCTCGTATATTGAATTTAGTGAAATATATTTGATTCTATTATTGGATTGGATCATTGTACGCCTTTCTTCATCGCCTTGAATTTAAATCGGTTTCATCAAAATTTTACTGTTTGACTGTAAAAATGTGTTGAGAGTATATTGATGGTTTCAATATAATGTTTTCATTAGAAAATGATCGATTCCATGAGATTGGATTCGATTATGTATGCAATTCAACAACTTCAATTTATGTGATTGAGTTTGATTATAATACATTAAGTTAAGCGTTTCAACAACTACAATTTATTATTGGATTCGGTTAAATGTGAGATTTTACTTCAATATAATCTGAGTTCGGATCAATCATGAGCAAACCCTCAAATCCTTTCAACCATCCATTTTTGGTTATTTACTAGTTGGACAATGGCGAGGATATCTGCCACGGAGTGTACAGCAATTGTGACAGAAACATACTGGGTGGTTGTCTGGGAGGACGGCTGAAGGCTGTTCATGAGAAAAACGAGATAGAAAAAGGCTTCGTTACGTAATTGGAAAAGACGGAATGAGAGAAACAATAGGATGCCACATCGAGGTCAAGGGAATAAGACAAAATAAGTTAAGACCGTTGAGATAACAGAGGAGTTTCGGGTTGTTGTGGAAAGGCGAGGAGAAGGGTGGAGGGTAAGTTGAGAAAAACAATGAGAAATGAAACTGGGGTTTATGAAGACGAGGTATTGGGGGTGGGAGAGTGTTTTACACAGTATAAGATCTTCACCTTTTACTGGAGTGAGAGCAGTGCGTATTCCCCCCCCCCCCCACCAACCTCATTCTATCCAGCAGTTACATCGCGACTGAAAATGGAATGTTGACAGTTACATCTAATAACGAAAATAACTTTTGTATTGCTTGAGGCGGCCCCGACATATTCGCAACGAGTGAACGCTTCTAATATGAGAGCAGATCTGCCGCCGCGACCTGACAGCCATTCGCGATTTAACATATGAAATTTCAGCGAACAATTTCGACGAAACTTTTTATATTAAAGAAACTTTCAGCTAGACACGGAACACGTTCTGGATCTTTTTCGACAATGGAATGTCGAGCACGAAAGAGACTGACTGACTGTAACGGAGACGGCGCGTTCCAAGTCACCTTTTAGAAGTTATGGATGAATTGATCATGATTTATAACACATATTCAGAACTTTAAAATATATTCGAACACATCAATCGTTATTCAGAACCTAATTGTTATATAAAATGAAAGAGTGAATTTATTTTTCCTAGCCATTAATCCAATTAGAACAAACAATAGAGAAAAATATTGTTAAAAATGTAAGACAGATTGAAGACAAACAATAATAATAGTAGTAGTAGTAGTAGTAATAATAATAATAATAATAATAATAGACAATAAAATTAATCTGAGACATTGTAAATTGACACTTGTTTTCTTCTTTCTCCCAACATGTCTCTCTTACTCCTGTAACTCAGGTTTAGTTATAGTTTTTTCAGCAACTTTTCAGAATCTTCCATATTGTGCTACCGGCTTCCAGCATTTCCTGTGATACTTTCAAACACTATAAATATAAGATGTAGTCCACGTAAACACCAGTGCCAGTTAGTGACAGTGTATATAACCAGTGCAAGTTTATTAACAGTGTATAAAGACATTGTTTACGCATATCAAGTACGGTACTCATTTATGTGGTAAATTCTTTGAAAATACTCAGTGCTTAGGATTATCAGATATTGCACAATTATTGTATTGTCATGATGTATTTTGAAATCACATAAGTATCAATTATTGTGAATAATTGTATTTGATAGCACAAGTAGAAATCAAGAAAAAGTTCAAATACAAAGAAAGGGATAGCAAATTTCGCGAGTGTGTGTTCGTGTATGTGAGTATGCGTGGGTGTCAGTCTCACAGATTTCACACGCCAAAAAGGCAACGATTTGAAACATTAGATTTGGCACAAAGCTTCCTCTAAACTCGATTTAGTACACTCGAAGCCCGATTTTTGATTTTCCTTTCAGAATTTTCAAACAAATTTCACTTATGGACACTAATACTGTTTTTAAATTTGTTTAGATGCAGGACGCTCTTACAACAGCTGATACATTTGATACATCACTATGATGCGAATAGGCTTCAAGTAAATAGGCCAAAGAAACACATTTGTTCCGTATCAATATTGCAGCCTCTAATTACTTTTTTTGAAATTGTATCGGCATTGGTGGTTGAGATCCATATATAAAAAATGTTGAATTTTAAAAAATCCACCTTAAGAATACGGTTGCAAGTCACGGGTAAATATTTGAGAACTACTTAGCATTGATATTTAGGAGTAAGTTATTCAGGTTAGCAATGAAAAAATGAGTTTTTGATATTTTCTGTGTGGTTTGGAGCTTTAATTATTCAAGAATGCAATGATCAATATCGAACTTCAATAACACTGGTATTATAATAATTTATAGTATCATATAATATTCAACGACCATTATCGGTAAGAGAATTTTTGCAGAAATAAAAATATATTAGGGAATGTACTAGATACCTATTACAATATACTGTGTTGAATAAATTGGTGCTGTATATGATAAGCCAGCTGAAGAGTCTCTATGGAAGTGACGTTAGTAATCTGATTACTGCAAGAAAATCGCTCCATTTGATAAAAAATCAAAGTCGAGTAGTCGAACCGTTCCAGGAATGATCTGGTGCAAAAGTTTTGAGCCGACACTTTTCAAACAAATCGGATTAGAGAAAGCGGTGGATCGGTGACGAAATGATCGGACATGGCCAGATATCCGGTCGGGGACAGCTTTGGCCATTCACAAGCAGAAAGAGGATTGTTATGGTGTCACCAACGGCCCCAGTCAGAGCCCCAAGGGCCGCGCCCCCCACGGTTAATATTTTATGGGCTTTGAATCCGAGTGCGCGCTCGATATTATTAATGGTTTACTACCCTGTCCCCCTCCACAAACCCCACCAGGGGGAATGTGTGCATCGGACGCCTCCCCGACAGGCCTGTCTATTTATGAGCCGTGCATCTGCGCCCCCAACTGACAATTAACTTTTCTAAAACCTGTGCGCGAATTACGACGCGTTATATCGTTACAAAGAGTTGTAATTGAAAATCACTAAAAAAATCCCCTTTATAGCTAACGTTCAATGAGCGGCGATTCCGTGACTTATTTAGGCTTAAATCTTTATTTATATGAGAGGGAAAAGATGCAATTTCGTTGTTCCACCAATACAAATGATTCCGGTTATTTTAATAATGAATAATTAATACCGTCAGATTCCTAGTCATTCCTGATAAAATGCACAAGATCAATTATATATTATAATTTTTTCCAAAGAGTTACAAAACTTGTATTACCGTATATATATATTTTTTTTTTCAATTCAATTTATTGCATTTGCCAAAAAATATATAAGCAGTACAATAAATATTTCTTTGTTATAATAATAATTATTACAAATATAAGAATTTACAAGAAAATAAAAATCTCTTGGCATCACCCAGCATAGGAAAAATCCTGACCGCTAGGTGAGAGTACCAGTTCCAAATTCTATTACAATAAATAATCAAATCACAACTCACAATAAACTCTTCAAACTCAAAAAAACACAAAGGGAAAAAAGAAAAATCATAATAAATCATATTAAATAATAATTACTGAGAAGAGTAACGGATATAAATAGTATCTTTATTCGCAGCCCAATTCTACACTTGTTTTGACTCTTCTATTTTTTCACATTTTGTCCACTTTGTTATATTTTGTCATAGTAATATTTTCAGCTCGAATACTCATTACTCATCTTTCGAAATTCCTTCCGATTTGAACGAAATCTGGCATATCTTTTCAAATTCAATCTGAGCCTTGATTCAATTTACACAGTATATTTTGGAGAAAGCCTTGTTTCAGGCATAGATAGATAAATTTTCGCGATTGGACACTATAGTCATTGGCAACGTTATAATTTCTACAAGTCCTATAACTTTAAAGTATACCTTATATTGTGGCGACTCATTATAAAATTAATGAGTATATTCTTGTTTAAAAAACTTAATGATAGCTAGCTGATTGATAATAGAATTGAATTTTATGTAATGCTTATTTTGCCACTGCTCATTTTCATGAAGTGAAATGGTTAAAAACAAAGACCAAGCGACATAAGGAAGCACCTGAATTCCTAGTTGTCGGTTCAGTAGATTTGTCACAAGGTAACAACCATTGAGGTAACAAGAACATCTAGGTCGTTCTCATCCAACGTGAACTTGTCGTTAACAAGTTCGGCAATAATTTATCTGGAAGCGAAATGCAGCTGAAGCTTCACGGATAGTCTGACGATGTGTCCAGTTTACATGCTATGTCCTAGCAGACAAGTACTCCGGACATGAAACCATGGACTGTGCCACGTTCTCCAAGGCTTTGGTTGGGGGTGGAGGGTTAAACCTGCATCAACTCACCCCCTTCCAACCCCACAAACTCACACGCACACACATTCTCAATCGACTCTATCCATTTAATCCTCGAATAGATAGCACTCTGACACCCCTGGGACTGCATATTGTCGATGATATCCGATCATGCGCAACATCCATGATCCCATCTTCACTGGATTTTCTCTCATCCAATTTGATCAGAAACATCAGCAGGCAGCCAACGACGAAAGTTGAAACTGCTTGCGATGACAAGATATTCCAGTCCGGTCCCTTCGAGAATTAGCTTCTCCTAATATTTGCATACTAGAATTAGAGGGACTGGAAAGCTATTACATGGGCGACAATTCAAAGTTACTCTATGGCGGTTTCTTAAGCCGAAATTTCAAAAGATTAACAACATGGAAGTCATGGTTACTTGCAGTGTTACAAATCTATTTTCAAAAGCAACTTTGATGTTATAGGTGTGAGTAATAAGCGCTGAAAGAGCTTGCGGCTGAATGTATAAGAAATATATTGATTGTTACTCGGAATAATACTACAGGTTATAATTCCAATGATTCTTACCAGAATTGAACTCACTTAGATATGTGATTAACGTAAAGGAATAAAAACGGTAATTCTTTTCGAGTGGTTTTTATTCGTCTCTTCATAAAAAATTAATCAAATTTTTGTGACAACTAATTCCATAAATAATTTGGAGAAATTAATATAGTATTCTTTAAATATTTTGTAATAACTAATTTCATTCTTGTTTCAATCTAAGAATGACTCTGAAAAAAGATGTACTTGAAAATGCTATGAGGTACCTTTAAAATTCACTCAATCAATGAGAACTAAAATTATTTTACAAATGGGAGGAAGTAACATTATAAAATGATTCATTCAACAAAAACTCTTCATCTTGAAAAGTCGTGGAACCAACGTTTCGAAATAAGTATTCTGAAATGATTTACTTTACGATTTTGATGAGCTTTATTGAAGCTGGTTAAGCATTTTAACAAGAGCATGGCGAATTAAAAAATTATTTGCTACAGAAATTGAGAAAAAGGATTATTGTCAATAGAATGTCTAAAAAAGTTATTCAATAGAAGTTGCAAGAAAATTGATTTTTTCAAGCTTTTGAATTTCTATCAAAACGAAAGGATCAACAAATTCAAATTATTTAATAATTAATTAGAGTTTCTTCCATTCCTCCTCATCGTACGAATAAACTAAATAGCCTGGATGAGTTCAGAAAGACCTTTAATCGCCTGGACACCGTTTCAACCAGAACTGTGGACTCGACTATGAGGTTGCGTTTGCGTATTGTGACAGTCAGCTCAACTAGTCTGCGTTCACTGAAATTTTAGTTCCGCTAATCGAGGTCTCACACAAATGATGCTGACGTGTATCTTTTCGGTCGAGGGACAAGAAGCAGCCCTTTGGAGGGGTGGACTAGAGGGGGGGGCGTCAAAATAGAAATGGGGACCAGGCTGAGGCAGAAGGCTGACGTTGGGGACTGCAAGTCCAGGTCGCTATTCGTTAAGCCCCTGAGACTCTTGCACAATGCGTCACTCAAATCAATTTACCGTCACCCCAGCGCCACACATTAGCCACTTTCCGGCCCCTCCGAGCCCCCCCAGTATACACACTACGACACTACACACACCAACACAAAACACCGGAGCTGTTCTCATGAGCGCTAATAATCGCAGCAAGGGAAGGGACCTACAGTAACGACAAACTCCATACAGACACAGGCCATTATTCGCAACCTGGTCTCACAATATCTGAACCTCACCATCGTAAACATGGTGCTACAATGGCATTAACGCAGCTGCAAATATCATCGATTTCAATCCACAATCGCAGACACACATTGAGAGTCCCACTCAATCCAGGATGAGAATATTTCAATCCATAATATTGTAAACACTAATATCTACGAATCATGAATTTATAGATTTTTCCAACAAATACGGGAGAAGAAAATCCATGGTATTGTAGAAATCATGAAAAGGTTACGGGAATACGAACAGCAATCCCATCAGTGGGATTGCCTGGGGAAGAAAAATAACACTTTTGCAGCCCATACCCAGATATGATAGCTTTTATTGTCAAGCAAGCTAATGAATGATGGGCCTGAACAGGAAAAGACTGGCAATATTCGAAGCCATCCATCCTTTTAAAAGCTTTAAACAATAAGGAAATCTGGTGAACAGAGCAGATCTCTTTTTTACCACAGCGTACAAGATTCGTTATTGAAATGGGATAAAGAACAAACCAACACGAAAATTGACTCTTAGAAAGAAGATTAAAGTTATAGATTTTGAGTTGATTGTTTTCAGAAGAAATTACGCTAAATAATATTAATAATGAAATATGATTGTTCAACCTACATAGCGTACCTACCTAATGTAGGGAGTACATAGTATTTAATATATTTGATATCTGTATAATATTATCATCTTAGACGTTGAGACCGTCTTAAGAGACCTATGACAGACATTGTTTTTAAATAAAACGTGCATTACATTATTTTTTGTAGTGTTTTTTTTTTTTTTTTTTGTTCTATGAAGTTGGCAATGATAAGTTTGTAGAATGAGAAAGGTGGTAGATAGTAGCAGTTATCATATAAAGTACTGTTAACTACCACTATTACAACCATAATTAACTGTTAGTAAATTTAATTTATTAATTACTGTATTTTGTGAAGTCCTAAATAAGCATAAATATTTACTTCGTAGCACAACTCAGGATCAATCATCCAATGTATAAAGCACAGAATGCCTACTGCATCTGTACTATAAAATGCTTCGTAATTGTTATACATTTGAATTCAGTCTGTTTTCATGTTATTATTCATATTAGCCATTTTATTCATTTGTTCATCTTATTCATATATTTTCATTTCAGTTCATATCCATATGTACTTTCATTTGAATAAATTATTTGTATTGTATCTTGAAAGTTGTTAATGATGCTCGCTGCCAGCACTCAAACCTAGGTTTTGCAGGCAGCGCCTAAAAATGTTATTGACAAAGTTTATTCTATACGAGTATACAGTACTTACAGAAATTGTTTTGTTTTTATTATTTGTGAATAGCTTTGGCATTGTCTATTATGATTTGATGTATTTTTTATATTATGGCAAATAAAGTAATAAGTAGTCATTGTGGTGTTAGTAATATTAGTGGTAGTTATTTATATTAACGTAGAGTATTTAAATAAAAATTAGAATACTAACATGGATAATCAACAATAATGTTTTATTTATTTAACAGGAATTTTGCATAAATTGAAAATTTACTAGACTGTTTCACCCCAGCACATATAGTGGGGTGTTCATGAGTAATCAATTTGGAAATATTTATACACAGACATTGTACAAATTTATTATTATGTATCAAATGAAAACAAACTCCTCTGGACAGGATTGTTCAAAAAAATTGAATTGAATTGATTGAACCGGGATTAGCCAAACTGAAGAACGGAATTGGAAATCTATTATTACCTCTACTCAACATTTTCATAACTGGATCTAGCACCTTTAGAATTCCAGCTGATGGATCCAGCATCTTTAGGAATGTAGGGAGTACGTAGTATTTAATATGATATTTGATATCTGTATAATATATAATTATGGATGTTGCCAGGTCTTATAAGACCTATGACAACATTGTTTTAAAATAAATCGTGCGTTACACAATTCATTGTATGTAGTTTGTAGTAGTGGTTAAAACTCTGTATGAGGAGACTATTGAAAAGTAGAACAATTTTAAAATGAGATTATAAATATTGTGTTACAAAATCCTCAACCAAAAGATTACATGAGCCATTTTGATTATAAACTAATCTACTTTTGATAATAATTTTCCACTCCTTGTTCTAAACGCTACCATTTATTAATATGAAAGTGGTATTTTATAAAAGCGTAATAATATTGAGTGTTTATGATATCACATTCTCTAACTGTTTTTTGTCGTTATTCATTTATTATTTATTCATAGTCATTTATTTTTTGTTGATATTTAACACGATTAACTGAATCAAAAACGTTTGAAAATATACAAGCGTATGAAAAATAAAAATATTGTATAACATTTTGTGCTGGATTAATAATCAAGTAGAAGTTGGGTGATAATCTTGAACTGTGATTCAAAACCCAGCATCAAGATGACTACTGCATTAGGGTAAGCATCACTCGAAACCAAATCCATGGAAACTGTTAAGGGTGGCGAAATTAGCCGCTAGCACTGAAGGGCACGAACAGCCGTAGCAAGCAAACCATCATCTGCGGATTGCTGACAAATTTCAATTCACCTGAATGACACAGAAGTTCCTGATGCACCTCATGGTTAACCAACACCAATCTTCCGTCTAATGGAGCACGTTCCTAGTCAGATCTCGACCGGAACAGTCACGGACACATCAAGCTCGGTGACGTGAAGTAGATTCATGCCTACAAGAATCACTATCATTTGCTAAGGGGTAGCACAGCACAACGAACACCGATCCACCCCCAAACGTCACGTCAAAGCTGTAATAAAACTACCCTTGCACTCTTTAAATATTTAACCCGGGTGCCTAACCCTCCGCACGACAAACATTATCGCGTTCTAAACGGGCTCAATATTGTGTTTGCACTAGTCTGTGTAGACTTTCTGAAAAAGTATCGAAGGGTGACGAATAAGTTTTTCGACAGACGTTGCTTTGACAGACCCTTCTATTACAGCTATTTTGAATGAACTAAGAACGTGATTTTTATTTGCATAAATACGTAAGAATAAAAAAAAACACTCAAGGAGATACAATGAATAGTAAATAACTATATCGGAAGGGATTGGGTTCTCGCTGAGCGAGGTGTCATGGCGTGTCCGGGCTTGTACGTGGGTGATAAGTGGATGACAATGATACTATGGAGTCATCCACCTATTACCCACGTACAAGTCTGAAACTCATACCGTATATAATTGGAAAAAAGATATAATCTATGTGTTACACTACATGATTTTCCCCCTTTACTTGCTGATAACGCCCACATGAGTCTCAGACCTGTTCAAGAATAATGAGGTGAATGTTTACAAAAAATATGCCATGCTAGAATAAAATCGAACCTGTGACCGCCATCGCAGGACAAGCAATCAGAGATCAGCATCATAACTGATTACACCACTATTATAATGCAGTGGATGGAATTGACTCAATTTCAATTTCAATTCAATTGATTTTCAATTCAATTCAATTGAAATTGAAATTGAGTCAATTCCATCCACTACATTATAATAGTGGTGTAATCAGTTATGATGCTGATCTCTGATTGCTTGTCCTGCGATGGCGGTCACAGGTTCGATTTCATTAGAACAGGAGGTTTTAGGATAAGCAATTTGGATTCGTTGGGAAATTTTTTCATAAAACAATATTAAGGAGGCTGTAAAATTTAAAAATACTGAAGTTAGAAGCTTTAGAACTGTGAAGGAAGAAAGCAAATAAAAGCGTTCTGTTCTGTTGTTATAATTTGGAAAAACTCTCCAATTATCTTGAGTACTGTTGAAACATGCATTAGTTTGGATATATTTTTCAAGCAAACTGTAGAATTTTTTTTTTTTTGAAGCTGGATTTCAATTCAATAGGAAACTAATTTCACACACAAGTCCATTTCTATCCTGTGGAGTAGGTTAGGGAGAGTAGAAGAATAGCAGATTAGTAGAAACAAAAGGAAATGCAAATTTCCCCATAGTCCTTAATTAAAATTGTATTGAATTTTGATTGGAAACCCAACAGCCTACGAAACCAATACAATAGAAATCAAAATTGTATTGATTTTTATTTAAAAAAAAAACAATAATCTACAAAAAATACAAATACAATTTTGAATTTAAAAACTCTAATAGTCTTGTACAAGCATAAACATTGGCGTACGATCTAGAAACAATGAAGAACGCTATGTATATTGGTTGTAGCTGGATGAAGAATTGTGTGGAAAAAGCAGCCGGAGAGAATGTATTAGAAACAATGAGAGCAAACATACCACACTGATGGAGTGCCTGTGCTGCGGGGCACACTCACGCAACTTTGAAATTTTGATGTGAACGAGTGAATTCACTCTTTTAGAGCAAAGCAGGAATCACTATTTGGAAATCAAGCAAACAAACCCGGATGGTGTTCGAAATATGCTAGACTCTCGCGAATATTGAATGACGACCGTAGTTTATTCTTGCCGTTTGCAAACAGTAGAGTTCATGTTGTATTGGAAAAATGAGAAATAAATAACAACAGATACAAATTGAAAATATTCTACATCCACTTGCATTCAGTTTTAGGAATTGAAATGTTGTAGTCTGTAGAGTTTATAATAATGTATTTTGTGTTTACGATTTCATGCTTGAAATGGGTAGTTCGTTATTAATAATGCACTCCTTTATGTGAATTTTTCAATTGTAATGTTACTTTAATTAAAATATATTATATACAAAATAAGCATACAGTTTTAAAAACCAGAATTCATTAATAAAATTAGCAAGACACTTTTCCAAGGATGTTAAGTATATTACATCTCAAATATTATTAACTCCTATATAAATAGTTCTGCATAATAACCATACATGAATTTCGAGCTCATAAGATTGAAACTCATGAATCATGGGCTACATAAAAATCAAATCATACGCTTGTTTCAATAAAAACAGTAAAAATAAAATGCCTTATCTATGCCATCATAAGCGAGTTTTGCTTAAATTCAGATATCAATTGAATATAATTCGATATTTTAACCAACCTGATTAAATTTTAGTAGGCTGAAAATGACGTGAGCCACTAACCTCACGTTGACCTTGATTCGACAATTAAAATGAGACAGTTTATGACTAAGGATAAATTAGTGCTCTAGGACAAATATTGACTCGAAAGTCTAATATCGGTAGGACCTGGAGCGCGCACACACACACACAGATTTGCGCGGTGCGTGATGGAGAATTTTAATTCGTTCTTATTAAATTTCAGCCGACATTCTCAACCGTACGATTGAGAGCACTATAGACGTAGATTCCACGTAATAAGTAGGAACTTGGAGGTTTATGTGTTTAAAACTTGGAGGATAAAGGAGTCTTAAGCTGAAAGTGGGGAGTTGGAGCTGAGGAAAAAGAGAAAGAGAGAGAATAAAAGAGAGAAAGGAAGGGAATAGTGAAAGAGAGATCAAATTAGCCGGAAAATTCCCAAGTAGCTCATAAGTTGGCGCGGTGTCCAGTAGTGGCGTATAGTGAAGTCGTGGAGTGCAGAAGATCCGCCCGCGGCTTCCGGCAGCCAAATTACACTTTCAAGAGTTTTCTCTTTCTCTTTGCGAGCTAATTTGGAGGGGATGTTCAGCCCCGAAGGCTGCTGCTCTTCTTTAATTGAGACCTTAAATCATTTTATACTGTTCGGAACGACCAACAAATCCACACCGCGCTCATTCACCGAACAAACGAACTAACTTGTGAATCCGGTAAGACAGTGGCAAGTACACAACGAGCAGGAATCAGGATGTGGATGGAGCCTTAGATGTAAGTTGCTAGAAATAGGAAGTTCGAATTCTTCACAGACTAGTATAGGTAGCAGTACTGACTTTAAACTACTGTAAAACGACTGAATTGAAATGAACTCCTTAAAACGTATATAATAGTGAATAGAGAACTAATAAAATTTATTTTGGGATATCATCTGAGCAAAGATAAAGAACTGCTGTTGGCCATGTTAATAGTTATTAAATGAAATCAGACAATGCATCTCATCCAATTTTATACTGTTGTGTCTAGAAAATTACCGAACAAATTTTCAAGATTTTACCCCTTATTTAGAAACCCTTTGCTGTGCAAGTCCCGGGTCATATCCATTTACGAAATTTCAACTTTTTCGTCAAGTGGATATTGAGAAGTGGTGATCAATAAATTTTCAAAAAATCGTATTTACTTTAGCAAATTTTCAGATCTATTCCTTTTTTAAATTAGCTAATAGGTTTTGCTAGCTGTACTATTCGAACTTGAAATGAGTCCCGCGTCGCTACAATTCTCCAGCACTCTTCAGTTTTTTTCATAAAAAAAAAACGCTTGGAAGTTTGACTAGCAATAAATAACATGGCATCATCTGCTTTATTATCACATCACTTGGTTTGGAGCCCAGCTAGAACTACATGTTCACTTTCCATCATCATAATCACTCATTTACTACGCGCAAATCTCGGTCTCATGTGGACATCATTAGCACGAAAACAACTGGTGTTCCTTTTTCTCGTGAATGACGAGTTATAATCAACTCGTCAACTTTGGGACATTTTATACACAAATAAACTTTTGAGAAATTTTTGGACATCTTTCTTAGCATAAATAACCCAAACAAGTATACAAAAGACTTCAAATTTCCACCACGGCGAGTGGTTATTGAGAAACGGTGATTCACATGAACTTTCAAATATTTGGGGGTTCACATATCACGAATTTTTAAATCGTTTCTTATGCGTCCAGGATCTAAATGTGATGTAAAATTGAAATGCGGCTTAATTTCAACAATTTTCGAAAACTTTTGTTAGCTGAACTGCCGTTAAATTCGAGCCCATTTTGAGAATTTTGAATTCTCGGGTCTCAATTGAACATGTGTTTCAAGATGTGGGTATCGCTTTTTAATGAAGACGAGAACGTAAAGTTAAAGCCTCTTCTACTCAAAGTCTTGACTACATTATTTTGGAAAAGGTCAGTCCCTATGGTATTAAACATCACAATACGATGACCAGACAATCCTTCAATTTTTTAAAACAAAATAAAAGTCTGAACAGAAGTTCTATGAATACGTGGGGAAGATTAGGCAAGACCTCGAATGAGTTCATTCAAGTAGGCAAGAGTTGACTCCATCAAGCATGTTCTTACTAAGAAACCCGGATCACGTAGGCAACTACAACAATAATCCGTTTGTGCCAGGAAGGAGCACTTTTAAGTATGTGGATGTAGAAAAATATTTTCCGTGCCAGAAGGAACAATTCATTGAAGTCAGTAAGAGGAACGGACACATTGTCGAGCAATATGGACAACATTTTAATATTGGCATCGTTCAATATAACTTTATATCGTTAGTTGGAGTTATATAGGCAATATTGCAGAGGCGTGCTGTACGGCTTACCGTCACCCTAGAACGGGAAGCGCGGCATTGGGTTATTCTCTCTTTTTATGGTCTTAAAACACTCTATACATAAATTTAATACGCGATATTACGTCGGCATGGTTCACCTTTGCTTTTTCGCAACCAATTTGAAAATCCACGGTTATTGTAGGCTTCGAGTATGAATACATGAATAATTTTTTAACCATACTGTAGGGCGAGGTTATGTGAACAGCTTCCCATGAAATAGAATATGTTTCTATCGTAACGATAAATAATTAGGTATAAATGTGTATCAATAAATATATTACACCTATTTCCTGTTTTTAAATAATTATATAGATAGGTAGAACGATTCTATAACGATTCTATGTCATGTGAAGCTGTTCACATAACCCGCTCCTTCATCAGGTTCAAATGAAACAAAGTTTATTACAGGCTTTAAGCCTCGTTTCGACTTGAACAAAGCTTGCAAAAGGTTTCAAACCAGTTGCAAGCAAATTGAGTGAAACAACCCACGGGTTTCACTCTGCAACATTTCCAATGCAAAATTCAGATTCACACGAATTTATTTAGTCTGGCGTCTGCCTGGGCTATTGTTTACTTTCTAAAAATAGATAGAGTGCATTCCTTTCGGCCAAGTTATGTAGCGTGCGTAGCATATTTCTTGTTTGCAATATGTAATTCATTTCATTTTTTCACTACAAACTAAAAACATGAGATTTAGGCCATTTAATTTTTTTCAAATGCTATTGTATTTTACTTTTACTTGATTTTTTTTCATAGCATGAAAGTCAAATCTTTTAATTTCATCAATTTATACAGCTTTAAAATAAGAATCGTTTAAAGAAACCTTAAATTTCATGGTACGAGGAAGAATCGAGCTGGTCTGAAATCAGCAAAATTACAAGGTCATAAAATTTAAAGAAGAATCAAATATCTCAAATTTCATGTTTTCTACTTTTGTACTACCGTACATAAAGAAAAATAAAAAAGCAGTCCGCCGCTAAACCGTGTCAACATTGTGCTGATCTTCCGCGTTTCAGTCAAAGTTGCACCAGGAATCGGGTTGCAACAAAGTTTTCTGTAAAACGTGTTGCAAATTTGTTGCAAAAATGTTGAGCGTTTCTAATCGCAACAGAATTGTTTGCAACAAGTTTACAACATGTTTTCAACAAAATTAGTTCGAGTGGAAGCGACGCTTAAAAGAATATATTCAGTGTAGTATTATATTCTGTGTACGAAGTGAGGTCCCTGTTCAAGTCGACCGTTTTGCTTTGTTTGTTTCGTAATGCATTTACGGCTAAACTCGCGGACCAAATTCTATTGAATTTCGCATTGATGCTCCTTTCAGAAATGTGCAGCGAAGTATGCGTAAGGATATCCAAAATTTGCTTGCATTATAAGCATAATTAAAAGGTAATATAGGAAAGGCACTCAGACATTCTACTATGAGAAATATATTTAGGATGGACTATTTCATTGTACAGAATCGGCATTAGATTTCAAAGGAGTAGTTCTATAGCTCTCAGGCCCATTCATTCATATGGTCAATCCATCTATGTTTTATTTATCACTCATAAGAATAAAATTTTATATAAAAGGAATCAAATAATTTCCAATCAAGTATAATAACTATTCATTACTAAGTAAATAATAGTTATGTGAACATAATTAACTACTTTTACGCCCGGTTTCTGAGTTGCTCATTAAGTTTAATGGATCATTAACCCATTTCTCCAGCATTGAGTTAATGGTCCGTCCATTGAGTTAATGAACAACTCAGAAATCGGGCATAAGAATTAATACATTAGAAATTTGAAAGGGAATCGTTTGACATCAGCAAGTGATAAAATTTTGTGACTATCATCGAGTATTGGATACTCCAGTGTGCAAGCACTGTTATTCTTCGGCGCGAGGTCTACGGCTCACAGAACTACTAGTTGGAATTTAGTTATTAATTCAGACAAATTAAAATCTTCAAACTAATTAATATCTTCAGACTAAATGGCATCTTCTAATGAAATCTGACAATTATTTCATGAAATTAGACCACAAACTAATCAAGACGACAATCAAAGGGAAATTTACCTTAACTGAGAAATGACAGCATACAGTATGATTAAAGTATAATAAACCGATTGGAATATGCTGTTACATTATAATATGGACAAGCGGAGCCCCTACACTGCTTTTGTGCATAATGTTGCTTCGAGCTCGACTATAACAGCTCTGACAACAAGGTCCAGTGTATTTTAATGGCCTCATTATTTGTTCAGTTCATTGCCTTGTTTATGAGAACTTGATCATCGGAACCAAGCTCAAAGGATCACATGATCGAATCATCCAGCTATAACCAGCAATTGGAACAGTTTGCTTTCACGGTTTCTAACATTACAAACTTTGATGCTTTGAAACTTGTGAATTCCATCCCTGTGTTTAAACAGTTGAAGGAAAAATTCAATTGAGAGGCGAGACGCTTCATGGTTAGAAAAATATTCTATTTTGTATGGATCTAGTCTGACTTGTTTAAAAATCGGCAAACCTTTTAAGCTTTCCTTTTGTGAATCAGATTAAAAAATTACTCTGATAATTAACGACTGCTCTTAGTATGAATAAATTAGCACTTTTTCAATTGAAAGGAAACTAATTTTATTGAATTAGTGTGTTGTAAAACTGTTCGAATAGAATTTGAAACAAAATGAGCTATTATTACCTAACTCAACTTACTTCTGTAAACTGTCTAACCTAAACTGGGGAAGTCATAGCCGCAAGTCGTGCCAGGCATCTGGTTAGTCAGATAAGATAAGTCATGAGTGACTGGGCTCTCTTTGTAAGGATGAACGATTGGGTTTGCCAGTATAATTGACTCTGTTCTCTGCTGAAATATCGCTTCCAGGTGGTTCGGAACTTTGATAAAACGGTAGGAGCGTTTATCAATCATTATCATCGATGATCGATGAGCTCATTACCCACGCACAGGTCTCAGACCTATGTGGGTTTCTTTCTCAAAAACCTTATTTGACATATAGAGACATTTATCAAATGGAATTTTATGAATGCATTGCTTTCAATGATTCTTAAACTAAAGAAATTAAAATTTAAGTTTTAGGAATATTTCTGTTTTTATAATTATATTAGTTTTTGATTGATGCTGATTTATTATAGTCTACTAGAAAACTGTGTTAGTCCCCTAATCAGGAATTAGCACACAACAGTGTGAACAGACGTATTTATTTAACAAGTGTTTTGCTTTATCAAAAGGACTTGTCACTTGACAGATTATAAGGGATTAAGATGATCGGGTAGAAGAATATTGAATTTCACTGTCAAGAAAGCGTTAGGCCGAAGACTATAACGTTCTATCACTTGGAAGGCTGTTGCATGCCCCGCAGTCTCTAAGGGTGCGGGGCACGAAAAAATGCTACCGGAGGGAAGGCAAAGCACTCGGTTTCAGGTGTTTACCAGGCGTCCCAAAGCTGAGGGTACCAGCATGTCCTTTGCGTTGGCACCTCCCGAACTGCACAATGTACAGCTTTCGAACCCTTGCTTCCCTGTAGTTCATTGTACCCTTGCACAGCAACATTTTGAAAGTCTTCTCTTCCCCTGGCTTAGCCAGGCAAGCCAGTAAGCGACGCGCAAAACCGCACGCCCGGCGACTTTTTTCGAACGCTTTGACGTCAAATATTAACAAACCACCAGTGGTCAACAGCGGTCCACAATCAATTTTAATTGGAATCGAAAAGTTGCCACGATCTCTGTGACCAAGAAAAACAACTGGATTCGACAGATGAATGAACACTGTTGGATTCAGTGAAATGGTGCATTTTTTGTGATATGTAGACTTTGGGATTTAGTATTTTAAGAATACATTCATTGAGCTTCAATATTTGCCAATTGATTAATATTGAGCGCGATAAATTTGTTTGGAAATTTTATCTTTAAGGAATAATTTTTATGAAAGTATTAGCGGAGATGAAATATTTGTGTACTTGTTACAAATCCGTGGTATTAGTTACTCTGAATATAAACAGAATATCTGTACATAGTTTGTAGAACTAAATAGACGTTTTTCAAGACGGAATATATTTTAAAATGTTCATAAAAACTGAGTAAACTTTAATTGAATTTACTGGATGATTTTATACTCATGACTCAGAAATTGACTTCTTCTCCTTAAGAGTGACTAACACTATTTTGTTTTAGCCTTGATTTGACAAAAACTATTCAATTTTTCTTCCACTTCAACGTTTCAAATGTATTACAAAAATTAGTAATCGCCATTCTTTTATTCAAATAGATCGCCCCGTTCTCACGCGAGTAACAATCTTGGGTTTCCCGTTATTTTACGTCTTACACCAGGGAAAAGTTTTTAGATGTTGGAAGGCTTGAAATGGAGAAGCGAAAATTAAAATTCCATTTGGCTTTCCTGGGGGAGACCTTTTCAGATATCTGTTTACGAAGAACTCGAATAAATTTAAATCCTCTTTCATCCCTTTTATCTGGTGGCAGTGATGACGAATCACGCGCGAAGTTTTCAAGCTCCACTCGTCAAAGTGATGCTCGCTTCTACTTTGGCCGAAGGACAGCCGACGCAGAAAGGCAAGTTAGTTCTAATCTTGGTCGTCAACTTGCAAGAGGCTCGGATTGGTCTCGATGACTTCTTGACGTTTTACTGGCAGAGTGGTAAAAAGCGGTTACAAGACTAAAGAGTGATCGGCAAAAGTGCATTTGGTGTAACGCTGCCTTCAAGTCGTAAACTTCGAGTGAGATATTTGATTGGCGACTTTTTGTCGCACCCTTATTCGTGCCTCAGTGACTTCTCAGCAATGAATTTAAATCTGGTACTAGGATTTCAACCGCCGTCTCATTTTTATCTTGAGGCGCTTTTAGTTTGGAATTCATTGAAATTCATCAAAGGCGATATTGTGAAGCATGACCCTCGTTATTCATGAAGTTTTCAATATTCACTGCGTCTTTGAGCATCATCAAACCTCCAGGCCACAAATATATGAGACCTCGGTTATTTCGAAAACCTTTTACTAGTACTATAATATGCTCCTATCATATACTATGGTTACAGCATTGTTATTAAATTCTGGGGTAGTGTGCTTGAACATCATCGTGTGAATGCCTGAAATAAAGTATATCCACAATTAAGAGAATTCAATGTTTCTAGCACATTCGTGACACAAAGGTATTTTTAAAGTTTAGGAGTATCTTTCTTCTGGCACCTCCTATTTTTTATTAAATTCGTTGGAACGTTCATAATAACAACTTAATTTTACTGATGTGTATTACTGTGTTGAAAATTCTCATGGTTCATAGTTAATAAGATTTTTTATGCTCAATTGTATGCATTGTTAGTCTATTATTTCTAATTCTAATGTGCGATGATCAGACACAGACTGCTACGCTGATGGTCTAGGGTTCGATTTTTTATCCAGGTCCAGTATTTTAGTACCTTATAACCCACGCACAAGCCTCGAGTTCATATTGGAATCATCTCACAGAGCATAAAAGACGGTTAATAATAACGTTATCTGCTTTATTATCACCCAATCGGAGGTTCGGAACCCACCTTACACTGAAGGTCCATCATTCATAACTTCATTGTATCATCATTCACTTTATTACCAACACAGAAGCTTAGATTCATGCGATCTTTACCAAAAAATAATTCTCAGTTTACTCACTTCAATAAATTCTTTGCTCTGTGGAAACATCAGCATAACAGAAGTTGAATAATCAACTTATTTCAATTGAACTAAACCTGACCGGCTTTTGCGGAATGATTTATTTTCATGCTAATAACTATTATGTTGAAGTACCATTTATAAACTGAAGCCATTTATAACGAAATAGCCACGAATTTGTTAGTGCCATTACCAGAATAAACAGGACTAGACTTATTGATGTGCTCATATTTTCCAAAGGTTGTCTAATTAAAAACCGTTCACCTTTTTTTCGTGTTTTCCACGTATTGACTTGGGAGCTAGCCCGTCTGATCCTTTCAGAGCATATTAGTTAGTGGCGTGGTGGCATCCCCTGTTGGAGCTTATAATAATGCGGCATCTGCCCACGTAGTTGTGGAAAGTGTTCGCCTCATTTTTCGCCAGCCGGTGATAAGGCCAACTGCCTGGTGGTGGCTACCCACCCGACAGCCACCAGTTGTATATTCATGTTAGGACCACGAGTGCTCATTAACCAGGCTGAGTGGCTAATCCAATTTGTTTCTCCGTTTTTTCCACTCTCACTCTCCATTATCCACTCGCGCTACCTGCACTGCGCTAGTTATTGTCAGCGGTAACTCCGGTCTTGTCTCAAATACTACTCAACTACCATATTCTGGCCAGTTTGAATGAAATAACCGACATATATGCTCAAAAAGCATGAGTGGTATTATTAGCCATTATTCCAACGTTCCACTTCAATAAAGTACTAGATATTTTCTGATGCGAAAAGAAATTGAGTAGGTTAATTTCCATATACTTCTTACTCTTTCTAGTTTTCTGTGTAGTTTTCTTTAGTTTTGTAGTTAATATTTTATACGCATGTCATTTTTGGTTACTTTAAGTTTTTGAAGGAAGGATATAAAAATTTATTTATTTATTTAATTCGTGAAAACGTTTTGGTAGCATAGACCTTATTTAGTAGCTCACAAAATTATTGTTACCCTGATGTTTTACTGTTATTATATACTTATACAACTTGCTAACAACAGCCTTTTAGCTGTATAAAATTATCTTTACTCCTTTCTTCATATATTCCTTATTTATTTTAATTTGATTACTTCTGTGTAATAAAATTCTACAGTATTGCCTTATCAAAAAATAATATACCTTCAAAGAGTTATGGTAATCACTATTCGTTGATGATAAATACCTGTGTGACAGTCAACTCACGAAATCTAATAACGATCTTTATTTAATCATTCGTTTCGGAGAGTATGTTATGTACCAAGAGCACGCCGCTCTCAAACAAGACATCTGGATACTTGGAGCTGAAAATGAATGGAGTATGAGAGCTGAGCTGCTTATAATGAATCGGGAATTGCGCTTGGTTGGTAATCCAGTTTGACATGCAAGCCCACTATATAGTGTAGGCCAGGGACCAGACGAGTTCGAGTGGTTTTTGAAAAAGTTCAGCGGTCGGCTCCAATGGATGACAGCAGCGTTGACATCGAGTGGCAGCAGCCTAAAGCAGGAAGGAAGCTAAACTTATAAAAAAATCGACTTCAGGCGATTTTTTATCAGAGAGCTCTTTGTGTCATAAAAAATGAGAAATATCGAATGAAAATTAAGAAGATAATGGATTTAGTTCACAAATGAATAATAATAATTTCTCTGGTTGTGAGTACAGCACTACCAGAGGAGTTTATTCAAAATAAATTTAAAATGCTCTAACTCAAATTTAGACAACAAAACAGTAGTGAAATTATACATTATTTTGATTTGAGTATCATAGTATGATACTTATCACAGGTGAAGCATGTACTAGGGCCTACTTGTAACCAAAATTATAATAGATTACAATATAATGGAATGATACCTAATTTTGATGTATCATGATGCGATAGATACATATCCAAATTAAGAATCTTTTTAATTGGGCAAACTAGTACAAGGGGTCACCTATATCACAATTCTGGAAATTAACAATTTTGGAAAATTCATGAGGCAAAGATTTTAATATAATAGTTATTTGTGTAACTAGTGCTCAAAGTAGCTCATTGCTGCACGAGAGAAATACATTACGCACGAGCAGAAGGCTAGTGCGGAATAGCTTCTCGAGTGCAGCAAAGATACTGTCAGCACGAGCTGCACATTAGATTTTTTTACAGTTGGCACACCTGGAGTGCGACAAAGTAAATGAGTGCTTAAATAGCCGCTTTGTTAGATGAATGTAGGAAAACAATATTGATTCACCACCGTTATATGGTTCTTCATTTTTGTAAAGAAGAATTTCTCTGATTATTCTATCGAATCTTGTGGTATGACGTGGTGAATACCTTTCATTGATATCAACTGATATCTACTGTATAGTCTTGATTAAATCTAGAGATTTTACCATCACCTGAGCTCATGAAGGATTATTTTATCTTCAATCAACACTAATGAGGCAACCAGCATGAATAAATGGTCAAACAATACAAGGAATACAAAAAATGTTTTTCATGAGCTTCTTCAAAAATGAAATAATCTTCCTTCTTTTATTGAATATATTTATTACTTGAAGTATATTTCTTGGTATGGTTCACATTCAAACAGATTTCAAGCAATGATGGAGGTTATAAAATCCAACAGATCACCTCCTGTAACCTACTCTTAATCTTAATATGGTTAATTTAAACCACTTACATGAAAAAACGAGTTTGTGATGAATGACTGTATGTTATGTGACAGTCGTAATTATACATAATTTTAAACTCGATATTATACTTTTATACATATTATATTTTTTTACATATCATACTACTTATTATATACTCGTATATAATAATAGAATAACAATAGAAATAGAAATAGAAATTTATTACAGGAAAAAAGCAAATAGTACAACAGCTTGCAGAGTACACAATGTCAACTAAACTATTTAAACTATTAAGCTGATGTAGTCTACATACTATAAAATAAATTTTCCTGCAAAACAAGCCCAACAGATTAAAAAATCCAATTAATGAGCTTGTTTTACTAATTAATACAATCCTACCTACAAATTAAACAAATTAAATTTAATACAAAAAAATTGAAATTAAGTTAGCTCATAGATACAACAAAAATGATGATTAATCATTGCAGTAATAGTGCAGCAAACAATTCGATCACCATCCTTGCGTTTAAAGTAAAACAACCATGCATACTTGTAAATGGGGCTGCTAGTTACTTTTTTCCCCAGCTGTTTATAACACACAATATCGATTTAGAAAATTTGTGTTCTACGATAATTATCGACAGGCATTTCACAAAATAGCTCTACGAACGATTCGAGCAGAAAATAAAAGCGCACGAAAATTTCTTTCAGCAACAATCGATAGAGCAGGAAGCCTCAGCACACTGCTAACGGCAGCTTTAGCTTCTTGCACTACTTGGTTCGTTTTAAATCTGCATCAAGCCAATTTCCTTCTGACTTACAGAAACTTTTCTCTTCGCTACGCTTTTCTTCTAATTTTCCACCTCCTTCGGCCCCTTCGCGTCGTGAAAACGACCGTTGCCGGAATCTAATAAGGCACCACTAGAGCAGCAGCAGCAGCATTGGCTGAAGCGGATTTCTTTTTACGTCGTTTAGTAGCAACTCTGTTCGGCAGCTAACCGCTCAGCGTTCGAACTAGCCCAAAAACTTCACAACAAAGACTCTTCCTTCCATCAATAGAAGGAACTACTGTACGCACTTGTAGTAAACAAAACTCACACAAGTATCCCGTGTTCACTTTCCGGCAGAGGCCAACAATCAATTGGAATCGATTTGCCAAGCTGTTGTTGCATTCAGTTAGAAGTTAGGCGTCATTGCAACAGATATTGATAATTCAGCATCGTTCTTCAAT
Organism: Conomelus anceps; assembly: GCA_948455865.1. Lineage (NCBI taxonomy): Eukaryota > Metazoa > Arthropoda > Insecta > Hemiptera > Delphacidae > Conomelus > Conomelus anceps. Next base: position 27,073,151 of record OX418218.1, on the reverse strand, counting down.
GAAAAATAATTGATCGGTATATTCGAATCAAAGAGGAAGTGTACCTTCATGGAGAAGAACGCATAATAAATATCCTAATGACAGATTACGAATATTGATTTTATAGATTTAATTACAATTTAATATGTATGATTGTACCACAGGTAATGAAGGTTAATAATATAGGCATCAATAGGCTTAATGTGAGGTATTCGGTATTGGGGATACAATATGATGTAATTGCACTTAATTAAGAGAGGGGTGCTAATAATAATGATGGCATGTCTATACGATCGATACCGGGTAAAGCATTATTGTGATAGATTAGTTATTGTGATATTGAATCATATTAATGTGATACTTCATGTTAATATATTTTAAAAGGAATTGGAATAATCGGTAGAGAAAATAAAGAAAAAATGAATTAATTCATTAAAGTTGCCACTAGTCACAACATGACGTTATATGACGAGGTGTTAAATTATAAAATCAACTACACAGTGGAGGGGCAAGATTCTAGGAAATTCACAAATATTATAATTTCAGTTCACGAATAGAAAATTCTATAAGATTTTTCAGTAACTAAAAATCAAGTACTATTTTTTTAATGGAATGTTATTAAAGACACTCAGATATACGAACTGTAGTGTTTTCCCAGCGATGATTTAAATCTGCAAAGAAAGGAGAACACACTCAACGCTGCAGAACAGAATCTGCTTTCTCGTCATTTTTCGTTCTCTGTTTCTTCAAATCATCGCTTGGAAAACAGCCCTCGAGTAGAAGTTGTAAATTGAAAAACAATCAACTTCTGACTTCATTTCAAGAAATCAGTAGGTTCACGACGATTGAAAAAGCATAGATTTCGAAGTCTAATTGAAAAAAGAACAGGAGTCGATTGGATTTCAGCGACCACACCAGCAGAGCGTGCTGTGTTCAGTGTTTAGATTGAAGCAGGAGTTTGATTTTGTAGGGCGAGATAGGTTGGTATGGTTGGAATAGCGCCTTTTTGTTTGCCAGCCTGCTTGAGTTCGCTTGTTTGCAGGCAGCCGCCCTCTCCTCCAATATGTGTGCTGTTTTACGCGTGTGTGTATATTAATTTTATCGCGGCTGAGCTTTCTACACAACACTGGCAGCGGCAGAAGTTTTAGATCGGAAAATAATGAGTTTACATGGCAAATGTATAAAGCAATCACGGTTGAGAGTGAATATTACATAAGTGGTCTGAAAAGTCGAGGGGGATAACTCAGTTTCCTGTGCTGATAGATGCAGGAAATAATTCAATAGTTCGGAACAGCTGCAGAGAGTGCGCATTAACCACGGGCAATACACTCACACGCGTATGTGCACGAGCACGCCAACTTTGTGTAAGAGAAAGTTGTGACTAGACCATCACAATGACATCTTTTAGCTCCACTTCCCTCCCCACCAACACCACTAATAACCGTCCAAAGGTACGGAAGCCGCCCCAAAAGCAGCCTCACCTCTACCATCCCTTCACGAAGCCTTTTACAGCATTAATTACTAATATCTTTTGATGTCCTCTTTTCTCTCTTTATTCTCAAGTTCGCCCACCATTCACCCGTTATAATAAAAATTGACAATATTCTTCCATTACGGATTATACACGTCTTATACCTCATCCTTAGCGAGCTTCTACCACTAGACAGATTCTTCTTATTTGCGCCATTCTATTGATAGAAGCAATGCCGAGCTTTATCAAATTCAAACTTCATTGTTGAAGTAGCATCAAAGTGACATAATGACAGAAGTTACATTATAACCATACACTAATGCACTTTTTGTTGGAGAAAGGCTGTACACAGAATCTTTTAATACTATTAGCAACATTCTAATCTTCTAAAAATAGATGAAGCACGGCCAAATCTAATTAAATCCAAACTTTCATTGTGAACTAGCATCAAAGTAACACAATGACAAAATGTACATTACAATCTTACACTAATGCACTTTTAAACTGTTGAACAATGGATATGCATAGAAACTTCCTAGCATAAAGGATTCTTCGAAAAGTGGGTTTAACTAAACCTGAAGAAAAAGGAGAAAGTTGGAGCAAATGAAGTGCTTAGGTTCTTCGCATACAGTACCTGATTCCAACACCAGAGCTTTAAATTTGAAATTTTCAATTTATATACTTCAACATTTGCATAACCTAGGCGTAATGAACGTGGGAGAAACTTAGGGATTGTGAGTGTAAGGTTAAAAACAACTTTGGATCAGAACTTGCAATCAAAAAAGAATGTATTCTTATAAAAAGTAGCAGCATAAAATTTAAAAAAATTATAGTAAAACCTCGATTTCCCGCAACTATTTTACCGCCACTTTTTGTTATCAGACATCATGAAAATGAGAATACTATGATTTATAACAGTGTATTAGCTTAGGGATTGTGAGTGTAAGGTTAAAAACAACTTTGGATCAGAACTTGCAATCAAAAAAGAATGTATTCTTATAAAAAGTAGCAGCATAAAATTAAAAAAAATGGTAGTAAAACCTCGATTTCCCGCAACTATTTTACCGCCACTTTCTGTTATCAGACATCATGAAAATGAGAATACTATGATTTATAACAGTGTATTACATACAAAATTGTTGTACACTCTGACTGCAGCATGTTTCTGAAGCAATACATATGCAGTATATACGAGATGCTACCCAAAAATTCGGGAAATTTTACAATAAAATAAAAATGTAAATTCCAATTTCCACCGTCCCCTTGTGCATTGATCCTAGCGTTTTTCCATGATTCCATACATCCCTGGAAGTCTGCAAGTGTAAGAGTTTGAAGCACGTTCTGCATTTCTTCCTGGATCTCCTCAATTGTATTGAAACGTCGTCCTTTTAATTGAAATTTTATTTTGGGAAAGAGAAAAAATTCATACGGGGCGAGGTCAAGAGAGTAGAGTAAGTGGGGAATCACCACCGTGTTTTTGGAAATCATAAAATTCCGTATGATTAGCCGGTGCATTGTCATGGTGCATAACCCAGTTGTTGTTAGCCAAGTAATCTGAAAGTTTACACCTAATGCTTTCAAAACTTCACAATAGAACTTCCCATTAACAGTTTGACCAGGAGGAACAAATTCCTTGTGGATAATGCCTTCAATGTCAAAAAAAAAGAACAAAAAAACAATCGCAATGGATTTGATGTTGCTGCAAACTTGCTGTGCTTTTTTGGCCGCGGAGAACTTGGCGACTTCCACTGTGAGGATTGCTGTTTAGTTTCGGGGTCATAACTGTACACCCATGTCTCATCACCGGTTATGATTTTGGAAATGAAGTTAGGTGCATTTCTTGATGCATTTCTCAATTCATTGCAGACAGCTATACGATTTTCCTTCTGATCGCTGTTCAATAGTCTCTGAACTAATTTTGCAGCAATGCGTCTCATGTTCAAATTGTCTGACAAAATGCGTTGCACTGACCCATGAGAAATTTCTGCAATTGCACAAATATCGTGGATTGTTCGTCTACGATCTGCAACGATATTCTCTCACACTTTTGCGATGTTTTCCAGCGTTGTGCTCGTTGATGGTCGTTCTGAACGCTCTTCGTCATAGACTGTCGTTCGTCCACCATTAAATCGATTGTAACACAAAAAAGTTTTACTTTTATACATAGTACTCGCACCAAATGCTTCCACAAGCATCCGATGGATTTCTGCAGTTGTTTTTTAAGCTTAAAGCAAAATTTGATGCTGATTCTACGCTCTCTAAAATGTTTCATTCAATAAATCGCCGAAACTCAAAAATATAAGGTTACACAACTGCACTAATCTCAACAATGCAAGCTCTCACAGTCACAGATTTTTGAACACTGATTAACAAACAGTACTGTTAGCTACATTAAGTGGCAGCAGGATGTACCACCAACAGCTCCCACGCTACATTCAATTCCTTGAATTTTTGGGTAGCACCTCGTATAAATTCAATTATCTTCTTGTACGTTATCTTATTCATTGTCTGATTTTTTCAACTCCTTAAGTCTGAACAGTCCCTAAGAAGGGACGTTTATACAATGGCAGTCCTATTATCCGTCACAGCCCCGGTCTTGAAGGTGGAGGTTCCACTGTATTAAGATTCAAAAATCAATTCTCCATACCCGTTATTTTCTAGAGATGTAATTTCACAAAACCCGAATTACCTTCAATAGCAAAAGTTGAAGGTATGGAAGTAGCTAGCAAGGGTTGAAAATAGACAATTTTTACCATCGTGGGTCAATTTCTCATGCAAATCCCATATAGACGAAACGCGGGAGATTTGATTTTTTATTGCAGAAGGACATAAAGAACAAGACCCCACTAACGATTCAATTTCACTTTCTTACATGGAAGAGAACATATGGCTTCAAGATGCTGTCTTCCCTTCTTTAGGCTGTCACATCTGTTTTGTTTCACTATATATTCCACTCAATTCTGGTACGCAGTAGAAAAACCGATAACCAAAAAACGGTGGCAGATTTGTGAAAGTCTTCAAATATTTTTAAACCATTTGATGAAGTGGGAATTTTTCAGACGTTCACAGCATGCTAAATTGATACTATTTTCAATGGAATACTGATATTAGTCCTGAACAAAATAAGAAGGAAAATGATACCATAAATAATTGACCAACATTTTTTTTTTAGGATGAAGCCCACATAGGTCTTAGACCTGTGCGTGTGTAATGAGTTGGATGATGGTGATTGATGAGTTGGACCTACAGTTTAAGGTGAGTTCCGAACCACCAGGAAGTGATTTTACAGCAGAGAACAGAGTATTTTTTGCTGGCCAATCTAATCGGTCACCGTTACAAACAGGTCCTACGAGAACGCAGCTTATCTCTGATTGAACAGATACCAGCTACGGCTCGCTATCACTTCCCTAATAATGATGATTAGCACAATTAGGAATTCAGAAATATAGTTATTTGTTTCAAACATAACAATGAAATAATAACAGGTGTTCCTGAAATTTTAGAACGTTTAAAACGAATTTTGAATAGACTCCTGGCATTAAATGTTGGTGAATCTACGTTCTTATCTCTTCAATCAATCAATAATTTTACTTTAAAAATCAAAAGGACATCATTAAAATCAAGGGAAGTAATAGAGGCGTTGGATGAACAGCAATGTTCATACAGAGAATATTATTACAACAAAAAATATGCAATAGAACCGTAAATAAATAAATGTTTAGATACTGGAGGTAGAAAAAAAGAATTCCGAAGAGAATTGGTGGAGACTGGAGAATAGGAAATAAGAAGGATGTGACAGAAAATGGAAACAGAATGGCTACTAAAGGAAAATAGTAACTAGGGTGGATTTTTTTCGTAACAAATGACGTGAAACTTTCATTATATCATTATACAAATTCTGGTCGTATAGAAATGTTCTCCATCCTATAAACAGTAGCTGTTTTCACAAACTTAGGCTGAGAATTTCCATGACCCGGATACCGGCTACATTTGAAATTAATAAGATCGTTATGTAACGCTTTGAAGGGTAAGTTTCTACTTATATCAAATAACCGGAATGCGGGATGAATGTTGCTCGGGGAATGTAGCCTACGCCTTTCTTCTTTGCACCGAACAACTGACGCTATGAGCTTCATGTTTCACCAGAATACATTTTCGTAAAATAAATTACAAGTTAAATGGAACACCTGAAGTCCCATTATTCATAGCAGCATGTGCTGCCTACTACAAGATACTAGTGCAGTTCTCATATACTGAAAACTTGGATGAGTGGATGGTTGAAGGGGGAAAGGGGGAAGGGTGAAAGGGAAAGAGAATACAATTGTGGATGTTAGAAAGAGAGGGTAGACGTATTATGGAGTGTGGGTTGAGATACTGCGCAGCTTTTTGGAGCAGCGGAGGTAAGAAAAATGAAGAAAGATTAATGTTCGTAATTAAAGACTGCGGCATACAGTAGAAAAATCTGTTCCACGATCGGAAATTCCGCACCACAATGTTATTGATTTACAGTAAAGAACTCCAATCCTCATGGCTCTTGTATATTCTATCACGAAAAGAATCACGTTAAATTCTGAATAGCTTTCAATGTAAATTAACCTATTTAAAATCAACTGACTGTTGTTTCAGATCACTTTTCAGTGTCACAAAGTGTAGTAATGTGATTAAATTGGAACAATGCAGATTTAAAACGAGTACAGTACCATTGTCCATCCAATCCCACACTGCTCTGTATTGATTAGAATCACTGATTAATTACTTTAGTTCAACTCATTGTGTTTTAATTTTTCTTTTTGCCTTTCTATGTAGGCTATTCAAACTAATGCAACCACATTCAACTAAGTTGATAATCAGCAATTGAATGAAGTAATAGAATATAAATTCCTCCCTAATTTATGAAATATACGGTCGAAAGTAGTTTCATCTACACATTACAGTAGATTGCTGAGAAACGCTCAAACACTGGAACACATCTTCCTTTACATTGTAAAGAAATAAAAGAACACATTACTTTCACAACTCGTGAATCTTGTTTTACCCAAAATAACAAACAAGTCAATAATCAGTTGACATATTTGCTCATTCTGTTCAACCAAAATATGTTTTACTAGTAATAAAATATATATCATTACTTGTTCTACAATAAACACTATTAAATCAAATATCATTGATTATCACGTGTGTGGAAAGCTGATAAAATGTGAGTGAGCTTCTTTGGAAAAAGCGCAGAAAATTTGTAGGGATTATAGAGGATTCATCCAAGTTATAATGTGCATATTGGACACAATCATGGTGAACTAATATGATATATAAATATACATGAATGTCAAGCTGCAGGGAATATATGAGTAAATGTTACAGGAATAGTGCCACAGATAATGAAGTCAATATTGAATTTCGAGTCTGAGAGAAGATTAGCTAGCTCGAAATAGACGAGAGAGATGGTTCCTAATAGAATTTATGCAGCTCAACGTTTCCATGACACCAACAATCGAGAAACAGCTCGAAGACAGCAATTTTTGAATGATCGGCAGCTTTCGTTCAGCCATGTTTATGCTGTACGTGGAAAGAATTATTCGGGAATAGCCGATAAATATTTATCGATACGAGAATAAATTCAGAGAATAGATTCTGGCGATCCAGTGCTGCTCCGGATATTGAGAGGAAGCTGAGTGTTGGTGGGAGTGAAAGAGTAACAGAGATGCGCTCATTCTCTTTCATTCTTCCCTTTACATTTCGCTCTTGCAACTCGCTGACGCACAGCTTGAGTGGAGGTCTACTGTCATGAAGAGACGTTTTTCTAGAATTTGATAACTGAACGCCACACAAAAAAATCGCTGCAGGCGTTAATAACGAGAACGATTCGTGATCCATTCGATCACTTCTGCAGGGTTCGTCTCTCACCTCCACCGTCGGTTTCTGTAGAAGTAGGTAACAGTGAAAAAATACGATGATGAAAAAATTGGGATGAAATATGGGAAATGAATAACAATAGAAATTCAGTGGGGACATGAAATTTTATGTTAGATTATCAAAAAAAGCAATTCGTGTGAAAATGATCAGTCAAATATAGTTGCAGTAGTGTGCAGTATTCAACATGAAACTGAATTATATGATTTGATTGATTACATAATTAAATAATAGAGGTTTTTGGAAGAGAGGCGTATGGTTGCAAAGATGCCCAGAGACAATGCTCAACGCAATAACGCAGTTAATAATAAATGATTGATAACTGAAAATTAAGCTGTACACATCGATTACATCAGATAGCTCCCTCAAAAGTTCCAATTATGATCACAAAAATATAAACATTAAAAGAATTAAAAGGTAGTTTAAAGTTAAATTAAAGAAAATAATTTCCAGTGCAATAAAGAAAAAAAATTATATATAATTTAAAAGTAGTTAAATAGATATAAAATAAGAAATTAATATTTGACTTTTACAATGAAATAAGAAGATAAATATTCACTTGAATGAATAAAGAGAAGTACGATTGAAATAGAAGTGATTTATTACTGTTACAAACATTCATATTCATAGTACCCCTATTAGCAATAGTACCAATAGCACCTATACGCATCTATAAAGTAACAATGCCAATATAACAAAAATAACAGTAATATGAAATGAAATGAAACTTTATTTCCACAGAAAAACAAATACAAATGTTTGATTAAATACAAAAAATAAAATAGTGGAATATCCCACAAAGACTTGAGTCTGAGCGTGGCATAGAGTTACAAAAAAAAATAAAATAGAACAAGACTTCCAGCTTCCTTGCCTAACGTTTTAAAAAAGCTGTTAAGGATAAGGATAATGAAAGATAAAGAGATGGAAAGGAAAAAACCAAAGAAAAAAGGAATGAAGTAGATAAGGGGAAAATGACTTAAATTTATGAGATTAAAGAATTGAATCTATTGAAATATTGCTGAATTGCTATTGGATCGCACCTATCCATCGATTAGATTTCTCAGTTGGAATTGTCATTCTGGCGTTTATTATATTATTTGGTGGTAAAATAATTAGTTTATGCTTTTGTAAATAAACTGTCTCGGTTAAATCTGTATTAAAAATTTCAATACCTTGATATCGGATGTTGTAGTTAATTTCCGTGTAGTGAAAAAGTTTCTGTTTTTAATTATGAAAGATACTAGAGTTTTGATGTATATCTGTTTTAATATTCTGTCTTTCAATGGGGATCCTCGTGAATTTACTCGAAGACAACTCACACAACTCAACAGGACTTACCACGAAATTCACAACAAACCAATAAATATAACAAAAGAACGTTTCAGAGCAGACGAAGTTTTTTCAGCGGAAAACGATTTTTTATGGCGAACAGTACCCAAATCTGCTGTAATTATGAGAACGAAAGGAAACAACAACCGTGTAATTCAGCTGCTGTTTTGCAGAAGGACCAACGTGTCATAAAGCGGCCATGAAGAGGCAAGGAAAAGGAAAGGACCGACTATAAGAATATGGAAAAAGTTCCCAAGAGATAATAAGTAGTAGAAACAGTGTTATGGTCTTGGGAATGGATGGGATAAGCGTTCTTAACGGCTTTATGGCTGTTGAAACGTATATGAAGAGGAGAAATCGTCTGGAGTATGACATTAGGTGATAGCGCAGAGCCTCTGGTCATTAAGGAACAAGAGCTGTGCTAGAAGTCGATATAGATACTTGGTTGCATTAGAAACTTTTCAGTGTTCACTGAGTTTCCTAGTGGAGCGACTACTATCGCAGCGTTTGATCAGCTGTTCAGCTCCTTGATAACTATCAGTATGAGTACTAGTTCAAGTAGCCATTCTATCTCCAAACATGGCCCCAGTTCAGGAAAGTACTCATGTGGAGAAGTTTAGTCATAAATATAATATGTGACATCCACCAAGTCTCTTGAGATACAGCTGCGTCATAATTCCTTTTAAGTACAAGTGTAAAAACACAACATATGATGTGCATACTGTGCAATACTTGTAAATGTTTATAAAATTTCAAATGAAACATAAATTTTATTATTTGCAGTACGTATTACTATCAGTAATATTTTTTATCAAATTTTAATATTATATATTTTAACAACCACTTCTAGAGTCATGGATATAAGTTTTTCTTACTTTAATTATGACATTATTGTTATATCAAGGAATTGACTAGGAATATTGAGTTTTAAAATTTCGGCCTAAGAATCTCTGAAATTGAGAACATTCCCCCCATTTTCCTCCTCTCAACCATATTCAGATATATCTCCTTCAGTGGACTGAACAGTTTTTTATATTTCAATTTACACTAGAATTAGATTGAAATTATGAATTTTAGCGTAATTTGCTTTTTCTATTCAATAAATTGTATTTTTCTTTTCATTTTTAACTCTAAAATTCTGTTAATTTTTCAATTGCAAAATTTCCTTTTAATTTGTATTATTTATCATCTTGAATGGCATGAACTTTAGCAAAATAAAGCTAATTAATTGCATAAATGCAAGTACCAATACTATTATTATGCATGACAACTATATGCACAAAAAAATCATAAGGAAAGCAATGATAAAAAACTTTAAACGACTGATTTTTGTCGATGTTACAAATAACCACATTGCCTCGATCTTGAACAGCACAAGTTTCGCTCAGGCTATGAATGAACATGAGTGGAGCATTTAGCATTTAGCAGGTGTTAACAGGCTCACAGTGTGATGTAAGGTACATGAAGCAGGAGGCCTGGCAAATCTCACACGCTATTATTAATGCATAGTCAACAACATGGCTGTCTTGTTGACATTATACAATATCAGGTCACATTTGAACCTGAAAGGTGAATTTATTGGCTTTATAAGATCGATAAAAAGTTCCAAGCCTAACAATTAACTAATAATCATTATAAATAGATGCAAGAAATGTATTTTTTATCAAAGGGCCAAAATTATAAACACAAAAAATATTTATGTCAACTTTACCCACGAGCTTCTATATCGTTTGACAGGATTTGTTTTGATAGACATCGCACAATTATTGTGCGATTGATGACAGAACGATACAATTTAATATATTAGTTGAGAAAACACTGCAACAATCGACGTTACCGCTGCAACCCTAGCGGCTATTCATATCAATGGTTGACATACGGTACATTCGAAGCGTCACCACACTAATGTCACTAAGCTATTCTGGAAAATACTAATACTTTTCCTTGTGGTACGACAAATAAATGTTCTTGTTTAGGTTTTGGGAAATTACACTATCAATTATTATTGTAATTCATTAATGTAATATAATATTACTATTTGTATCAGTTTCGCTGGAACCAAAAGATTCATATTTAACTTGCATGGTTCTATGTTAAATTACAAATAATCTAGTGTGAGTTAGGATCTATTTGATGGTTATTATCTTCCAAGACACAGAAAGTAAGGGAAAAAATTATAAAAACATCCATTTTAAAGTGTAGATATGTAGGACAAATGAGGGACTATAAATATACGCCAATTTTTTAGAGACTCTCCAATTAAAAAGCACTGGTTCAAGTGCTCTGGATCTTTTTCAAAATTGTCATTCCCTTTGGAGTGAAGAGTGTTGGGTGAGTGAGGTAAACTATTAGTAATAATAATATATTCGTACAGAAAATTTGTGTTTGGATTAACAGTAAGAAGAATGGACAATAGTCAGAGAAACGATAGAAACATTGAGAAAAAAGGAAAAAAGAGAAGAAAAAAAGAAAGAGAAGAGAGAGAAAATAAGGAAAGAGTGAGTGTGGGTGAAGAGTTGTGCTGATGTGACGAGTGGATTCCATTGGATGTGGTCTGAGGTATCAGGCGTCGAGTGTTCGTGCGAGCGCGATTTTCATTCCATTAGTGGAGTTCTAACGCTTCAACCCTTCCAACCCCGTCCAACCCAAGCAATCGCCCGCACTCACACCTCTAGACTACCACTCTACAACCCCCGCCCTACTCGCCCCTAACCTGCCAAAAGCAACGTTCTAAAACCTTTCGGCGCGCGGCCCAATTGCACGGGCACATCTCACAGTGGTTTTTTGCAGCACCTGCAACACCAACATCCATCCATTCGATCTGACGCTTGAACATTATCCCCTCCCCATTCACATGCCTATAATGCTTTGATAATTTTACGCTCTGACGTCTACATAATTATTGTTTTGTGTTCGTAGTGTGTGGCAAATCGAAAACGACATCAATACAAGCAGACTACCTTCACTGCTCTACTGTTGAAGTGAAGATGACCTTGAGACAGCTACAAGACTTTCTTTACATTGTGAATTTTCATATTTAGGGAGAAAGTAGAGAAAAAATGTTTTAAATGTTCAAATATCGATGTGAAAAACAAGGTTTATTATTTTCATTATAGAGTTTCACAGCATCAATCTTAAGTCTACTGATAAATCCTGATATGACAGAGCGAAAGATAAGAAGACACACACCACTGTAGCTGGGAACTTTTATTGGTTTGTTTGTTTCTAGTAACCGTTTGTACTTTTCTGAGAGTTCCGATCTATATTTTATATGGGGGTGGAAATGCATTTATGCAAATTTGTTCCAGACTCTCAATAACAAACAAATGGATGAAACCATCCTATCCTATAGAACCCGACTGGAACTTATCAGCATTAGTCCACTCAAAAGTGCTAGATATGACAGAAAAATAAATTGAATAGTTAAATGCGATAATCATCATTCCTGATAATGATTTCTCACTGAACAAGTCTGGCATAGTATGATTTGGAAGAGAATCACCTGCTATGAGTGAGAAGGATTGATAGGAAACCTAGAGAAATTCCAAGATGTGGGTGAACATCGTACATTGTTACTTCCTGTATGAGTGACAATATTTTGGTTGCTGTTTTTAAAGGTTTGATATAATTTACTGTACAATGTACTGTATAATTCCATCAATTCTGAGGGATAAATAATTAATTTACTTTTTGAATAACCCCAGGAACAAGCGAAATATCGAATACCGTCAAAGAATTAAAGATTCGTTTCAGCTTTAATTGACTGAAATTTATAGTTATTAGCTTATGATGTCCAAAATAGTTGCATTGAGCAGAAAGTTTCCCTTCTGTTTTTAGTTTGAGTCTATTAACCTATTTGCCCAAAATTTGGTTTAATAATTGATATTAATAGTTCTAACATGGAAAAAACATTTATTATTTTTTATATTCATCAACTACACACTCAATGTGGAATTTAGCAGCTTCTCTAAGAACAGGAATAAATCAGGATATCATAATTTAGTTTACATAAATATTCAATGCTCAAATTAAAAGGGTCTTCCGATCAACAATACAACTCAATACAAAACAATCATCTAATGCAACATATTGAACAAAAAATAGAGCAGATTGATCGTTGTTTGTGTGTTTAAACAATGTTATGCATTTGTTGAACATAATACATTATTAATAAAATATGAAAAATGAATATTACAATTCAAACTAATGATGATCAATTGTAGAACAGTTGTAGTTTTAACTGTCGTTTGTGCAATCATCCAAAATACTGCAAAACACGTCCTAAACAAAAATGAAAATTCATGAATTTCATTCCGCAAACGATGCAGAGTAGTAAATAGTAGCTGGGACGACAGACCAAGCGAATCGTCGTCGTATCATCATCATTCTGTTGAATTCGGGTCTGCGGTCGCGTCATGGCGAAATGTCACTTGCAAAGATAGCAGCGGACTCATAGCTACCTTCACTGCACTCAGCTCGGCACAAAACAAGAGTCTGGTAATTAATTTGCCGCGATGGAAGTAATTTTGAGGAGACATGAGAGGCGCACATACGCTCTCCCTGAAGTCCTCTCCTGGCATTTACTTCCGTCGAGGGACTTTTCGTAATGCACACCAGAAGCGGCAATGACACCTCTCTCTTTCCCTTTCTCTCTTCCCTTCATTCCCATTTTCAGTCCCAAAATAATAACGGGTTCAGCTCTAATGCGAAGAGCGCCATTTCAAGAAATCCACCAAACTACTGCTGCTGCTGCTGATTGCTGCTTTGCAGAGTCAACGCCCCTGGTTACTGGATGTGCTCACTATAGCTGCTTCAGTGTAGTCTGTACTCTTTAACTTCCACATTCTGCTTATTACTGGCAGGTTTAGACCACTCAGAACTGTTTGAATTCAATTATGCATGGAATTCGGCTAGGAATTATAATTGAAGAATATGTTGCTGTGTATAATGGAGTTGAGATTTGACGGAAGCAAAAGCTTATTGTGTTTTGAAGAATTATAAAAAAGAAATTTTATAATCCAACTTACATTTAGTTGAAACACGTTAATCTCTAGGAGTAACAAGTGACGATTTAGAAACATTTCTATTCAGAAACAAAATTATCAGCTTTTTGATAGGAATCAAATTCCAACTGAAATTCATCAGTCTTCAAATGAATTACAAGTAGTCTTCAAGTGAATTACAAATCAATTACAATATAAAAAGGAAAAATAGAACCTAAATTTGAGTATAGAACACGTGATGTGTTGCTACATGTGACTGACTATCTACATCTAGAAAAGTTTTAATTAAAAAAAGCAACATTGTTAACACATTGTAACTTTCTGATAGCAATCAATAATTCATAAGTAGTCTTCAAGAAAACAAAAAAATTACGAGCTTTCATCCTGATTATTCACTCCTTTCAGCGGACAAATTTGATCGAATCATACATTTTTGCTGGCAAATCCAATCGATCACCCTTACAAAGAGCGCCAAGGAGTTTCGTAGTTTATCTCTGATTGAACAGATACCTGCTACGGCACTCGGCTATCACTTCCCAGAAATTACATGATATCATTATTTTCCAATAAGTTCATCAGTTAGTCAATTTGATTGGATTCAATATTTTGTTGTTTATAGGACGTGTAAATGAGAAGTTAAAGTGAGAAGCATTAGGCCTACTATTGTATTGGAATGCATCAGTTGAGTAAAATGGGATTATACGCCAATGTTTTTGCAAAGTCCAACTTACCAATCAAGAATGTATATTATGTTGAGGCCTAAACGGGTTTAGTTATCGCTTTCCGATCATTTAGATCATCCAGAAATATGTTCCACTCACCTGAAACAAGAAAATACGATCAGTTAACTATCAGACAAATACTGTGAAAACAAACAAAGAATAGAATATTATAGACATGAAACGAAGAATGATACAGCATGTGTATTTTAAACGAGTTTCTCCACTTCATTATTTTACATATTGAAGGTGCTTATTCAATTACACAAATAGCAATTACACAAAGAATGCTGTAGGGTTGGTATTATCATATCCCAGCTCAGGAGAACAAAGTATTCATTTGATGAACAACCCAAAAAAGTTACACAATGTCATAATTTCTGTAAATATTTAGAAATATGGGAAATTAATTAATTTTGCAATTAGTCTAAAAGCTATAAAAGTGATAAATTAGAAAGGGCCATGAACAGAGCACCGTGTTCACAGTCATAGAAGAGCACTGCGGGCCAACTCTTTAACAAACTATTTGTTAGTTCAGAGGTTTAGACTGTGGGTTATTCGATCGTCGAAGGAATTGTGGCAACGTCGTAAAGGGGAACATAAGTGGAGAGAGAGAGAAAGAGAGAGAGGGCGTGTGTGTGTAGACGTGGACTAAATAGAAGAAGTAGAAGAAGAAGAAGACAAAAATAATAAGCATAGGAGGAATTCGAGTTATATTAGAGCGGGAGGGCGATGTGGGCTCCCACAGCGTTGCACCTGTCTTCTCAACTTCTTTCTGGGCCCTCTAAGTGATGAGAGAGATAGCATGTGTGATAATGAAGAAGAGAATGAATGGGGGTGAAAGAACCAAAAAAATATGTGCAGCACCACGATATCCGAGCTGATCTCCCTCACACTCTTTTAGTGGCTTAGTTTAGTAGACAGCAGGACAACAGTTCAGAAGATGGAATTCTGTAATCGTCTGCATAACTCCTTTTAACAAAATGAATGGCTGTGGTAAGAGGAAGAACAAAGGAACTTATTTATAATTCTTAAATTCAACACGTAGTAGTACTAGTAATAGTGAGATAGAAGTTTGAACAGTTCAATAGCACAATAAAAATTTGATAGAGGAATTTGTTAAAATGTCTAAAAGTTCTTGTAACCTCGTATGAATAAAGAACATGTAAAAACACATGAATATTGAATTTTGAACAAGCTTCAATGAGATTTACAGTTTGGCAGTAGGAAATATTATCCAAATTATACACAAATTAAGTTATAATTCGGTCGTTTTTACTACTACCACTCCCTAGATAATTAAGTTATTTAATGCTAGAAACGAATTCCTCTTTTCCAATGTTCTCAGCAATGGACAGGGGGTAACATCTTTTAAACTCAATTACCGATTGATAATTCCCATCATCATCATTATTAGTGTTTTGGCTCTCAATGCTTTCTAGATCTTTCCTGTAGACTCCCACCCGCAGGGTAGTGTATGAATATTTTAAATTAATTATGTTGTTCATACACAATCCTTATAACCGCATTTTACTCTAATAACGATGTTATTACGATAACATTATAAATTATAATATAAACTTAAAAAAACCACTTTTAAATGGAAATTAACTCACGTTATGGCGTGACGGCCGTTTCGCTCTGTTGTCTAGAGCATCGTCAGACGACCCACAGTACACTGACTTAAGGTATGAGTTTGAGGGTTATGTATGTTGGGATGGTGATGGGGTGGGGGGATGAGTAGGCGGGAGGTTTGAAATTGGGATTATTTTGTCAAATAGAGTATGTGAGAAGAAGTTAAGTTGATCATTTAAAATGTTGTCAGGTTCCTGCTTTGCAGGTTCCTGCTTTGCATGAACCTGACAACATTTTAAATGATCAACTTAACTTGTTCTCACATACTCTATTTGACAAAATAATCCCAATTTCAAACCTCCCGCCTACTCATCCCCCCACCCCATCACCATTCCAACATACATAACCCTCAAACTCATACCTTAAGTCAGTGTACTGTGGGTCGTCTGACGATGCAAAGCAGGAACCTGACAACATTTTAAATGATCAACTTAACTTCTTCTCACATACTCTATTTGACAAAATAATCCCAATTTCAAACCTCCCGCCTACTCATCCCCCCACCCCATCACCATCCCAACATACATAACCCTCAAACTCATACCTTAAGTCAGTGTACTGTGGGTCGTCTGACGATGCTCTAGACAACAGAGCGAAACGGCCGTCACGCCATAACGTGAGTTAATTTCCATTTAAAAGTGGTTTTTTTAAGTTTATATTACATATTAGTGGAAACAAGATGGATCTTCAACATCATTATAAATTATCTTTATTCACTTCATTCACTACGATGGAGGTTTAACGATATAACGTTACTAGCTAGATCCCTAGTGTTTATTGAAAATCATTGGAATTTCAATTTCTCTTTGTAGGAATTCGTTGCACTGAATCATCCAGTTGAATTGTACGAACTTATTTCCGGTGAACCTACTTAGAGAGCACACCTACCTCACATCCAGATTCGATTACTGTCGACAGTGTGAGAAAATATTTTCTGTATTCAGCAATAGAAAAACATTCATTTTCCGAGTCGGCAGAAAACGAGAATACGGCGAAAACGCAAGCTTCGAAAAGAGAGAATAAAAATGAAATATCTGTCGAGCAGAGAGATCGGTTGGGTGGGTGAAGAGTGGTTGGGTGGGGGGGGGGGGGGGGGTGACCGACCGCGGTTGGGTTCCGTTCCCAGCAATCAATTCGGGATTCGAGACTATCGGAGAAAAAGTTGAAAAGAGGAAATGAAATGCAAAAGCGGTTAGGGAGGGATCGTTGAGCGCGCGATGTCCGCCGTATTGGCCAATCATGGCCGCCAGCGTAAATTCAATTCTGCGGACCCTTCGGTCACCGGCACCGATGGTCGGACTCACCAACTACTGGGCTCGGCCACTGGCAGAGCCCAAGCCCAAGCCAACCCGACTGCCAAGAATTTGCTACTATCACTTGCTACTTGGCTCAGCTTTGACTGCAGCCGTCGCGCCCAAATCTTCCTGAATTATTCAGCGGACGCTTCTCATTTGGGTCTCATCCGAAACATGCACCTCAGCTCGATACTTCTTCCCTCCCAGACCGAAACTCTCGAGACCCGATCAGAAAGAAACCGGTACCAACTGTTAGAAGGCACATTCAACCACAAACCACAACCAATTTAGATACAAAAATATAATTTTCTTTGCACGAGTAATATACACTCTAATTTGAATACCGGTACCTGTTTACTTTTATTTTATTTATATAAAACTCTTTACACTATTTACTCATTATCTGTCGTACTAGTCACCTGGACTTACCGTTACGTTATTTTATAATCTTCTAAACTGGAATTTATTTACAAAAAACATGCGTTTCAATTTTGTACATCTCATAACGATCAGTTTACTGAGAAGGTTTGAATTTTTTGTAATAATGCGAAAATTCTGTTTTTTTTTCATCCATAGAAAAAGAAACCATCTTTCTACTATTCAGTTTCATACTGTCATACAGGTTTAATTGCACCAATTTACCACTTATAACCCTCATAAGAATTTGCAGTAACTACAAATATACAAGTAATAACAAAATTTGTTTGTAAATTATTATGCATGCCCCAGGAGAACTAGTCTTAATTAAATATACCTTTCATTGTAATAATGTTTCTATTTAAAAGATTGGAAAACGATTCCAAAAAACCTTAAGCTAGAAGAAGAATTTGTAGTATCGGAGAGGATGAATACAACATCGGAGAGAGAATGAGAGAGTTCAGTATTGTAGGAAGATCAAAGAAACATCTTTGGGAAAATAATTGATTCTACGTAACACAGTGGCTTATTCAAATAAAGAAGACATATTGTAGTTTTCTCCGATTGATGAAAATTTGCACACTATTCCTAATGAATTTTCTTTAAAAATGATTCCTAATTATATTAATTTAGGTTATTTCAAAGTAAAAAGTAAATTATTTTGTCATGCTATCGCTCACTTATATGTTCGTTCATGTTAACTGCCAACCCTATACGAATCCTGCAAAACGTCAAGCTTGAAAACTTGATCGGCAAACTTTCGATCGAAGCTAGAGATTGTCGTTGTAGTTCTTTTTTTCTGGAATGAAGATAAATCCGGTGTGTCGTGTCTAATGCATGACGCTTGTGTATCAAGAACGTTCCGCCGTTGTAAGGCACACTGCCGAGTAATGCCGAGAGACAAGACAAAGTACAGTAATTAAACACCGGAGCAGTATTCAAAGTTTAACAAGAGATGGTTGGCGGGGAGAGTGAGGGGCTTCTCGGCCGTTGCTTTGCTGTTGGGGAGGTAGGTTAATTCTCTGTTCAGTAGTGCTTGAGCACTCATTCTTGCTCCATTTTCTTCTTCTCGTTCTTCACTCTTATCAGCTCAAGCTCTCCTCACCACCTCTTTTTTCAGCTGTAGAGCAATCCATCCCTGATCCCACGTCTTTTCTCAGCACCAGCTGCCGTTTCTCTCTTATTTCCCACCCCTCTATTACTCATTCCCCACTGATCGAATTAGCCGGGACGACTTCTTATTCAGTCAAACAGGAGGAAAAGCTTCTAGTGCGTCTCAAGAAGAAAAGCTTCGATCGGTTTTCAATTTGGTTTCGGCTGAAATCCACTGTTCCGGCTGTCCCAGCACACTGACCGGCCATAATATATCCTAGTTCTTCCCATCTTCCATTGTGATACCAGCATAGCTCTTTCGTTCTCTCCAAGACCACTAAGAAATAAAAGAAAGTAGTACTTCAGCTTTCTCCACTACTAGGTAATAGAGTAAGTGCTCAACACAAGCTGAATGTTCTCTTCCACTGTAAAACTATTTGTTTGAGCACAGTCTTCAGAGCTGCAGAACAGGTGAACCTCGTGATCGTTTTGAGCTATCTTATTCTGTGCAATCTTTTTTTAACATCTTCCCCTACCACACGATATATCATGACACACGCCATAACTATCCAACAATTTTTTTTTTTTTTTTTTGTTCTTTCCAATGTTAGTTTATTTGAATTAGTAATCAAGACTGTGGTAATTTCTTAGTCAATGTTTCTCCAATTTTAATTTTAGTTTCGAGTAATTTCAATTTTAATTTTGTATTTAGTATTTTTAGTATTTAACAAAATACTATGTAATTAAAATTTTTAGTTTTAGTTTTTGATTATGATTGTACTTGAAAAATGTACAGGAAACAGTTTTGGGCTTGTAAGCCTGTTGTTTCCACTTTGTTTCTTAAATAAATAAACTTGATTTTATTTTAAATTGTATCCCAGCTTAGAAATTATCAAGATTATGAATCTGTTATTCAATGCTCGACATCCATCATTGATTTGTTTTAATATTTAATTCAGCTTTCCATTCGTAATACCATGAAAGTAGTATTTTTGAGAATACTGAATCACCTTACACTTAAAATATGGCTAATATCCATTTTTTTTAAATTAAGATTTGTTGGTAAAATGCAATACATAGATGGACTATTAACGCAAAGATTATTTCAAATATAAGAATGTGCTCAACATTTTATTCAGAATACAGGCTAAGATGGGATAGAATTTCACCCGTATATTAATAGAGCATTATAAATTATAATCAATGACAAGAAGGCTACCAATGATGTTTATGATAATTGATCACCAATTCTGTTTAATTTTGTTACTTAGCAAGTATTTGTAATTATTTGTCACGAGTGTTACTTTTGACTACTATTACCTTTCACGTCATTTACTGACTTTTCCAATTAATATAAAAATAGAAAGATTTTCACCTACTCAGTTGAAACGTTTTTAATTCGTCTTATAGTTTATCTGTATATCTATTAAATTCAATGTATACAATAAATGAGATCAGTCAAGTACATGTATTAAAATGTTATTAAAGTATACAAGGATAGCTTCCCTCTACTACAGTTTTGTAAACTATCATGATCTTGATAGACCATAATATTTCCAAATGCAAAACGAAATCTCGACTGCATAAACAAAACCATGGATTAAAAAATGCAGCGGAAGCTATTGTGTGGATATTATTCTCTGGACCAGGGAGAAAATGAGATACAACCTTTATTCAGGAGAAAAGGGGTTGACTTTTGAGCTCATTGATTCCAAGTCGATGATATCACCTCTATTTTTGCAGGTGTCTACTCGCTTTAATATCAGGGTTGTTTGCTTTTAATTTTAGATTATCAAGGGATAAAAACTGGATGAAGCTGACTGGGTATTTACAGGCTTATTCAAGTCTCTGCTGGATAAACATTACCTATTCAAGTGCCGTCCGCTGTAATGCAATTCAGAAAAAGTCTCCTAGTACTTTCCCCAGTCCACTCAAGTACAAACCTTTCAAAGGGAGACTATTGTTCTCTCGTTAATAACATAAAGAATATATGAATAGATTTTTCCATAACAAGCAGCCCTCATCTTGAATGGAATCTCAATATTTTGTCATAGAATTAATGAAAACCAACGTTGGAAGGGTATTCATACTTCATTTGAATCAATTTCATCAGTAATGCTACTTCAATTATTCTTTGAAAATAAATTATTGCATAATTCATGATAATCTGAACAATATGAAGAATGATGAAGCTGAACAATGATGATGAAGAGTGCAAAATTAATGCTTAGTTCTAGAATTTGGAGTTTTTGAAAAATTAATAATAACCATTGCTATTATTGTTTTTAGGGTAATAGTATTTTCTGAATTGAATTTACCTTTGGAACCTTTGGAAATGAATGGTGGGTTAACATCACTGTAAACATACATTTCCATTTCTATTTCTTCAAGTAACAGCTCTAAATCTCATTGCCCTTAAATATAAAAAAAATCTATATCAATTCGAACTCAGATTACTAGTTAACTGTGGAATTACTGTCGACTAAATTCTTTCATAATTCTTAATTCTCTACATTTATTCTCACATTTTGGGGCTGAACTTTGATTTGAATACATAACACACAGTACTATTATACATATTATCAATTTATAGAAAGATATTTTGAAATAAACGGACAAACGGACAGGTACTTTTCAAACTGTGAATGAATAAGAACCATCCTAAAATTAAGTTTTGCATTAAATTACAGTGAAAAATCACATCGGAAGTGCAACATAATTAGTAAAGTAATAATAAATTAAGTGCCTATAAATTACAGTAAATGCAGACCATAAATGTGAAAAGACACTCTAAATACCGCACACGAATAGTTGACACAATTGGAGGCTTATCAATGTCTACTGATAAAGACAGTACTAGTTTACTAGTAAGGGATAGTCCCTTTCAGACTCAATGTCTACAATGTTTACACACATGTTTTTACATGTTTACACAATGTTTTTACGATGTTTACAGACATTAAATTGAATTTCACTCAATTTTTCATCAATCTGTTGATAGCTACTACATCTAAAACCATCTAATTACAATCTTACACATTATTTTTGTGTTTTTGTGTTCAGAGAAAGAACTAACGATATTTGTTAAGTTGGTATATACTTTATAATCTAGCATCGACAAGGTAGGACAGTCTCATACTTTTTTCTACAGTTGTCTACCAGAGTTCTTCGAACAACCTAAGACAAGTAGAGGTTCTCCTAATTACATAAATAAGCAGAAAAACTTGGGAAGTAAACAAGGAAAGAAAATCTTGTCAGCTCAAATTCGGTAAGGAAATATTGTGTTATAGGATACTTTATACTTGGAGGCGAAAAAGTGGTGGAAGTTTCAAATTGGTGACAATTGGAGACAATTTGAGACAAGACGGCTTCTGTAGGAGCACAGCTGCTATGCACCTGTTGAAGGAATAATTCAGCTGAAGGAGTAGAGTGACGGCCAGACTTTTGGGAAGGATAGATGGGTGAGTGGAGGAGGAAGAACATGAAGAAGATAAGGAAGAAGTGAAGCATAAGAGAGGCAGGCTGTTGGAAGTCCCGGTAAGGGTCCTCTTACCACGTCTCGAGCCTATTATCCCTGTCGATCATATCGTTCCACAGGAGAAATCGCTGGCTTCCTTCTAGCTTAGCATCGTAGTATTACGCAGCGCAGTGCGCCTACTCTTCAGAATGAAGAGCAGATACATTTTTCTTTCCTCTAGGGACACGGAAACGACAAGGATAAACAGCGACTTCTTCACCTTCCAACATTTGCCTGATATTTTGGGCTAGAAAAATTCGGTACTTGAGACAAAAATCATGGAGCACAATCGTAATTCGTCTCCAAATCCTACACTAATGGCACTGTAGTTGAGAAAGTTTAGTGATGATTTATATATGATTTTAATTGATTAACAAAATACTCCAATGAAGAGTCAATCTTTTATATTGTTCCTCGACAATGTTAGTAAAAACATGATGCTTTGAAGGTGTTGTGTAATTTGAACATGATGAATAAAACGATCACATTGATGTCAATAATATAGTATTATTGTGATTTTCTAAAATCACATAACCTATTCACGGACAGACAAACTAAAACAAACGTTTGCGTGTGTGTGAGTGAAAAAGTGATGACTTATATCAGCTGTAGACCGCTCAATTAATTTCTACCAGTTCACACTGAGTTCAGTGTCACAGTTACCGGTTCACTTATATACTGCGCATTAATTGTATTTCTGTAGTTAATTGTGAATCGGTCTTGTTCGAAGATACACTCTCGCACGCGTATCGTGGTTTCCATCATCTCTCCTTTCCGGGAACAGAGTATAGGTTGAGATATTCTTGACATCATAAACATTCAGTAATTTTTTCAGTGTATTGAAAAATAAAAATTATTCCATCAAATACTTCATTGCATGATTACTGGATGGTATTTACTATTAATGGCATATTATTGTATTTTATACATAATAATTGTATGATTATTGAATGATATCATTTTATACACACCCATACACAAGTTTCAGAGACTCAGACGAGCTTTATCAGCAAGAAAAATATGACGTTGAAGACGTGAGATGATAGCAATTCTTTAGATGTTCATGTGATTTCTTGATGGCAGCAAGAACATTGTGGTTACACTCCATGTTAGTTAGTTCATTATTCACAATGTCCAATCTTTCTCAAGTGTCAATCTATAATTCTCAAAAAGTTTAGCATGGATTAAGAGCTCAGTTCACACATCTGTCAGGTACATTCAGAATTCATTTAGCTACAAAATCTTAATGTCTTGATATTCCGTTCAACTGTCAGGTAAATCCAAAATTCAATTGGCAAAAATTTTTAATGTCTTGATATTCTATTATTCTACGTTCTGAGTGTAATTAAACTGAACAACACACCAAACCTTCAATTTATTTTCTACAAAGCCATTTCTATATAATTTCCTGCAAGCTTGCTGCAATTTCAATTTTGATGTTATCGTGCAAATAAACCCATTGGCACTGTGTTATCTCAAAGGTGAATATCCTACGGAATCGGTAATGATTGAAAAAAGTCTAGTGTTTAATTTAAGCATGGGAAAAAGCGGCAGGCAAACGTAATGTTTCGCACGGTTTACATGAACGAGTTGAGCAGTGATAATAACACTAATTAGACAGAGTTTTCATCTAATAAACCGACAAATATTGCTAAGGCCGGGGAGCCGTTGGGAACCAGCGCCCGGGAAAGTAAACAATAGCAAGAGCTGAAACGCGCAGACGGCTTTTTAGTATGTGAGAAAAAACCTAGGCGAGGAGTTGAATGATACGAATACGAACACAGGGTGTGTGCTAAGGGTGTTGAAGGGGGGTCGTAGCATGGGGAGGGGGGTACTTTGACGAAGGCACGACAAGGAGAGGTGTCAGGCCGAAAGTTAGACAGTCACGTTTGCTCATTTGCTAACGACGTGCAAGACAAAGGCGTGCGTCAACAGACGCGCTAATTGTTCTAGTTTTGTCAGTCGTGCCAACACATTATGCCGCCCGAAAAACGGCAGCATCCCCCCCCCCCCCCCGGGCCCAACACTCAAAAAGGGTCAACACTCATTTGTAGCGAATTCATCTGCGCTGCTCAATGCCTAACTAAATCTGAAAATTGAATTCGAGCTTGAATCGCAGCCAAACTACAAACGTATTGTTTACAAATCCAAATTGTTTTCTTATGATGACGAGCTGCAATTGAATAATGAAATTAATTCTATTCAAATCAACTTTCGTCGCCAAACAGATGATCTCTGTGAAAAATCACCAATGTTTGTGTTTGTGTAACTGCATTTGGCTCATATAGTACGTGTTTGCTATACGATTCAATGTCAATTCTATTATAAATTGGATTATTAAAGAAAAATTAAAATTCTTATCATATTGAATTTATATCACATCGAAATAACATATAGAAAAAAATCATTGATATCTATTCATTATTGTATATGATGATTATTTATTCTCTGAATTAATGCAATATGATATAAAAAATAAATATTATCTAAAATATATTAAAATATAGGCTTAATTCTAATGATGCTGGAGAAAAACATACTATAATCTAAAAAATAAACAGTAGAAAGCTGACAAAACAGAAGAAACGCATATAAAATATTGTACTATCAATACAAAAGTGATACATAGGAAAATGTAGGAATGTTAACTGCCTAAACGTGGTGAAAAATAATTATTGGTATTGTTCATGTTTCAAATGTGATTATGATTATTAGCAACACAAAGAAAACTTAGGCTACTTGAATTGAAAATCTACAATTTGAAATTAATTAGTGAAAATGTTAATGAAATTTTCAATTCGATTACATTCAATCTTTATTGATAATTTAAGCCTAATATTAATAATTTTCATCAGACAAAAGCTAAGTAATGATATTTGAAGGTTCGTTCAAATCCTCGTTCAAAAAAGTTTATATTGTTTCAAATATTGCATTTTCAAATGAATATTTTAAAAAATGTTTCTGTTATCTTCGACAAAAATCCGGTGAGATTTGAGAGATTAAATAAGTTCTAAGACAATCCTATAAAATATATGCATTGCGAGAAGGTTTCAATTGAGTTGAGTGTTTTCAGAACGGCTTTTTGTTGGGAAACGAGGAGGCATCCGACACCCAAGCGAAGCGTAGACAAAAGCGCCGGGGTGGACAGTTGCGCGACAAATCGTTGCCTATTCACAGTCATGCGTGGCTGGTCAAGATACGCTATTCTGAAACATGTCGCCCACCACAAATGTGGGCCCAACAACCCCTGAAAAGAAACAGATGGGGACTTTCGCAATTACCTCTACAAGAAGTTTTTCCAACGGTGAAAAAGATTTATATTCACATAAAACGTGGCCAATTATATGATATGTTTACTCGCCCAGACATGATATGATCAATAAGCTACAATTTTTTTACTTGCGACAGCTATCTAGTACTGCGACTAATGAACAGTTTATATTTAAACTAATTTACTGAAGACTCTTAGCCGATTCTCCTAGGAGCTCCTAACTCGTTTCTATTTTTTCACTTTTAGAAGGAGCAAGACACCTTCATTCCTAAATTACAAAGCATGTATTTGCCTGAGACAATCATCACATGAAACCTGAATATATTTGGATTTCAAAAAATCAATTACTAATGGGCGATGCCAGCAAAACTATTATTTGCTAGCAACGAGTAAAATAACAAGAGTACTGTAGTTGAATAACGTCAAATGAATGTTTCGAGTGATGACTGCATCACTAAAAACAAATAGCCAAGATTAATATAAGGATAAGAAATTATAGATGTGAGAAAAAATTTAATGTGTACACTACATTCGAAAAATATTCATTGGCTAAATCCATCATCTAATTTCTCTATCTTTGTGATGACTAATGAATAATAAGACGAAATTGTCACAACCACATTTATTAAAACTTCGAGAAACTAGTTTCGGTTGTTACACCATTATCAATCTCAATCAAACTCTCACAATCAAGTTTGATTGAGATTGATAATGGTGTAACAACCGAAACTAGTTTCTCGAAGTTTTAATAAATGTGGTTGTGACAATTTCGTCTTATTATTCATTATGGATACCTTCCACAATATCACCTTCGCCAGAACAGGTGAAGTTATATTTCAAACTTAAACTGAAGTTTGGTTTAGCAGAGAGGAATATATTTTTCAATAGACAGTGCCTTAAATTGGGATTAGTACCAAAGTTTGTTTCAATAAAAATCCAATAACAAGTCCATAATTGCGCAAAAAAGTATTGAACAAGCACAAAAATTTTGGATAAAGAAGGAAATTAGCTGGTGGTAGAAGGGATAGCTTATCGTTCTACATTTTCATCTTACATTCGCAGCTGACGAAAAAACTACACAAAATTGAATGGGATTTTTTAGACTATAAGTGCAGGGACGAAATCTATAAGAAATTGAAAGAAAAAACCGTTACACAGAACTTGAGTTTGATTGAGATTGATAATGGTGTAACAACCGAAACTAGTTTCTCGAAGTTTTAATAAATGTGGTTGTGACAATTTCGTCTTATTATTCATTATGGATACCTTCCACAATATCACCTTCGCCATTACTAAGAAAGTTGATGACTAATTTTCTAGTTAAGTTATCCAATAACATTTAACAATAATTTATCACTCATGTATGAGGGTTGTCTATGCCAAGAGCCTGTTGCCATTTCAACTATACTATTTTTGGAATTTGTGGACAGTTGTCTTCTGCCAAAATTATCAAATTCTCAAACGTCATAAGTAAATGGTATCTAGCCGATTTTCATGATTATTTGAATGTATTGTTTATGTAGCACTGTTGTAAATAATATTCAATCAGAATTTATTGAGTTCCCAAGAATTTTCATGATTTCTTGCTACAAAATGCACATCCTTGTGCGTCAGTTATTATTCACGTAAAATCAAGTATAATTTTATGATCATCGAAGAATGTTATAGCCTAATATGTATATTATTCTACTATTATTTAAACATAATTCTGGCAAAACTCTTACATCTTGTTTCTATAAGTAATCAAGGTCGAAATTATTACGCTCAACTTTCACTACAGTCAGAACTACTCAATTATGACTTATCGCAATATTATAATCTCTAAATACCTCCGACATTGTTTTTCAACTTCATAAGATAAACGGTTTTTGCCAATAAATAATAACTCTGAGTAGAATAATGCATTTCTAGTGAGCAGCAGCATAGCATATAAAACAAATTACATTCAACTTGATAGCTCAATCGACGAGTATAACTGATTGCTTTTAGAGTGCTTGAACCAGAACGAAGACATCGAAATGTCAGATATAATGGTGTATAGACAGCTTGCCAAAGGTTTGTACCTCTATGTTCACTACAACAATATTGAATAGCCGGTTCTCGGTTATTCTATTTTATGAATAGTATAATATAGTTAGTTGATTAACTATCAGGCATTATTCAAGTCCAGTGTTCCTGTTGCACTTATAAAGTGCATAGCAGCAAAGGGTTGTAGCAGGTTAAAATAATTTTCTTGGAACAAGTAAATGTTACAGACGAGTTATGAGGTCACGGACTGTAATGTATTAAAATTACGTCTATATGGATCGTGGTTGATTGAGTAGTCGACATTTTACACGCCTTCAAATAACCTAATTGTCTCATGCATTTATCCTTCTCATGACCATAGATCTTTAAGAACTTCAAGGGTAAATAGGTAGAATTCATGATCCAATGCAAAAAGGCTTATTACACAATCATTTCCAATGAATTCTTCCAAGATTAAATAGTGCCTACAATAATAAAAATGTGATTTTTATGAGTGGAACTCAAATCAAATTCAAATTGTTGGGTAGCAAACAGGATGGGCAATGTTGAAATTTGGGGAAAGTCATGAGATAAGGATTACGATGAAGATTAAATAAATAGCTCAATTTATGTAATGCAATAGACTCTTATGGTACATTAGAAATTCAAAAAATGCATCTCTATGACGAGTCTATGTGATTATCTATGATTGTTGAAAGAAATACCACAAAAATACTTCCAGAGAACTAAAAAATTCTCCTCGATTGAGTTCCACTTTTTAACATCATAGCCGGTTCAAACTCAAGTCTATAATAATCAGCCAAATGAAATTCATCAATTTCATTCCTAATGCGGATCCGCTTTGAGTTCGTGAAACATTTTTAATTTCATCCATTTTTAATAATTATAATACAACTCCACAAGATTCGTGAGCATGACATACTCATATGGATAGTTATTGTAAAAAAATAATAAATAAACATGAATAACAGATGAAGCCATAGGCGCTGTAGCGTTGGTTAGAGCGCCAACTTCAAACAAACAACAAACAACAAATAATACGTACAACAATCTTTTAGTGAAAAATAAAAAAAGGATCACTAACATAAAAAATAAATACAAACTACTGCCACTAAAAGATGAAAAGAAATACAAAATAATTAATTCCTACATAGGCATTACTGCCTGTGCGCGGGAATGAGTTTACAGGAAGGTCATACATGATCAATAATACACAACTCATTGGAGTTATGAAATGAAACTCTAACTGCCATTCCCGCTGTTGTGGATTCGATTCCCGCCTGATTCCAGCCTGGCATTTTTGTATCATCGTGCACCTATCCATGCACAACATGACTCATGAGGACATCACAAAAATCTTTATTCCATTCCTACACGTGCTCCAAAAATCATAATGACAAATTTACGAAATTCATCCCCCCAAAAGCAAATCCTGAACGTGGGTATGTAATACAAAAAAATTTCAGTAGATTCGAAATGTAGGAAAGTAACGATGCGCAACATATTGGACAGGGATGATTCTAGTTAGAAGTAGTGGAGAAAGAGTAGGTGAACTAGTAGTAGCCTTTGGGCTGTCGAATAATGCAGATGTCCGGCACCAGATGAGACCGTCAGGGGACGCGACCAGGGTTAGGTCTCCGAAATGCTCAACTCTTTGGAGGCGAGTCACGGAGGATCCTTCTGACAGGGCAATCATCCCCTGGCCGACTGCCAGCATACACTCACCCCCCTCTCTCTGACCACCACCCTAACGATATTCCTTCCGCTCCAATATGTCTCTCTCTCATGTTTGCTTTTTCTCTAGCCAAGGATACAACGTCCCCGTTCTAGAATTTCTCTCGATTCCCGCTTCGAGTCAGCTGCTGTTCTGTGCAAGTCGCCTCCCGCCTTCTTAATGCGGCGGATCCGCTTTGAGTAGCATCGCTCTTGCTTGCACCAGCATTTCTTCGATATTTTTTCCCTTGGAGGCCTGCGAGACGGAAAGCATCCAGCATAACGTCAAATTTAATATTTCATTCCACTCTACATGACATACACAAATTGAATACGTAGGAAATATTTTAAAATGAACGATATAATGCTAAAGCTGTGTGTAGTCTATGTGGAAGTGGAAAATTGATTGACATAAAACTGAATATTTGATTAGCTTTTTTTCTTAAAGATTACGTCTTGAAGATTCTGGGTATGGAGTATGAGACAAATTAAATCAAAAATTATTCACACGATATTACCATTCTTCAACACTTGCTACCATAATAAATTAAAATCAAAATATTTGAAGTGAGGTTCAATTTTTAACTTGAAATAAATCTTTTACACAATAAAAAGCTTTATCAACCAGATATTTTTGTAGTATTTTTCAGTAGTATTGGAGTATTGAAGGCTGTTATCTTATATGTGATATTATTATATTAATATATGCGGAAGTGAAGAACTTAATTGACCCAAAACTCCCAAAAGTGAATATTTGTCAAGTGTATTTGTACCGTATGCATATAGCCTATGCAGAAGAGGAGGACTCAATTCAATAGAATATTCCATTGAAAATGATCAATCAGGTGATAATTTTTTTTTTTTTGGAGGATGAAGCCCACATAGGTCTGAGACCTGTGCGTGGGTAATGAGTTGGATGATGGTGATTGATGAGTTGGACCTACAGTTTTTTAGGTGGGTTCCGAACCACCGGGAAGTGATTTTACAGCAGAGAACAGTGTCTTTTTTGCTGGCCAATCTAATCGGTCACCGTTACGAACAGGACCTACGAGAACGCAGCTTATCTCTCTGATTGAACAGATACCTGCTACGGCTCGCGGCTATTACTTCCCTGTTTATTTAATTTGTTTTGTCCGACACATTTTTGAGAACAAAGGTCAAGGCCTTTTTCACACGAGCCCACTTCGTGGCATCCTTACTTCAAGGGAAACTTAAAAAGAACTTTCTTTCCAAGTATTCCTTGAGTAAAGGAAGCCTAAAGATAAAGTAAAGGAAAGTTATAGCAGAGTGCCGTAGCAGGTATCTGTTCAATCAGAGAAAAGCTACGAAACTCCTACGCGCTCTTGGTAAGGGTTACCGATTGGATTGGCCAGCAAAAAAGACTCTTTTTGCTGTAAAATCAATTCCCGGTGGTTCGGAGCCCAACTAAAACTATAGGTCCAACTCATGAATCACCATCATCCAATTCATTACCCACGCACAGGTCTCAGACCTATGTGGGCTTCATCCTCCGAAAAAAGAAAAAGAAAAAGATGGAAGATAGATGGCTAAAAAGAATCTGACTAGTTGAGAGCGGTATCATAAATTTTCTTTTATTCTTAAAATTACAATGCAATTAAAAAATGTTATGCAAACAAATGTGAAAACTAACCACCACCACAACACTGTAAAAAAGACTGTACTTCAAAAGACAGATGATGAAAGGAAACGGTTAGTCAGAACACAATATTACATTGAGAAAAATTGTAACATGTACGCTCTGCTCAGATTCAATAATACAGGATTTTAGCATTATAACATAAATCGTTATTACATTCAGCAGTCGATGGAATGTTTTCACGCAAACATATCAATACAATTTTCTAACCAATAAACTTTTTATGTCAACATTCTTTCATCGATCGTTCTTTGCAATGATTTATTTCCAGCCACAAGACGGTTCATTGCATGGAATGTTTGTCACCGTATTTTACGATGGCTGCCGTCATTGGCAAAGGAAAGGGATGAGAAACAGCTGTAGCAAGAAACCTGAATGAATTCAATGACTCATTACCTTGACGAAGGAGTGAGATATAGACTACCAAAAAGGGAAGAAAACGGGAAAACGGAGAAAACTGAATAACCAGAATCGTAATAAAGTTTGCAGTAAATCCGACTTTTCATGTCCCATTTTCTTTAGCTACGTAACCATCATATATTCAGCTTGCACGAACATGAACGTCTCTTATTTCTTCATCTTTGTCCAAACACCAGGTCACACAACAAGCTAATGAGATTATATTATAAACCCTGCTTTTGCTATATACTATTCAATTGGAAACGTCATAGCGCAAGCTCAAATATTGTGTAGCACAACAAAAATATTGTATATTTTCATGGAAGATCATAATAGGCTACATCAGTTTGTTTTGGATCTATTTTGGGGATGAATGATCATTATTTCTTAACTTACTACTACAAATAATATTTTAGACAAGAAATATATAAGCTAATCAAGTTGGACAAGTACATTCATAACTATTTATGACAGTTTAACGAATTCAACAATATAATTGCAACAATTTATTATAGTTTATTTTAAATAATTAACCTTGAAACATTGATAAGTTTTTGTTTTTTAAGCATATTTTTCGGAAAGTTAGAGACGATGTAATTACAGATATCTTTTATTGGAGTAAGGTTGATCGTTTGATTCTCTTTCTAAGATTAAATTAACAAATGATTCTCAAATTTGATGATAAAAAGAAAAATTGTTCAATTATACTAATTTAGTATCAGTTTATTGGATCTACATAAGATAAGAAAATAATCTAAAATCGGACATTTTTTATACATCATTGATAATCAGATTTCGAGTAGCCTATATATTTTTTTAATTCTCTTCAAAAAACTATGGTCTAAATTTTGTATGCCCAACATAATAAAGATTGAAACATTATAAAGATTAAAATCTTTATACAATGTTCGGAATATCATGAACTCTATAGCAATGGGAAAAATAATATTTCATTTCTATAAAATAGTAATGCTATACGCATAATATCAGTTACCGATCCACCAATCAAAATTAAAATATAGTAATTTTTCGAAATTACAGAAAATTATGTTTTGGAAAAGTGAGATTAAAAATTACTTCTTTTTTATGGGAACAACTGTCATTTACCGATGCGCTCGAGCATGGCGATGGCCCGGGCAGAACAGGATGAGCCAGCGGTCAGCGCGAAATGATGAGAGAAGTATATTGATGAGAGTGATTTACATACAAGAGTGAGTGGGTGTAGTGTGGGTAAAACGTCATTACAATTGCTTGCATACATTAATAAGTAATTTTCTCGATACTCACAGCAGCGCAACGTTGTTCATCCAGTTCAATTCTGTAATGAAATGGTCTCCGCTGATGTTGATGTTGGCTAAAGCATTACGATGATTGCCATGATGACGATGATGATGGGAACCACAATGGTGATGATAACACAATGTCCTCGTGGCATGACGTCATGAATATAGAGACCAGAATTCTATCTAAGTTGCTCGAAAGCGCAACATTTACATCCCAAAATAAGTACGTCAATAGGAAGCTGGATTATTTAGAGGAAAAGTTCCTAAATATTCAATTTGATTGCGACAGTTTGTATCCTTTTATTAGTTTCTCCTTGATTTATTCTCCTCTACCTTGTTCGAGTAGTTTGTACATGTAATTTGCATACTAAGCTGTGTCTTTTGAATAGTTGTTTCAGCTGTGTCTAATAGAATAACCAAATTTGTTTGTAGAGTTCAGAATTAACAATGAACTTCCATGATAAAATTATTGTATAATGTTGAAATGCCGATTTCAATTTTTAATTGGATCATGGGGTCGTCGTTTCGTTGCCTCAACTGCCACAAATTACTGCAAGTTCAAATTGAATAAAAAACATTTAAACAATACAAAAATTCTCTATCCCCCTCAAGTATTGTTGGTCATGAATAAAGAGTATTGATAACATTACTGAATGATAATAAGTAATGTACTTTACTTCACTACCCTAGTACTGAGGAATAGTACTTACTACTAGCTACTTTGACTTCAAGTACTGTCCAGACAAGTACTCAAATATTGAAAGTGAAATATACAATTCTTAAACTTTTTTCAAACCAAGCCTACCGTATGTCATAACCATAGGATGATAAGTTGATTTTGATAACTATAGAAGATACTACAACCTTTTATTATGTAGCCTACACAACTATTAATAGACGATAACTTGATTTTAATAGCTATACATCATACTTCAAACCCTTCTCTTGAAGTGGCCTATAGTATGACTTGACATTAAATTTAGACTTGATCAAAGTTATCAAACTATAAAACATACTTAGAATGATGATCATTTCTGTCATGGTCATCAAGATGGTATGAATCCCATTAAGATGTATGATTAATTTGGAAGTGGTAAATTAAAAGTGACGTTCCAGATTCCAGAGTATGAAATAGATGTTGAGAGTATGATCTAAGTCAGAAGCCACCAGGATGAATAATAGAAGGATGGGAAAAAGATAAATATAAGAATAATCATCAGACATAAGTTCTGCATAAAATCAAAGGAAGCGAGTGTATATCAAACAGCTACATACGTTTTACTTTGCCTGGAGTCAGAGCAAGAAAACTGACTGAAATCTACAAATTTGAGCCAAAGAATCTAATGGGAAGCCTGGCATGCATTTAAGCGAATAAAGGCGAGTTTTAATGAGCTCTGAAAAGAATTAGACCGTTATAAAGGAAGCTGAGAAATGAAAATAGCCCCACTTTGCTGGCATCGCACTGTTTCTTTTCTTCCTATTCGAATTTGTGTCACGTATGCACTGACATACTTTTAAAGCGTGCTTCCAGAATTATTCGATACATTTTGCTGAGCCACGGGGTTGAAAGAATACGTGACACTATGCATTACATAGAAGGTGCTAAATATATATCGTGTGCTGCATCAGGTAATAAGATTCTCTTTTTAATAAAAAGTTGCGTTGTTTAAAGTGTTATTGATGTTGAGTCTACGGAAATGTTGTTTTCTGCAGAATAATAATCATGGACCGAATTTGAATAGAAAATTTCATTAAGCCCCGTTTCCACTCAAACAAATTTTGCTGCAAAAATGTTGCAAACAATTCTGATGCAAGTGGAAACGCTCAACATTTGTGCAACAAAATTAGTTGAAAACCGATTCCTGGAGCAACTTTGCCTGAAACGTTTTGCGCGCACGCGCAATGACAGCACAACGTTGACAAGTTCTAGCTAAGCCACGGCGGACTGTCTGTGGAGTTGTCATTAACTCATTATCTACACTTCTACAGCAATGAGCTCTCTTATCTTTCATTATTCAGAACAAAAGTAAAAAAAAAACATTAAATTTGAGATAGTTGATTTTTTTAAATCTTGCAACGTCCTAATAGTTCTGCTGATTTCATACTAGCTCCAAGTTTTTCTTGTACCATGAAATTTAAGGTTTCTATAGAGTTCTAAAAGCTATTTTAAAGCTGTATAAATTGATGAAGTTTCTTTGGAAATGTTGCAGAGTGGAAACTGTGGGTTTTTCAGGCAGCTTGTTTGCAACAATGTTGCAAACCTAGTTTGAGTCCAAACAAGGCTTTTATAAAGGTATTGAGGGGAAATTTTGAAAATTTTAATCTAGATAACATAAAATACTTTTCATGACAGATTCCACAGGTTTCCAGTTTCCTTCAAAATGCTGTATTATTCATTTCATTTATTTACACACAGTTTCCAAAATACAATAATACAACATATCGATACAATACAAAATGGGAAAAAGTGGTTAGGTAACCTCATTGAAAAATCGTGTTGAGGCACCATTATATTTAATAACATAAAGGGATTTACAGCCGAATACTATTTATATATATTTTTTTAAATTTTATCAGCTCATGTCTTATTCTATTGGAAAACATGATTGAGATATGAAAATCCTGATTCTAACCTTTTAGTCATATTTGCAGATAAAAACAAGAATTTAAAGGTGCACATGGTAATTCGAGTTCAATATGGTATGTAGCATACAGCATCAAATGACGGAAACTCAAAATATGTACCACATCACAGTAATGAATGCACCAGGTCCTAGTAAATTGAGAAGACAGGTAGGAAGGCAGGTAGATTAGGAGGTAGGAAGACAGGTAGGAAGAGGACGTGTAAGCGGATCCAGAATGCGGAATATCTTGTCTGGACCTCAATTATATCCCTCACGGGGAAGATGTATGTATATGCACGTGTTTCACATGCATGCCTTCTGCAACGTGTATATGCAATGTAGTCATGCATAATGCAGTTATGGTATAATGCGATGCCGCCCCAATGGATGCCGTCTAAGATTGCCGTATTGAGATCCCCAGCTCCCTCAAACCAACCCTTTCACTTGGCCGTATTACAGATGTAGTTCACGTTCCGAGTCACACTATTCAAGATAAATCTATTTTCACTCTTCAAAAAGAAGCTCGAACTGTAATAATGCTATTTCCAACAATTATTGGTAGAAATATGATAGGTATAGGCTGTGAGAATGGGGAAAAACGCCCACTCACTGAGTTCAAAGATGAAACGAACTGCTGAGTATTCATGAGTTTTTCCTAAAAAAATGTATATTGGTTGAATAATAATTGTTACCCTTTGGTAGCACTTTGTAATCCTTTCGTAGTTTTCAACCAGACTGGCAGCGAGCCGTGCCAGGAATCTGTTGAGTCAGATAAGATAAGACATCTTTCTGTTAAGCGTGACCGTTTGATTTGGCTAGCAAAAATGACTCAACTGTATACTGTAAAATCACTTCCCGGAGGTTACAAACCCATGTAAAACTGGAGGCCCAGCTTTAGATCATCATGATACAAGAAGCCGAGGAGATTATCACTTGGTGAGTCACAATAGTAGCTTATTCAAACAAAAACCTAGTTATATTGTTAGGAAATTCTACAACAAGCTACCGCAGTCTTTAAAGAGTCTTATGTCGGCTTTCTCCTCCAAAAAAATTATTCTTGAACTTTATTCGAATACCATTTAATTACTGTATAATTAATTCCGGATTTTATATTCTAAAAAGGATGTCAAAACGTTGCGAATTAAAAAAAAAATATTTTGATAGGTTAATGAAAGGAATATATTGTATAATGGAAATTATTTCTAATCTTACCAAGACTAATCGCCATTTGACAGAACAGCAAGAGAAGACCAATGCACTCACCTGGAAAAATAAATTTTTATTAGAAAAACTTCAATTCAATAACTAATAATTTTTTACGTAGTTTTATTCAAGCTCTGCTTAGGTCTTTACAAACCCTACTTTCTAGCTGGAAAAACTCACTTTTTAACTGGAAACCCATAATAAAACTCATTGTATTCCTACTGGTAGGAATCAAGGGGCCAAACGTTAGTAACTTTCACAGTATAGCAGACGTTCATAATATGTATTGAATTTGAATAATTTAAAAAAATATATTTTTTAATTATCTGCTAGCTCAGCAGTTCTCAACTTTGGAACAAAACTGAGGTAAGTCCTCAAACTATCAGAACACCATAAAAAAAGATAACAAATTCGAAATAAACCAAAAAATGATCTGCTTTAAAAAAAATAATTTTTAAGAAATCAATTCAATGTTCATAGTGGATATAAGTTTAAAAATCGTCATTCAACCCTGACACCGACATTCTAAATCAACTGAAACAAAAACCAAAAATCTCATTAATATACTGAAGTATTTAGAACATACTGACTAGATTCGTTGCTCTATCAACAGTTTGGAACATTTGGCAATTATTTCTTTTGGTTTTTCTAACTCTAAGAATTATCTAATCTTAATTAGAAAAACAAGGCCTAATTTCAAAACCTGAAGGAGTTTGGTGTGCGATTAAACGATCAATTTTTCCGTTCACGTAAATTGAGACGGAGCCGGCTTGGTGTGAAATTCACCGCTTAATGCACATTACACATAACAGTAGTTTGGTGTTAGACCGGGTAGTGGAGGCCTAAAATCAACTGCAACAGCTGCTGCTTCACGGATAATTGTGTGTGCGCGCTGGTGTGAGTGCGTGGGCGGCACAAATTTCCATCTAGGTGCGTGAAGTAACCTACTACGACCATGCAACGCTAGAAATGTTCAGTTTAACACTCGAGGTTTGCAAATGTGTTTGTAACATTGATTTCCTGTCTACATGATGGTGAATAACGCACTGAATTTAAAATTAATAATTCCTACGTCATTCCTGAGCTATACATTCAATGAATTTTCATTTACATCAGTCACTTAAAATTTGGAAGTGATAGCCGTGAGCCGTAGCAGGTATCTGTTCAATCAGATAGAGATAAGCTGCGTACTCCTGGGTCCAGTTTCTAACGGTGACCGATTAGATTGGTCAGCAAAAAAGAAACTGTTTTCTGCTGTAAATTCACTTCCCGGTGGTTCGGAACCCACCTAAAACTGTAGGTCCAACTCATCAACCAACATCATTCAATTCATTACCACGCACAGGTCTAAGACCTATGTGGGCTTCATCCTCAAAAAAAAAAATCAACCCTAGAGATGGTATACTATTTTCCAGCCAGACATTAACCTGCAGCAAGGTATCAATCTATAAACATTTATTTTGAATAGAAAAAAGTGAAAGTAAATAACAATATCAAATCCAATTCATTCAATTGAACAATTTCACAACTTATACAATAATGCGGAAAATGACGGGATTTTAAAAATGTAAATAGTTTAATAAGACTTCTTCACATTGTAGCCCTGAAAATTATAATATATCAAGATGACCAAATGTATAACTCAAAACGTTTGAAAGAATAATATTCTAGGTAGATCTAAAAATTCATTTCTAAATTCGAAGAATTAAAATCAGCATTGGTGAATTACGAATGATACAATTCATGGCACTGAAAGTAATTAGAATTCATTTTTTCAATTCGGTTAGTTTTGATTTGGTAGACTAATGTAATTATAGAGACAATTTCCTTCTTGAACTAATTTCTAGAAGAAAGACTCAACATTGATCTTCAGTAATATAATAAGGTATGATAACACAGTCGCACAGTACCAAATTAATCTCTCCAGAAGACAGGAATGTTTATAACTGATTGATGCATTAGGGAAACATGAAGAGGTTGTTGTGAATCTATTGAGGGTATAGTGCGCATCTTAAATTTTGCCAAATCCCACTTTGATGTCACTGAGACAGACAGTAATAGTGACCCACACGAACATAACCGTAGAGTCCCTACTCTAATGAGGAGCAGAAGATTTGTGTTAGTTTACACTGTTTCCTATGCTACACTCACCCATACTGGGCGAATCGAATCAAAAGGGCGCTGAGCTCACAACACCTAAAGAGATAGAATTTCACGACTGGTAATATAACTGGGACAGGGACTGTAGGCATCACGACGTTACAGCAATAACAGCTATTCGCCCTTGCAACGATCTTGTTCCGCACTCGGCTGTCCTTTGACGCTCAATTAGCTCGTTCAGTGAAAGGAACTATGTGCTCTTGCACTTTTAGTAATTGCTCAAACAGTCCAGTCCCTTGGAGTGCGGTGTCGATGCTGAAATGTGGTATCGCAATGAATCCCACATAGAACTCTTCATTTTCGGTCACGTGGTCCCTTTAGTATCAGCCAACAGCTGAGAGTATTGAATTTTCAAATTAAATTGAATCATTAAACTCGATGTACGCTAATTCCAATTAACGTTATATCAGCTAACTTTTCATATTCGCATATGGTTGAACGCGAAAAGTTCATCATCGGTACGGTAATTCTAACATCTAGTTATTATTTTTTTTTTTTGTAGATTACTCTTGGAGACTCTAGTTAAGGAGTATAAGACAAGTCAGATCAACAATTATACACTAGATACCATAATTACTGTATCAATTAGTTGAGGTGAGGCCTAATTTTCATTTGAAAGGAACTCTTGTACACTATAAAAAGCTTTACCAACTAAATATTTTTTCAATTGGTTTTTATAGTGTACAGGAGTTCCTTTCACATCAAAATTAAGCCTCACCTCAACTAATTGATATAGTAATAAATTATGGTATCTAGTGTATAACTGTTGATCTGACTTGTCCTATACTCCTTAATAGGAGTCTCCAAGACGTAATCTACAAAACAAAAAAATATAAGTGGTATTCGAAGGTACACTGTTTATTGACTAGTTTGTAGCCGTATCCTAGACAAATGCACAAGCCTGAGTGTGAATTCACTGAAAAATAGATAAATTTACGTATGCCATTATTTTGAGGCGATACCCTTACTGGTAGTCAGGCCTCACAGCACGCCGTTTGAGCCATGATATGGGAACATAGTAAACCTACAATATTAGGTGGATTCGATGATTCACTTGTGTTAACCATCTAATTTGAAATGTTTTATTGCAATTATTGTTCAAGCAAAAATGCATTCAATAGTTAGTTGGAAATGGCAATCTCAACTAATAAAATAATTGATATAAAGATCTTAAGCCAAATAATTGGGAATATATTCCTATACTAAGATTTATAATAACTAATTTCAATTCATTATTACCAGACTTTTTTCTCAATGGATATCAATAGCTCTATTATTTCAATACTAGAAGCTCCTTCCCGCCAGAAATTCTCTTAATATTAAATATTCTCTTAATATTAAAATATTAAACTCCACTCATAATATGAGAAATAAAAAAGCTGAAAACATGCGCACACTACATAAGATTGCAAACACTTCTACATGCTGCAAGTGACGGACGGAATTCTAATTGATATCAAAAGAAAGAGAAAATACAGAGTGCGTGAGAGAGAAACGAGAGAGAGAGTGGAAATTGAACACATTTCCAATCACGAGTTCATAAAAAACCTCTCTATCAAGTGAATGCGGAATAATGACTTCCCTTTTTAGAAGTTAACTTTGTCTACAAACTGTAAAATATTAAACTCCACTCCTAATATGAGAAATAAAAAAGCTGAAAACATGCGCACACTACATAAGATTGCAAACACTACATGCTGCAAGTGACGGACGGAATTCTAATTGATATCAAAAGAAAGAGAAAATACAGAGTGCGTGAGAGAGAAACGAGAGAGAGAGTGGAAATTGAAGAGATGGAACATGAGGTCGGAAGAGGGATAAATCACCGACAGAATAGGAGGAATCTACTTAACACGGTCGCTTGATTTTGCGAAGTAGGTTAGGGGTAGCAAGTCGTCGAGTATGGAAAAGCTCGGTGTATTGAACAAGAGTTTGCACTAAAGCCTTCCACATATCCAGGCGCTGTCTATGGTGAGCATCCTTAATACTGCACGAATTGTATATATACTTCCACCTTTACTTGGCAAGCGCGGAAAACGCTCAACTGGTGAGGCAAGGTGAGCTGTTAGCCCGGGCACTAGCAATAGCATGCACCTTCTACTCTATCAGGAACTACGACACAGAATACGGCTTAGGGTGAGGTGAATGTTCTCCTAAAGGTCATGAACGGTACTTTGAAAAAAGAAGTTCATTCTACTCAAGTATCTCAGAACAAAAGGGTTGGGAAAAACTTAATGCAGTTTAGCTGTGCAAGCAAGGTGAGCATGAGCACCATACTTTTAAACTTAGCAAGTATTAGACTATAAAAAGTAAGAGTTCAGTGAATGACTTGAGACATGCTAGCAATGAATTCAATAGTAATGTTAATGGCATTTGAACATATTGAGCAGTTATTATAAATGAACCATGGAATTGGAATTGCCCGTCATAAGGTCATAAATTGATAAATGTCAAAAAATGTGTTTTTCCACATCAAATGAGTAAGAAGCTAATGTTAAATGTGGAACCAATAAACAGCTATCTATGGACATAGCCAATACAAGGGTATCGTGAATTAGCCTCGTACAAGGACTGTTGAGGTATTTGCTGTAATAAATAACAATTGCTTCTAAAATATTGAGAAATTATTTCAAAATGAACAATTGAATTAGAATTATTTGTCGGAGAATGTTTTAAATGAATAAGAAACTAATGTGGAAACAGTAAACTACAATATAAGCTAATACAGAGACTCTTGTGACATTTATAATAATAAATAGAAATAATTGCTTCTAAAACTAACTGAAAAACTATATCATGCTTCATATTTTTCATAGAATTTCATCAGTATTTACTGTACTAACATACTTCACTACATACTGTACTAACAATAACAATACTTATTATTAGGATTACCTTCACTTGTATGCATTAATGGACTGCAATAACAATATTATTTACTGTATTAATTGATACTTTGTTGTCACTAATCATTATTATGAACAAAATTATTATAGGAGTAGTGAGTGATACAGTTGACACTGGACAGTATGGACAGAGTTCAAATGCTCCTCACAAAATAGCCCAGGCAATGAATGTTTTGTGTCGTAACAAATTAGGGGAAAGCTGAATTTTTGCAGGATGTTAGTATACATAGTACTTACTCAAAAAAACCAAAGTCCCGACCCCCACCCCGCTTGCTTCACCCACCACCCCCCTATCAACATTGCAAGAGCAGTACTTCCGTTAAAGGCTTATAACTCGGAAACTAATTAAGGTATCGTTGTGATTCTCATCTCATTTAATACTTAAAACTATTCTCTAAAAAATATGTCGTATACATTTTCTATGTAGA
This sequence comes from Conomelus anceps, assembly GCA_948455865.1. Classification (NCBI taxonomy): domain Eukaryota; kingdom Metazoa; phylum Arthropoda; class Insecta; order Hemiptera; family Delphacidae; genus Conomelus; species Conomelus anceps. The sequence goes on along the minus strand of OX418218.1, from coordinate 27,031,115 downwards.
TGGCCTAGTTTTTCAGTAAAAAAATAGTTTATAGAAAAAAATGTCACCACGAACCACAAAAATCAACTTCAACTGATCATATCTTTTTTAATATCGCGTTATTGGTTGTGCTGTTCCTTACAGAACTTATAGATAATTTAATAAGCTTTAAAATGATGTGTCTATTGATTACTATAGTTAAAGTTATGGCGTCATAGTGAGTGATGAAATAGTAGCGGACACCGCGTCGCCGAACCCTACAGTACTGTGTATTGCATGGCGCTTGGCTATCCGGCCCAATCCAATAAATAAATATTGTCAGACAAGCAAGACTATATATGCCAATCAATAGTTCACGTTTAAAAGTACATTTTCCGAAAAGTCCCCAAAAATCCCCCCTCAACTTTTCCCCCAAGCCCCCTCAAAGTTGAAAATGTTTCTAATTATTGGAAATTCGATATCTCTGTAACTAACTATCGAACAGAGTTGATACTTCTTCCATAATATCAGTCACATAATGTTCTGCAATAAATGTGCTGTTCACTTTGCCGCTAAACCTGATAGTTTCTTTTATAAAAATTGAAATATCTTCAAAAGAGAATTCTATCAACTAGATTTTTCATTATTTAGGGGGACATTTTTGTATGTCATTTTACAGAAAATAGCGTTAAATAGAAGTTATGGAACTTATTTTTATGAATCCAAAGATGTGTATAACAGCATACTGACGATTAGAGATGACGATTTGATGGGATGAGTGGTATAGATGGGGGTCCCTTTGCTAACATTGTTGGGCCCTTCTCTCAGGAACAGTTTGTCGCACTCCATACCTTTATTTTCTCAGCTCTTTGAGACCACATTTGACAGATAATTTGGAATTCTACTTGAAAGGGCAGTATAGGCTCCCCCCTATATCAGACATGGGCACACTTTTGAAGGAGGGGGCTAGATGAAATGAGAAATTATGTGGGCGGGTCAAAAAATCGATTAGTACTCAGTTTTTACATTTCAATCATCAATTAAAAATTCAAGTTTCAATGAATATTATCCTAAATAATTAAAGATGTAGTAGAAAAACTCTTGTTTAACTCACGAAGGGATGCAGTAATCCAACTGAGATTAGCTTTAGAAGCAATCTGATTTTTAACCCATCTTATCAAAGCAAAAGGTGTCAGGGGGTACTTCTCTACAATGGTTTTGGTAAATTAGCGTACAAAAGCAGTAATTTAAGCAGCTATAGACATCATTCCACTCATTTTGATGCACATTAGAGTATGAAGTTCATTTAGTGCTCATATCATTTGAATGTCTCACTAACAATCATGCTATTTATAGATGGCCTTTTACATTTAATTTCACTTTTATATTCAGTTTGAAAACAAGTAAAGTTTTTTTTAATGTTTCGGTAGTTATACTTAGGCTATGTCTGATATTTTTCACTATTTACCCTAAAAGCTCAACTTCTCTTTTGTTCTGGATAAAAGTGATGTCACAATTTCATTGAGACTAAACATTCCAGTTGGACCTTTTTTAATGTGTGGACCACCTTTTGGCATTGATAATAATCAATAATGGAACTACAGTAGTTTCTTTATTTTGTAACTGATGACCAATTTCAAGCATCTATTCGTTTCAACATATGAAAACTTCATCCAATGACAACAGAGGCAGGAAACCTCTTGGAACAATGAACAAGAATTAGGCCTATATCGTCATAATACAGTAATTGCAATTTGAGTCTTTCTTCCTTCACTGTCGATTTTACGTTGTAAGCGGGAGCTCAACTCTTTAGTAAGTTAACTCATATCTAAACACCGAGAGCAAACTGAGATGCGATAATATTGTACTGCAAAATCGAAAAGATAAATGAATAAATAACCGTCATCCTAATTTAGCAAAGAAATAAATATTTTTTACATTATATTTCATATATTTCTTATAACTTAATTTGCATGTGTGATTTTAGTCTTCACTCGAAATCATGTTCCGGGCTAGCTCACGGGCCGTAGTTTCCCCATTACCGCCCTAAGTGTACTTAGAAAATTACGATTTTCATTATAAATAGTTTATAACTCGTAAACTACTGAAGAACGAATTGCAAAATTAACATCTTTTTCTGTCATATCCTTAGTAAGAGAACCACTGAAAACACATTTTAAATCAAAACAATTCTATATGTAGGTTTTCCCGATAGTACAGTCATACAATGTGTTGGACAAAAAATGTATAGGACACAGTTATTTGAGACAATATAATTCCCTGAAACAAACCAGTGGCATTTTTGTATCATGCATGAATTTTGAATTATTGTAATTTAAAATGTTGAAAGATTAAGAAAAAATTGAAATTTCAACTTTATGAATGATTATAACTTTCTATTCATGCTACAACCCTGCCGTTGGTACCCAGTTTTGGGTAATTGTATTGTCCACAATAAAGGTATCCTGTTTATTTCATGTTCGACACATGGTGTGGCTGTAATATCGGTAAACCTGGAAAATTACCAAAATTTTTACTACATATAAAATTGTTTAGCTTGATTTAAAACGTGTTTTCAGCAGTTCTCTTACTGAGGGTATGGAAGATAAAGATGATACCTACAGTTTGAGACAAAATTTGCGATTTATTTTTCAGTTGTTTACATGTTATAACTATTTATAATAATAAATCATCATTATACAAAATAATGTAGTATAAAGGAAGCCTATACTGCCCTTTCAAGTAGAATTCCAAATTATCGGTCAAATGTGACATTTTACATATGAATTGAAATAGCCTCGAAGAGCTGAGAACATAAAGGTGTAGTGCGACAGATGTTAGCGAAGAGGTACCCCCCCCCCCCCTCTTCGCTACATCTCCAAATCATCATCTCTAATCGTCAGTATGCTGTTATATACATATTTGGATTCATAAAAATAAGTTCCATAACTTCTATTTAACGCTATTTTCTGTAAAATGACATACAAAAATGTCCCCCTAAATAATGAAAAATCTAGTTGATAGAATTCTCTTTTGAAGATATTTCAATTTTTATAAAAGAAACTATCAGGTTTAGCGGCAAAGTGAACAGCACATTTATTGCAGAACATTATATGACTGATATTATGGAAGAAGTATCAACTCTGTTCGATAGTTAGTTACAGAGATATCGAATTTCCAATAATTAGAAACATTTTCAACTTTGAGGGGGCTTGGGGGAAAAGTTGAGGGGGGATTTTTGGGGACTTTTCGGAAAATGTACTTTTAAACGTGAACTATTGATTGGCATATATAGTCTTGCTTGTCTGACAATATTTATTTATTGGATTGGGCCGGATAGCCAAGCGCCATGCAATACACAGTACTGTAGGGTTCGGCGACGCGGTGTCCGCTACTATTTCATCACTCACTATGACGCCATAACTTTAACTATAGTAATCAATAGACACATCATTTTAAAGCTTATTAAATTATCTATAAGTTCTGTAAGGAACAGCACAACCAATAACGCGATATTAAAAAAGATATGATCAGTTGAAGTTGATTTTTGTGGTTCGTGGTGACATTTTTTTCTATAAACTATTTTTTTACTGAAAAACTAGGCCATCTACATAGAAAATGTATACGACATATTTTTTAGAGAATAGTTTTAAGTATTAAATGAGATGAGAATCACAACGATACCTTAATTAGTTTCCGAGTTATAAGCCTTTAACGGAAGTACTGCTCTTGCAATGTTGATAGGGGGGTGGTGGGTGAAGCAAGCGGGGTGGGGGTCGGGACTTTGGTTTTTTTGAGTAAGTACTATGTATACTAACATCCTGCAAAAATTCAGCTTTCCCCTAATTTGTTACGACAATGGCCATTTTTTTGCATTCATTGCCTGGGCTAAAAGTAATTTACCACAATCTACAAAATTAATATGTGAGCAAGAATAATGTTACGGGTTCTAATAGCTAAAATAAGGCTGGCAACACTAAAGTTCACACTTGTACTTTATTTACACAAATTAATTGTAAGTTCAATTAATTAAATAAAAACAGATCATCAAATGACAAGCTAATACTTATTTTCCAGAATTGCAAGAATTAATGAATAAGTAGTTACAGGCTGATCAATAATAAAAGAAACAAGAGTTCAATAAACTGTACAATAATGCAGAAAGAAACTATAAAAAGAGCAACTAATCACTTACAAAAACACAGTCCAATTCGTTATTTGACAGTCCCAAATAATATCACTTTACACAACGTCTTCAAACTATTAGTACACTCTTATTGTAATTATTTTCATAATGCGGATTCATATTCTTAACACAAAAGTCATTATTACGAATTTTATCACTAAAACGTTTTTAAGCTGCATAAACAGTAAACACTTGTCTCTGATCTTGACACTGTCTAAGGACTGAATAAAGCACTGTTTACTCCAATGGCACTGGATTGTCTCTCTCCCAAGATCTGTAATACAATCTGTCACACGAGCTTTCGTAAACTAACTGTCACACAAGCTTTTGTAAGACTCCACTCAATGGTTCACTTGAGCTCCTTTATATAGCTGTTGTAGTTGTATAATTCCAAGAATTGGAGCTCACCAGACACTTCGAGAATCTTCAAGAAGGCTTGAAATAGACCTCGATTGTTCAAGAAGAATGTAGAATTGACGAGAAGATCAATTGAGTGAGAGAGTTGCAGACTTGAAGAATAAGAGTGACAAAGACATGTGAAGAGCAAAATAATGAAGATCGGATGAAGATAGGTCGAAGTCACGTCCAACCATGAAAACAATAGAATGATATAAATAGAACAAGTGCATGAATAACTGCTTGTTTGCTTTCGTAACAATAAATTATCTTATTCCAAGTAAAAATAATAATTCTAGTACACCAATAACGAAAGCTTTCGTTTTGAAGAAGTCAATGAACAAAAATCAATTTACCCAAACCAAAAAAACACCAAATTCCGAGGCACATTCATCGAAACAAATAAAACAAAACGGACTGACTGAAATTTGTGAAAGCAGACAAAGGTAATCAATCATACAGAAGTCATTGACAGAAAAACACTGGAATTAATATAAAAAACAAAATAATTGAGCTAAAATCTGATCCAACTGAGACTTACCACAGAATCATAAAGCAACTCAAAAACAAATCCAATCATGTCATTCTACCATCACAAAAGAGACATTTGAAACAAATTCATCCATCCGCCCCAACAATTCAGGCGCTACCAAAGCTATACAAACCAAACATACCCATCCGACACATAGTGACCTACCAGAAAGCCCCTGCCTACAAAATAGCTAAACACCTAGACCACTTTCTCTAAAAACACATAACAATTAACACCTCCACACATCTAAAAACAGCATAGACTTAATCACCAAAATCAAAAACAAAAAAATCCCCCACAATTCAACATTAGCATCCTTTGATACCACAAACCTCTACTCCCCCGGCTACTAAACTATAAGCATAATCAGAAACCCCCTCATGAAAAATCCACAAATATTAGCTGACGAAATTAAAGAAATCGCATTACTTCTTATCGAAATAACTAACCAAAATTACTTCCATTTCAATGACAAATACAACAGCCAACCTGCCGGCCACCCTATGGGATTACCCATTTCTAGCATAATTGCCGAAATTTATCTCCAACGCTTGGGAAAATCAAATATTAAACAATAAAAAATTCTCTGAAAAAAATAATTTACTGGGACAGGTGCGTTGACGACTTCATACTTTTATTCAAAGGAAACAAACGACAATGCGACAACTTTTTTACTTAGGCTACTTTCATAAACTAGAAACCGACATACAATTTGCAGTCGAATATGAACAGAACAGAAAAATCAATTACCTTGACTTGACTATAACGAAAAATAATGACCAGAAACATGAATTTGACATTTACAGGAAACCAACTTTGACTGACACCCTAATCCACAAATCGTCGAACACTGATTGCAACACAAACATGCTGCTTTCCGTTCATTCCTCCACAGATTGAACTCCATCCCACTCCCACCCTCCAACTACCAAAAATAACTAAATACAATAAAATACCTTGCCCACATCAATGGATATGACCATGACTTGATTGACAGACTACTATTCAAAACTAAAAACAAAATACACAATGCAACACTCATCAAAATTCATCATTCACACTCACTTCAACTCTCAGCACTCAAATAGAATTGCCAACAACCTCCGCAATACTGGACATAATGTTTCATCCAAAACCAAGGACAGAAAAAACACTCATATTATCATTCAATCTCACCTCACCTCATTCCACTGATAAATATAATTTGTCAGGCATTTACAAACTGAACTGCTCAGACTGTCATCGGAGAGACAGGAAGGACATTCAAAATACGCTACAAAGAACACATACAGGCCATAAAAAACAAGACTGAATCATCATTTATCAATCACCACGTCAACGTAAATCACTCATTCACCTATATCCACTCAAATTTAGAAATTTTGAAAATAAAAAATAAGTCACGAATTGAATACTATAGAACAATATGAAATTTACACAACATATTAAACGAGCAAACAAACTTCAGATCTCACACCCTATTGAAATTTTTTTTTGAAATGACAAACCAATACATGAACCAACAAACAACGATCTAGTCAGCGCCGATGATGGACCCACGCGGTCCGAAATGGCCATCTGTTCAGCGAGTAAAATATTCTAATTTTCTATTACGTCGTCCAAAAATTCATAAGTTAAATTTCAAGACATTTCTTGAATAAATTGATTTAATAAGTCTGAATAAATTAAGAGAAAAACTCTCAAAACGAGTGGAAGGCTATGAAAAGGGGAATAAATCATTATTTATAAAATAATATTTTTGGATAAGTAATAATTATTGATTGATGAAAACGGGGATTGAAGGGCGTTCTTGAAAATCTGCCTTCTAGTTTCTAGGGGTTCGAAGACCGTTCTGGATGTGCCGCCTTCTGGCTTCTAGTAGTGACTGGAGGAAGGAAGTTAAATTTCAAGACATTTTTTTAATAAATTGACTAAATAAGTGTAAATAAAATAAGAGAAAAACTCTCTTAACTCTCAAAACGAGTGGAAGGCTATGAAAAGGGGAATAAATGATTATTTATGAAATAATATTTTTGGATAAATAATAATTATTGATTGATGAAAACGGGGTTTGAGGGGCGTTCTTCAAAATCTGCTTTATTTTCTAGGGGATCGAAGATCGTTCTGGATGTGCAGCCTTCTGGCTTCTAGTAGTGACTGGAGGAAGGAGGAACAAGTTTACTTTTGATTAGCAGGAGGCAGCAAGTGGTGTGGACTGGTCTGGCTGCTATCCGGTCGTGCGTCTTCACGAACAGGACGCAGAAGTGCAGGAGTTGATGACCCACGACCGGACTTGGACCAGGTCTGCGTTGCGGCGGCAGCGGGCGGGCGTCCTTGGAGTCCCCCACCCGACGCCATGGGATGCAGCCGGCCACGCGACTACACCTTCAGGCACACAGCTGAGAGAGAGAGACAAATACACTGAGTGAAGAGAGTGGGAGAAAGAGCACTTTGCTAATTGGACTCGCTGCTCTCCAGTTTGTTTCTTTCAACCGCACTGCATCACATCGTCTTCATCTTCCAAACGATTTTCTTTTTCTTTTTCTTTATGCTCACGGTTCATTTTTTTCGTCTTCGTCGTCTTCTTCGTCTTCTGCATCTTTTCCCCCTCATCTTCTTCTACTTTTTCTTCTTACCCATCTTTTGTTTTTCTTTTTATTTGGTGCCAACTCTGGCCACAACAAAACCAGATACAAATCTCGGCAGGTGCAGGTGGAGAATCTTGTTTCTCTCCACTGTACCTACCTATCTGCCTGCCATCCCACTTTTCCAACGTCAACACCATTATGTTGCTACATCGCTGATGGTCAGTAAAATCATGTGTGAGTTCATTCAGAATCGGGAGAGAGTGGATGCTGAATACTTTGCTTAGATTTTGAGCCATGAGCTACTAGAGTCCTTTGTTAACAAAGTTTTTATTGGGAGTAAATAGTTGATAACGAGTATGAGGATGACAATTGAGTGAACCGATAGATACTACGATACCAGCTAATGGATACATATTGTAATATGGATCATGAATTATTAAACTGCTAAATACTTCAATGATCTTTTATTCAAATTTAATGTAATAAGGAACACACTCTTCAACTTTCTATAGTTCTTCTAAAGTTTGTTTCCTGTTGTCATTAAAAAGAAGTAAATTATAAATGACTACATTAGTGAGTGATACATTGTCATAACCATTAGTTCAATATATATTTTATAAGTTTTCATTATCTTCAACAAGAACAGAGTTTCCAAGTTTACAAGAATGCTTTTGCTATTGCCATGGATTTGAGAAATGGAAAAAATTGAATAAGAGTGATCTGTGAAGAAATTTTACATGAGACTTTATGGTTGCTCTATATTTGTGAAAAAAGAACCGTTGTTGATTGGTAGACAATATGCTGGAAAACAATGACATATTTTGCTCGCTAAGTTTCAAATAAATTACAAACATCAATATAATTACAAGCAAGAACTGTAAAAAGCTCTAAAATTAATTGAGGTATTGAAATTTTTTCATAATGTTTAAGCGTTGCAATTTAATTCCTTTATCAAATCTAATTAAATTCAATGTAATGACTATGCTTCCACCAATCGAGTAATAATGAAGAGTCTGAAGAAAGATAGGATGAAATCTAAAAGCTTTGCCAGCTAGTAGTAGCCCAAAGTATGCATTATTTGTAAACCACATCAAAGAACCTAGGAGCTTGTGAATGAGATCTGGAATGAATATCTCGTTTTTCATTCACAATGCATTCATGTTTCTCAAAAAACACAATTTGATAGTAAGAAAAGTTGATCTTTCAAACTATAACGTGATGCAGACCAGTAAATCATGACGATTTTTTCTGTAAGCCAAAGGTGGCCAATATAGTCCATTAAATGGAAGATAAAGACACTGGAATAATCAGAAGAAGGATGTGGGGCTGGCATAGAGTATTTCTGACGCAACTTGAATGCAGGCGTGTAAACGTTTCTTAGCGAGAGCTCTAATAACACAATTTTCAAAGTTGTTTGAACTGTTTCAAGGCATGCAATTCAAATTAATGGGGTTGAGGGTGATGAGATGATAGGAGGGGCCGCTTCAACCCTAATACGCGGCCGTGAAGTTTCCGTTGAAAGGATAAGACACGCGATCAGACACTGACCGGAAATCAGTTCAACTACTTCGATGCTTTAAATGAACTGCAATAGACACTGAAATTGCTGCGAATAAAACTTAATAGCTGGGAATGAGTACTGCTTCAATGAAGAGGCGAAATTCTACTTTCCCATGCTCTACTCCAATGAAAATTACAAACGTTCAGGGCGATACCGTTCACGTAATAAGAGACGAGTTTGAAAGCTGACAGTACTTGCATAACGGTTTTAAATTCTTAGTTCCCAGTACCGACAAGTAGTTATCACGATTTGAATGCCTCAAATTAAATGTCAAGTAGCAACTTGTTTTGCTACAGAAATCGTTTTTTATATTTTAGCTTCACGTGTTATTACACTAGTACTGTAAATCTCGTAAAACTTGTAGGGCAAATTTCAATTATACAACTTACAGCCAGTTACAATTGTATATTATGATTTAAGAAAAGATGATAACACCAAATCTTGAAAAATGAGATTATTATAAAAAATCATTAGGCTATTCATTAGAGTTATATCAACTTTTTATTCAGAACAGCATTCTAGTCATAATTTAGTATTCTAGTCTTACATCGTAAAAATAATAATAACTATAAACTGAAGAAAAAATATTTTGTTTTTCGATTTCTTTCATGACATTGCAATTGGTTTAACTGATAAAAAGCTTTGTTGTAACTTATGTGGGAAATATTACATAATTAAGATTGGATTGCTGTATTAGAGTCGCCCCAAATAGAAAAACACAAGCTTGTTGACATGACTTAGAGAGAATTTAGTTAAACAAAGAATTGAATCAGTCCTTACTCAATGTATTTGCACATTTGTTAAATCCTTTGTTCACAAAAAATCACCCTGCATGCGACATGTCACAGTCTTTGTTTTTATTTGCGTCAGGCATCGGTGTCAAGTGAAAGATCATCTTTATTAGTGTTATTTTTTATGTGAACCTAAGACAACTCAGACTGCAACCATTTTCAATCTATTGACCTTTAGTTAATACTGAAGTGATTCATGAAACAACTACGGAAATAATATGAAATAATGTTTCAGAGAGCATCACGACTGAAAGTAATCTGAGATAGAATTTGCAGAGAAATAGCGATAAACGACTTACTGGGTTCCAAACAAAGTTAACAATATCGATCTAAAGTTGAGCATTATAGTCAAGTGGATTTTAGACACTCGATTTCGCTTAGTAAAGAGCACTCGCATGTCATTTTATCTTGTTTCAGTGTAGCATCACGTCAATTTTCCGGATTATTTTAAGTTCATCTTGATAAGAACGCTCGCATCGCCAGCTGCTTCAGTGAAGCGACTCAAAGTTAATGGATTTATCCACTCGCAACAATCTATTCAAAGTTCTTTAAAGTTCCACAAAGCACTTCTATTTATATACTTTTGTAATGAGGCAATTGATAATCTTTGGAAGGCGTCACAGCTTTGTATAATAGTAGATGAAAATTATGACATTCAAAGAAAACATGCATGTTACTAGGTTGTTCACTACCATGTACTTTTGTTTGAACTATACATCCCTACGTTTTCAACTTTTGACTATCATTGACCCTACTTGCAAGTCATGAACGTTAAAAAAACTTTTTTTGCATTCAATTTAAAACTCATTCTAAACATCAATAATCGCTGAAATCTCATTTTGAATTCAAGTGACCTAGTGAGGTTGACCTTATTTGCGGCGGGTAGGATCGTCTTGAAATGAGCCCAATTAGTATACAACCAACTCAATTACGTGTAATTACATAGATAGCTGATGATGAAATAGCAATGGAACAATGCGCACAGCGGCTGACTAGATTGACAAGGGGTTGTTTAGGGGGTAGAAGGGGGGACTTGGGATAGAATAAGAGAGGGGGGTTGGTACTATACAATAGTACAGCACTCTAGCTGTGATGAGTCGCTGCAGGGCGTTGATAATTCACATTCACCGTGTAGCCAGGGCTCGCTCGTTGCACAATGGAATAGTGCCAATATCCCAGTAGTCCTACTTCTTTTGATAGTTGTACGGCGAAGAGGGGAAGAGTAGAAGGTTTATGATGAGGAGCAGTAGGAAGTTGAGGAGAAAGAGAAGTGGTAGATGTGGAGGAGGAAGAGGAGAAGAGAGTGATGGTCATAAAGAGAATGAATCATCCCCCAATGTGCATCATCCCCCAAAAGTGCAGCAACCAGCAACGAGCGTACGTCAAGAACAGTAATTGAAAATAAATCAATAATTGTTACGAGCTCATAATTACTTTGACCATTGGGAAATATTGAATTTCCATAACACTAGCGGCTGTCAAATTAATAGTATTCAAGCTCTGCATGTTCAATATTGTAGAACAACCACTATTCCAAAATTGCCCTGTTTCCGTACATAGCCACATAGTACACCTGAAAATGCAAATTAAAGATAACCCCAAAATTTCGGTTTCCACCTGAGTTCGAGCAATCTTTACAATTTGGTGACTTCTCGTGACTAATTGATGTATTGCCAATTTCCAATGAGTCAGTGGCAGAATTGTGACAGCAGCTTTCTAGATAAATAATAGTAATTTTGGTATTTTCATTCAAAACTCCATTCTAGTAGTCTATTATTCACATTAGCATAATGGTGCTCGTAAACATGAGAGAGTGGTTTACAAAACCCGAAACATATGGAATCAATAAATTTTTCATGAATTGAACGTACAGTATAATCATGAGTATTACAATAAATTTTAGAAATTTAATACATCATATGTATTGAAAAAGTATGGAAAATACGATGAACACTGTTCATTGCAATGTAATCCGAAAAACTAAAGATTCATACTTCATCTTTAAAAAAATAATGCTTGTCACTTACGAAATATATTTCCTACATTACAGATATAGGCCTACATTGAAGATTCATTATGGATCCTTGCTATTCGAATGCCAGTGGAATTGTTATACATAACTAGGCTGAGCAGGCTAGTTCTTATACTACTAATCAATATTATACCTATATAGAAAGGTTAATTTTCTTATAATGCGATTTTTGAACTTCAAGAGATCATCTTTTGAAAGAACATTTTTTTTCGTTATGCATAAATTCAATATTAAACAGGTTTGGAAGACTACTTGTCTTATTTTACAGACAGAACCTGTTTGAAACACATTTTAATCACTGCAGCAGTGTAGCTGATGGAGAGCGAAGAAGGTTCTCGGAGGAAGGAAGGAAATTGAAAGGGACGTCCGGGTGTCAGAGGCAAAGAAGGATCGCGCAGAGGATGACAACGGCAACTAGGCTACTCCTTCACGACGGGTGGAAGACGTATTAGCTCACGTGGTGAGGGGCAGGTGAGGGGATAAAAGGGGTAAAGGGGGAAGGCAGCTGAGTTTACAGCCCTGCCTTGGAGGGTCTGTAAAGTGACGTCACTAGGAAAAGCGTTTTTCACGTGCCTAAGTGAGAGGCCGTAATTTATACGTACATCCGGACTTTGATTGCGCGTCTGCCGGCCGGACGGACGGACCTGGCCCCTGGCAAGAAATGCAACAGCACCACCTTCCATTACTTCCCCCACACCATTTCAACGTTCCTCCAAAACTGCTGTCCCCGCTAAATACAAGCACATCCTACAGTTCAGTCCAGCCACCAGAGTTGTCTTCATTCACTGAAGAGAAGTTGCTAGAAACAGGGAGAAACCACTAAAAGCGTCTTCAGGAGAATCTATTAATTCTCAACCTGTACAGCAAACTTTGTGTTTCAAGATGTTTCAAGGATTGGCAAAATAGTGACGTTTTTAGATTGATAAAAAATTAGCCAAAATTATTCTTCATTCAATATTTTATTTGGTGTACTTATTTTTTTAGTCGAGGATATTACGCGTACATACTGTAGATAAATTTTATTAAAGTTTTTCAGTTCACCTCAAGACAATTTGACAGCTTGTAAGAACAGACTCCCTACATGTTTGGAAGGTATGTTTTTTAGATGCTATTAGAATGTTTCCATAAGACTAAGGGATAAGATATAGCCTAACCCAGAAAGCTTAATTTTTTATTTTCCTAACGATTTCCAACGATTTGATATTTGATATACAAACAATGGTGGACCGTACAGTGTAATTTCATTTCTCAACGGGTTTCTAGAACTGTCCTACACTTTTATTCCTCAAACTTTAGGAATAAAACTTATATACCACAACTTACATACACATACGAAAATGTTAAGTTCAAAAGAAATGACTTTTCCTTTAAAGTTTCTGGGAATTTTCATCCTGGAAATTATTCTTCAGAAATGAAATACAAGTAGGATTTATTAGCTGATCCTGATGGGAGGAAAATAAATTATTCCTGCTTTTTACGAAAGCGAACTCTGTATCAACTGGAGGAAACGCACCATTAATTCGTGGAAAGTACTTGTGACAATGGCTTAGCCACAAAGCGGTGTCAACACCTTTGCCTCTGGCGCTCTATGCCCCTTGAATCTCATACAGTCTTATTACTAGGCCTCATTAATCATTGCGAGCCCCGTCCCATCTACAGACTTATCTCTTCTGGTTAATGTTTTCTGCCAGACTTATCAAAATTATCTTTTTGAAACTAATTCAAGTAAGGAGATCAATAAGGAAATCTTTTGAACTTGTGAATTGAATTTCACTCCCTAAAAATCAATTTTAATTCATTAGAAAAAAAACTGGGGCAGATACTTCATAAATCATACAAAACAATTATTAGAGAAAAATATATTTTGTTCAATTGAAAACAAAGATAATCTATGGAAAATAATCTATGTTGTATGTACAGTTAAGTAGTACTGCTAATATTAATGCTGATCTATATATTACGAGTATATTTATCTGATCTATATTATATCATTTACAGTAAGTAATAAGGATAAGAATAAAGAATGGTGATCAACTTGGAGATTTGAAAAGAGAAACAATATTCATTTGAAAATGGAAAATGATTCTATCAATATTGTGCATTCAACCCTTTATCTACATTTCCATGAAAAGCGGCTCTATAAAAATGAAATTAGCCTCTAAGAAGTTGAAAATTTCTCAAACTCTAGGTAATAATTACATCAAGTACACCAACATCATAATGGAGCAAATAAAGTTCCATTCTCATGATATATGATATTTTACGCCCTCATACAATTAAAACACAAAGAGTAATACAGTACTTTGAAAACAAATAAATGGACTTGGGAGTTGTGGTATAAGAACTACAGCAATAGAGAAGTTAGAGTTTTCCATACTCTTGGTTTCCAGTCAACATTTCTATTTTCTATATTATATATTAAACACTCAAGCAACATTCCTATTTTCTATTCTTTGATGAATTAATTTTCATGAGCCGAAAGACTTTCTACTGGTGATCCCGATTTTATAGATGAAGGGAAAAGATCTAAAAGTCGAAGGAAAGTATAATAGAGAAGTATGAGTATTCTGGTTTCTAGCCCACATTCTTACTTCATATCAATATACCATTCCAGCTTGAATTTATGGGAAGACTTTTCATAAGTGGAAACACTTACTACTTTAAAGTACCTCTGAAATCAGATAGCGTAGTAATTATAACAAATTGCAGTTGGTATCAAGTTCTCATTGAGTCCGATAGACGATACTTTTAGAAACTTGATTAATCGATTAACTTTGAACTCAACTAAAAACCTCGGACTGAGAGTCACATGAAGTTGTCGGAGCATTGACGTGGTCACTATACAGGAAACGGGAGAGCCCTTCTTCGTGTTGGGATGTTTATCCGTGAGAGAATTAAGCTGGAGAGTTTAACAGGTCAAAAACAAGGTAAAGGTGGATCAAAGTAGGCTTCTGCTCGACCACCTGACCGCTGGTCACGTGATATTTGAAGCTCCACACGATATTAAATATCCTTTGCCAAGTTCCTGTGGTTTAAATAAAACTAGTCGCCAACTTGAGACCTGATAGAAGTTTGACCGAATAAAATTCGCTAAATCATTAAAAATAAAAGCTGAAAAAATTAACAATTCCGAAATATTGATATAAATTTCAAACCATTTTTAAATTTTCTACATTTAGAGTTTCAAAATTATATAATTTTTAATCACTATTATCAATGATAATTTACGTACCATGTTTATGAAAAGTACGCTATAACTTATGAAAATATGTTTCTCAGAAGAATACGGTAGGCTATTATTATTATTATTATTATTATTAATAATAATAATAATAATAATAATAAAATAATAATAATAATGTATGTCTAAAATGAGACATGAGAGAATGCATTTAAATTATACAAAAGGCTTGTTAGGTGCAAAAGTACAGCTCAGGGCCTTTGTTTGTTGCACTGTCATAAAGGTAGATGAATTAAATTCCTGGATTTCTTGTTCCATGACGAACTGCGTATTTTTTAATAAATATTTCTTAACAAATATTTGACTGCAAGTCGTTAAATTTCACATGAAAAGTTAATAG
Source organism: Conomelus anceps (assembly GCA_948455865.1). Classification (NCBI taxonomy): domain Eukaryota; kingdom Metazoa; phylum Arthropoda; class Insecta; order Hemiptera; family Delphacidae; genus Conomelus; species Conomelus anceps. The sequence continues at coordinate 27,015,490 of OX418218.1, read as the reverse complement.
TAGATGAATTGTTCATAATGTAGTATTTGATTGATGTCATAGTATATAGTAGTCTCTGTTTTCAAAACATACTATTTAGTTTTATGTTCAACTGAATAAAAGTTACAAATCGAATATCAGTTCTTTGCCAAGGAATTTAATCTCACTTTGAATAGAAACAGCACTCAAAACACTCACTATGGTAGAGACAATGGGATCAGGAAAAGGTAATCAATAAATCAACGGAAACGCATGCTAATAACGTAGGAAAAGAACGAACAGGCATGGAGAAGACGCGAATGAGTGCCAAAAGAGTTGAAGGTAAGAAAAAGGTTAGAAGAGAACTTTAATTTAATTCAATTCAAACATCCTTTTTTAAAGGTGAATTTGAAGCTACTTTATAGCTGCTTCTTTTTCCACTTGATTTCAACACTATAATTACTGTACTTGATTTTCTCCCAATAATTTATTAATTTTCATATTTTTAATATTCTTCCACTTACTTTCAACAAAATAAATTACTAATTTATTTGTTATTTAATTGAAAAAATTACGAATTCCTTAATATTAATATGAATTTCAAACCATTTTTACATTTTCTATATTTAGAGTTTCAGAGTTTAAACACTGTTTAATCAATTTTTAATCAATGATAATTTACGTACCATGTTCATGAAAAGTACATTATAAAATTTCAATTATTTGCAAATAAATATATTAAGATATAGAAACAAATGAAGTAGAAATATCACGCGAGTGAATACCGAAAAAATATAAAATATTGGAAGTAGATTGAAAATTTAATGGAAGCTATCCCTTTCTTATCCAACTTGTTTTCACCACCTTTTTCAAGCCCTACATTGAACAGCCTCAAACTCTATCCAGTATCCATACATAGTCAACAAACAATCTCCCACTCGGATAACACAACATAGTGAACCAACTCCATTTCCACTTTCCCCTCAAGTGAGCAACAATTTTAATGCATTTTCCCCAGAGGAAGTATACCTAAGACGCATGCAACACTTATCGCCTCTGACGTCATTTGGCATGGCTTTTCAACACGATGAACGAGATTTGTATCGACGTGGGCTGCGCAGCAATCTAATGGGAAAAATTGGAGGCGGAATGATTGATGTCTGGCGCACTAATCTGGCTGATCGAAGCCGCAAATAGAGGGCTTTCTGTTGCAGCCGCGAGACGGCTGTAGACGAGAGAAGCCGAGGCGTCTAGCTGGCAGCCAGGCCATCAAACAGCGATCGGGAATCTTCGGCGAGGTGGGTAATGGCGCCATTCATCCATTCCAAGTTGTTCCCCGTTCCCTTCACCCGAACCGGGGAAAATAGCGGGGGATAAACCTCCCCTTCGAAAAGATCCGTTTCGCTTCCTCCGTTAGGAATCCCTCGTCGTTTCCCCCTTTGAATCCCTCGTTTCCTCTTGCGTTTCCAGTTTACGCCCGCGAATAAATTTTTCCACTGGAAACAAACAGGGGCCAAAGCTGCAACTGTCTGCAGGCAACGCATCGTTTAGGTGATCGTAAATACCGCTGCAGTCTAACTGAAGGTTATTTTACTTTTCCAACTGCTTTACTGCAGTCTTCAGAAAGTCGTGAAGGGTGAGCAAACGTCAAAGCCATGCTAATGGAAAAGCACAATATTTTGATAGATAAGACACAGGTAGCAAAATCAAAAGTATACTACAGATAAGAAAAGGGAATAATTATGGAGGACTAAAAATAAAAACGAAAACAAAAATAAAAATATAAAGTCCACTAAGGGATGATTTTTGTTTGTTAACTCGCCAATTCCCAGTGCAATGATTTTCCCTACAGGTGCACTGATTTCATATGCATAGAACAAAATAGTGCAATACTCCAAACATCTTCCAACTGTCTTAGTGCACTGAATAGACACTAGGCAGCACTATCCAGTAGCTCTGGTCAGTGTAGTCCCCCTCTGGCAAAATTTATAAGCTCATTTACAAGATGGCATCAAGAGAAAACGACTGGCTCCCATGCACCTACAACTGCAAAATCGTCTAATGATTCTAACAGGTGAGATTGAGTTTTTATTTGTTTGAATTATGATTTTAGATACCTACTTTATGCTTTATGTAAATACAATTAATTTATATTTAGAATATTGAGTGTGGTCAGTCATCAAAAATCAAGTGTCACCTACAGGTGACACTGGGAACTGTTGTGCACTTTGTATGATTCATGACAGTGTTTGTCACCAAAAGTTCTAATTGTTATTATAAAGTAATATATTTGTAACAACATATTTTAAATATGAAAAATGATTAAATCTCCCTCCACTTAGTTGATCTATTCTATTATATATTATTAAATTTATATATTATTTTTATTAATTTTATATCTTCCTATATTTTCAAGTTATTTCCAATTGAAATGTTGGCTACAAATTGTTATAATGAAAACAAATTAGAAGTTGTCAACTTTCACTTTATTGATATAAATGAATACAGGACCATGGTTTCATGTCTTACCAACACATCCTCGGCTGTACTGTTGGTAAGACATGAAACCATGGTCCTGTATTCATTTATATCAATAAAGTGAAAGTTGACAACTTCTAATTTGTTTTCATTATGGAACGATTTCACAATATAAACATTGGATCTACAAATTTTATTAAAACAAATTGTTATATTTTTCTAATGATTATTGTTTTAATTTTCATTTTGCAGATATGAAATCCATGAAATTATAGAGCTGTTGGGAGAAGATGCATTGTTTCAAGACCTGATTCTCATTCCACCTGATGATGGAGAAATAACAGAAGACAGCGATACAACAAAAAAAGGCTAACTTGTGGGGTGCCTGTTACAGGAATTGTCTTGCCAGAAGTAATAATGAGTGGAGAGGTTGATGAACATGTAAAACAAGACTGTTCTCAAAGAAGGTGTGTCAAGTGTCACAAGCGCACAAGAATAATGTGTAGAAAATGTTGCAATGTTGGTATGAATATCATACCAGAAAATAAGCAAGAAACCAACATTGACATGGTTTTCACAAACTCAATTTGAAATCATTACTGCTTATTTAGTACTGGTAGTGAATTTTGTGTGGTTTTTAATACTTTTTATATATCCTTTATACATGTAAAATAAATACTGAAACATTGATGAATTTTGATTTCTTAGTAAACCTCTTATGCCCAGAGTCACCTCTAGGTGACACCATAAAAAATCATATTATATGTGTTTCAAAAATTCCATACTCTATCATAGGCTACAAGAAACTGTACTTCAGGGACGTATAAAAAAAAAGAGTCCACGGGGCACGGCCTCCTCCCACTGAAATGAAGATAAATTTGGAAAAACAAACATTTAAACACTCAAATTTGTGTTGTCAAATATTCAATTTACTTAAGCCATATAAAAATAATATTCCAAAATATTTGGCTCATTCAATATTAAATGATCGCCACTAAAACAAGGAATGATAAACTTACTATTATTGGTGCTGTCCCCAAAAAAATTTATCTATACTCGCTACTGCTGTACTTCTCTTCCTGTAGAGGTTGACCCACTTGATATGAAATTGTTCGGTGTTTTTGCCGCACTTTGAATAAATAACGTTACGTGCAGGCTCGATTTGAAATTTGATGTGAAATAGAATAAAATTGGAATACTTCTTAAACACATTTTTGGCTTAGTAGTAGTGACACTAATTTAAAGCAGCGATTTAATTCAAAATGACAAAAGCAGTAACAACATAGATTCAGGTATTCATATAGATTTTCATAAATAGAAGAATAGTTTAAAAATCATTTTCTTTGAAATACAAAAATCATTCTATCATAAAATTAAATAGTATTTGATCTTGTGAATATGATAAATGTGTATGGAATAAATGAGCAAGTCAATAAGTAAAATGAGTGTGGATGAAATTATGTGACATCTTCGAGCATTGAATTAATGGACAATATCAAGTAGTGAATCAATGACAAAGAAACTAAATTAACTTCGACTACAGCATTAAATAAATCTCAATAAAAAAAGGTACGTATAACGCCGAAATTTTAGTTTAAACTTTAATAATAAACAGGTCTTATTTGATAATAAAACATCTGATTTAGGCTATCTGTTTCTCTTCCCTTTCGTACAAAACTTAACAATACAATAATACCAAACTATGATACTAGACACAATTTTTTATTGTCATAATAAAGAATACCGTTGTTTGTTGATGACTACTAAAACACTCACTTAATAGACCTGCACCATTTTTTTTTTTTTTTTTTTTTGTTCTTGTAGTGAACTCCAGTTCTTCTGAAACCTCCTTCCAGTTTTAAAGAATTTATCCTATCCTGAAACAGGACTGAAGCTGAAAAAGCAAGATTACACGCACAGCAGCTCAGCAACACTGTTCCAAAAGCAACGGGAAGATGTCATAATTTTATGAATCTTTAAATAAAAAATGCTGATTAGAATAATAAAATTCACATTTTATGAAGACGTAAAACTCGGTTTACTTCCTTTACTCGCCTCGCTAAGCCGTTCCGACGAATTCGGTAATCCGAAATCCGTTTGCAAGAAACGTTCGCGCACAGTTCAAGGGTTATAACTGATGCACTAACCCTAAATCTTCTCAATGCCTAGTGGGAATTAAAATCAAATACGCCTTGTTCTCAGCCTTAGCCCCTTCAAGAAAAGCTGTAGAAGAGAATTTAGTGCTGAAAAACAGGAAGAGCAAGGCATTATACTGGTGATGCGGTGTATAAGTCATTCCATCATAAAATAATATGCACAAGCGGATGAGCAGCCATTTTTGCATGGTATTCAGGATTATTACCTTGAATGTAAGCGATTCTTTTCTGAGTTTATAAGAAAGAGTTTTCACATTGTAAGCCTCACTGCATCATCTTACAATAAATTAATTAGATTACAAGTTTGGATATTCTGTCCTTTTTCGCATACAAGTGAGGTACGCTGAAGATGCTTCGCAAAAACTTTCCAGTTTCCAAGTAAAAATTTATGGAGAAATCAGATGGGCATTTAGCCATCAAATTCTTAGTTCTCTCCTCATTACATTGATAACTTTTACTCACAATACTGAAAATTATAAGAGGTTTGGTTTATTAGCATTCATGAACCTACATTGAAGCTTCTACTCAAAGGAATCTCCCTTGTCAAATCTGAAGTTTTCCTTGAGTTACGAAAGCCTCGAGGTAGGTTTACAACTAAATAGCACTGTCTTCTCAACTTTTCAAAGTACTGTTATAAACAATTTTTTTTAAAAGGCTTTTCGAGTCACCCTTGAGTTAAGAAACTCTGACGGTGATTCGTTAACAATGGTCTCAATACTTGAATGAATTAGCTTTCTACTTCGAGCAATATAAGATAATATTAATTATAATTATAAATATATTGCGCAGTATAATTTCGCTGACCCGATTAAAGCGGATAATAATAGTTTTTACAACGATTGTATAATGACAGCCTTTTTAATACATGATTGACATCCCACGAGTGGCTAAGTACAATTATTGGTCCATACACTATATAACTACGACTACCAAAACTAACTTTTATATTAACTTACAAATCACTTGAATAACTCACCCAAACTAACATAAACTAGAAAGTGATAGCCGTGAGCCGTAGCAGGTATCTCTTCAATCAGATAGAGATAAGCTGCGGTCTCTGTAATGAATTTTTAATTACTCCTTTATAAAACTGCTAGTTTTATAGGTACGAACTATTATATTTGAATTGCGCGGGTACTACTCTGACGCTACTACGGTAACTGTCATCTCTGTACTTGTCATACTCGTCTGCTCTGGTACATTATTCAATTCATTAAACTGTTTGCTAGCTGGTATCCACTTTTATATTTATTTTTAGTTTCCTTTTTTGACTCGTATGGTCTAGTTTTTTTTTATTGTTTATTTGAAAGTTGTCTTGATGTTGACTTTGTCTGCGACCTTTTTCGTTAGGTTGGTTCATCTGCTGATCTTACTTGAATTTGAACAGCTGTCTGATATGAGGAGAAGCCTGTTCGATTTTCGATCCAGGATGACGCTTTCTTTCTCTTACAAAATGTTCGAAGGGTAGGATCGATTCTTATTTGGACCATGATGTCCTGAAGTAAATTTTTTTTGTTAACTAATATGATCATGTTGTGATCTGGTTTTAATTTACCTTTTTTTTTTCTTTTGTTTAACTTTTTTCCAAACTTTTCCACTTGGCTGCTGTATTGATGTCAAACTTAAGTTGCTAAATACTAAATTTAT